>CM053591.1:93994687-94018050 GCA_028646515.1 Pseudochirops corinnae
GAGAATAATCGCTCAGTCCCCCTGCTGTCTGCAGGCCGCGGGTGGGAAGCTGCAACGCGTAGGCGGGTGCAAAACCTCTACCTTTCGCTTTTCCGCTCTGGAGGCCTTTTGTCCGGACTGCTTATCTTCCCCTTTCGCATTCCCCACTCGCAGCTGCCACTAATCCGCTCACCTGAGAGGCTCCTCCGCTCCTACCGCCCAGCCTTCCCCGGGGCACAGCCGCAGCTTCAGGCCAGGCTGGTTTCGGTTTGCAGTGCTGATATGGTTCCTCATAGCCGAGCTGACTTTAGTGGGAAGTATCTTTGTGTGCGTTTTGGAGTTCTAGGATTGGTTTAGAGTCCTATTTTATGGGTATTTTGGGGTGGCTATGTGAGAGCTGCGATATGTTGCTGCTGCTATGCCGCCATCTTGGCTCCACCCCCCTCAGGGCAATTTTCTTTGAGAATTTATAGAAGGATGCTTTCTAAGTTCGTTTTTGGATCATGGCTTTTGTAATTTGTAAATTGTCTCTCTTAGATCTATTTTCCAGGTCAGTGGTTTTTATCAAGGAGACATTTCACATTGCCTTCTAATTTTTCATTTGTTTGGATCTGTTTAATAGTTTCTTGATTTCTCATAAAATCATTTGCTTCCATTTGTTCCACTCTAATTCTGAAGGAATTATTCTCTTCAGAAAGCTTTTGAGATTCTTTTTCCATCTGGCAAATTTGACTTTTTAAGGCATTCTTCTTCTCATTGGCTTTTTGGGCCTCTTGCCATTTGGGTCAATTTATTTTTTAAGGTGTTATTTTCTTCAGTCAAGTTTTTGACTCTTTTTTCATGATTTTTTGCATCACTCTCATTTCTCTTACCAATTTTTCCTCCACTTCTCTTATTTGGCTTTCAAAATTCTTCTTAAGCTGATCTATGGCTTGTAGTTAGTCTACATGTTGCTTGGAAGCTTTTGCTGTGGGAGTTCTGACTGTGTTGTCTTCCTCCCCTTCCATGCTTTGATCCTTCTTGTCCCAAAAGTAGCTATCTAGAGTTTGGTAGATGTTCTTACTTTGCTTCCTTTGCCTGCTCATGTTGGCCAGTCAGTTACTGCTTCCAGAGGGGAAAGCTGTGTCCCAAATCACTGGGGTTTTCCCAACTGCTGGAGCTATTGGAATGCTGCTGTTTTTTTTGCAGCCCCCACCAGCTTTGGCTCACTGGAAACGCACCCCAGGACCACCACCCAAGACCATGATCCGGATCCAAGTCACTGAACACACTTAGCCTCTGAATGATAGCTTGGTGCCCCTGGAGACTGCAGGCCAGGAAGCAGCCACGTGGAGGCAAGGCTTCCTTGCCCTGGAGGTAGTTTGGCCGGATTGCTTTTCTTCCCCAAATTGAGCTGAGTTACGCTGACCTTTCATTTTGTCCTTGTTTTTATGGCTTGATAATTCTGGAAACTGCCACAGCTGCCATTGATCCACTCTCCTTAAGACTCTAGCTGGGGCTTGTCCTGGCTGCCTGGGGGTTTTGGGAGGTAAGGCCAAGCCTTGGTTCCAGGCTGGGCTTGTTTTGGCTCCCAATGTGCTGTGATGAGCCCTTCTTGCTGAGCTGCCTTCAGCAAGAGAGTTGTTTTTCTGTATTTTTTTGAGATTTGGAGCCCTAAAATTTATTTAGAGTCATTTTTATGGGAATGTCAGGTGTCTATGTGGGGCAGAACCTTGTTGCTTCTACGCTGCCATCTTGGCTCCACCCCTTCTACCTCTATTTTACTCATTCCCTAGCTATAACAGCTAGCTTTTAGCTGGATCTCTATTATTTCCATTATACATGTTTTATTTTGTTTTGTTTTTCTTTCAAAATCTTAACATTTCCAAAAGAACAGGCTCACCCAAAAGTAAATGTTATGTTAACTAAGAACCATGTCACCCAAGACGGAGTAATTTAAAATATCTGAAGACTGAACTAGAAGAAATTCTACTTCCACCCAGTACTGTTTTTTATATCAAGAAATGTTCTGCATCTGTCTTTGTGCCTTGTTTACCTTTAAGATGAGTTAGCTGTTGATGTTGAAATCTCTCCCAGTTACCCTGCTTCTGACATGGATAAGGTAAGGAGAGGGCAGAATTTCAGCTTTTGATGTTGGCATGTTAGAAAGTAGAAAACAGAATAGCATAGCAGTTACAGAAATGTTGCCTTTGGATCTGAAGAAGAAGAAGTTCAACCTAAGTCTACAATGCCAGACTTGAATAGCTTGAAGATGGAAAATTCAAATTCAAGACTAAATCTATGATGTAGTCTTTAATAAAAGTTTTAGACTGTAAGAATATCTCTTTTTTGGGTCTGGGCTAAAAGAAAAAAATAGAACACTATTTAAAAGTTTTACTGTAAGTATGTATTTTTTAATATTTAAATTAAAATTTAAAAAAATACAACTTCTTCATAGCATTTTTTTTTCCTTTCCCAGGCAGATTACATCTTGAGATATGAGAAGGTACTCTAAAAATGAAATATTTCATAATTTGCTTAATTTAAGTTTATGAAAATATGAGGAGTCCTGGACATTAATGACTCCAAATAAGTGATAGCATTACTTTCTTTCTTGAGTGCGAAATATTATTTAATAAGAGGTACTAGGAAACTTATTGGAAGTATATTATATAGCATCTCCTTTATTTAATGAACACTATCTTTTTAAAAATAAAATCCACAGATTTAGATATAAAGTCAAATAAGGAATTCACATAGAAAATAAGGAATAAGTCTGGTCTTCAAAATGTAAATGAAAGATAAAAACATAAAGACTGACATATAATGCATATTCACATATATGATATAAATGAGTTCTTTCTTCATGCTTATTTATGTTGGTTTCTTTTAACCCAATTATTTTTTGCAGGCAGGGCCTAATTATCCCACCCCACTATCAATACAGTGTCTAGAAATTTATGGTGATTGGCCAACCTTATATACATTACATTAACTTCATTTTAAAGTTGCTTGTTAGCTTGAAATGACCTCCATTCTGCCATAGACTGTCATCAAGGTTGCTTTGCAAGTCTGCACAGACTCCCAATTCTCCTCCACAAAGTCAGTTATTTAAACTGCCAAGTATATTTTAAAATATACCAATAGTACCTATTTTGCAAACAGTCAAAGTATAAGTCTTACTTCTAACTATGCTGAAAGAATATGTACAAATTCACACAAAGGAACAGTTGAAGAAAAAACTCCAGACTGTATGGAGGCAGAATTCATTGGGTATACAAACATGGGTATAAACATTTGAGCTTTTGAATTATTGACTTTCCCCTTAGCTATAAAATTCCCCACAAGACAGAAAGGAGAAGAGCTGGGTCAGTAAAAGGAGGAAGGGTTTAGCAGACTATTACTCTCAAAAAAACAAATGACTGCAACCTCCCATATGTCTGTACCCTTGATAACTCTTAGCTATGAAAGAAAGGCTCTGATGGCATTTGATTTGTTGATGCAATTATTGCTCAAAGCTTGTATGTCTGTTTATACCATGCTATGTTTGTGTTACTGAGTTCTAAGGCATCTCTGTCATTATCAGAGATTACTAAGATACAGCATGGGAGATGCAAGGGAATTTTTAAGAAGGTATAATATATGTCTGTCTCTAACCTTTCATATTTTTCATTGAATTTGCTTCATTATAAAGAATTAATTAATGGTAAAGGGATTACCATTAAATGCATCTGATAAGTATATATTTCGGAGGGATAGCTAATATATTACATGACAGAGTTGAAATCTAAAATAATGATAATAATAACAATAACATCAATAGGCTAGAATCTAATAAGCTAAATCTAATCAAATGAAGTTTATGTTTTACAGTTTAATTTAAAAACCTATTTCAAAAGCCTAAGATGATGGAGGCAAGGTGCAGTACTAGTGCAAAATTTACAGCACTCACAATCATGATAAAGACCATGATTATAAATATCATATGACATTCAATCACAAAATATAACAAACTGTCCATATAGAGGACAGAACGAAAGCATTTATTTAGACACTAGAAAACTAAATCCCCAAACCAGTAAGCCAATTCCATCATAGTAGTTATGAAGTTAACAAGCTACAACAACACAGAGAACCATATCATCCTTTAGCCTTCCCACAAACCAATATAAGATCAAAATTTACTCACAAACCTCTCTTTCTCCTTGTCTGAACTCCTCTCTCCTACTTTCTTACTAGCTGTGACTCCCAGCTTCCTGTGGGCTCTGTTCCACCCTTCACCAAACTCCTCCCATCACAAGCTTATGTGATTACATTCAGCCTATTAGGGGGCAGAGTTTACTTTCAAAGCAGGGAAGGTCTTCAAATTCACCCCTAGGCCTATTAAGGGGCAGGGAAGATCTTCAAATTCCCATTCCCATTAGACAAGGCTGGCAAGCAATTTATCTGAAAAATATCTATGGCTTTCAGCCTACTTCAATACCTATAGGAAATCAATTCAGTAGACTGAAAAATAACTAGTGTCATTTGGGGCATCATGAAGATAGCCATCACATCCAAGACAAAGGAGGTGATAAGTCTTCTAAACTCTGTGCTAAAGAGACTATATCTGGAGTACTATATTCAATTCTGGGCATTACATCTCATACAGTAAACTGGGGGATATCCAGAGCAGAGGAACCAGGCTGCTGAAGGTACTTCACAATATTCTTTTTTAAGTATTGAAGAAACTGGGATTTTTAGCCAGATGACTTGTGATTTGGTAGTCCATTATAATATTAATGAAAACTATTATCACTTTGAGGTCTGCAATGCATTTTACAAACATTATGTAATTTAGTCCTCACCACAACATTGAAAGGTAGGTACAATTATGATCCTCACTTTACAAAAGAGGAAACTGAGGCAGAGAGAGGTAAGTTGATTTGTCTAGGGTCAGACAGCTAGTAAATGTTTGAGGTCAGATTTGAACTCAGGTCTTCCTGACTCCAAGGACTATACTCCATCCACCTTACTTTCAACAGGGTTGCTATCAAGTATGTGGGAGGCTGTTATACAGATAGAACAGAGAGCTGATCAAGGCTGATTTAGGCTTTCTGAATTAAAAATCTTAATAAATAGAATTAGAATAGAACCTAAATGATATAGCAAGTCCTCGCTCAAAAGGAATCTTAAAATCAAAGCTGGATGATGATGTTCCAGCAGTGTTATAGAAAGTTTTCTTGTTCAAGTACAGAGAAAACTAAATGGCTCGTCAGGTAAGTCCTGACTGAGTAAACTAGTTGTTTTAAAGAATTGTTCCATGAAGACATATTCCCTTTTAGTTTCTCAAATTAACTTTCTGAAATTATAGATACAATGCTAAAAAGGTAGAATTGATTCTATATTAAGAAGATAGAGAAAATGAGGACAATTTTAAAACCTGACAACATGTCCCTGTTGAAAACAAATCTCAGGAAGTTTTTAAAACAAAATAAAATATACGTTTTTTTTTTATTTTTCTATTTTTTCTAAGATGAATTAGCTAAGAATTTTTCTATCACTAACGACCTAGGTATAGAATCTTGTTTGGTTTAAATAGTTAATATTTAAATCAAACACTGAACAGACATTACATTTTGAAAATTTCATTCATGTTTGCATGTTTTATGGAAGATATCTTTTTAATGATGCTTTATAACATAATTCTAGGGGGTTATGCCCTCAGCAAGATTATTGTAAATATGTTAGTGCCATTCTCTTTTGAATTATCTATGAGAAAGTTGTGTTTCATAGAGAAAGGAAATGTTCTATTATACCTTTCTGTGATAGAAAGACGTAGCTAAGCAATAATCAAAGAGTTCATGCCCTCTCCCACTATGACATTCTTCACACTCCTACAAAAGCACCATACCTGACACACAGTAGGTGTTCCAGAAATGATAATGCTGACATATGCTATAAAATAATCATTTTAATTTAAAATAAGAAAAAAGTTTTATATACAAACAGGATGCTATCCTTTCATACAGATACCAGAGTATTCTTTCCTGCATAAAGATCTGGTCACACTCTACCTCTCCTCCTAAATCTGCACCCTATTTGCCTGTGAATAACATTTAGACCTCCTTTCTTCAGCACTTAAGGCCCCACTTCAATTTTGTGTTACCCTAATTTTCTTGACTTTTTTTTTCACTCCCTCTATATTCAACTGCCCTAACTACCCTATCTCCAACCAAAAATCCTTATATTTGCAAAGTCTACACCTTTCCTCACACTATTCTCTATGTTTTGAATATTCTCTCTCCCTCTTGTCTCTTGAACTACCATCTACCTTCTAAGTTAAACTCAAATGATTTCTCTTTTATGCACTGCTTTCTGATTCCCATTATGTAAGTAACGACCTTCCCATTTAGCTCTCATCCTGCACATGATTTTGCTTCTCATTAATGCACTGACATCACATTGTATATCAAAGTTAATTATGTGTCACGTGTCTCCTGAAATGTTTCAAGCTTTATGAGAGATCAGTGACCAAATCTCATGAAAAACTGATAGCTTCTCTAATCAGAGAATCCTGCACATAACAGTTTTCCTGTTGTTTTGTTTTATTTTGTTTTAACAAAAGTTCAATGAATGAAGCAATCATGCATTTGAGTTTCCTTTTACAATGCAATAGAATGCAATGCAGGTTGAGGCTTCTGCAGTGTCTAGTCATAAAGATAATACAATTCTCCAATGAAGATGTTTTAATTTCATCCCTCAGCCTACTAAAAGGAGTGAACTATGGAAATCTCTCAGGGACATTTCATTTCTTAAATGTTCCACACCAAAAGCTTTGCACAAACAACATTCCCTCCACCACCCAAGTATTACAGACTTTTGATGATAAAAGCCAAAGAACAAGTAAACCATCCAGTTCAGTGTTTTTATTTTTTTAACTACAGTAAACAGGCAATATATTTAAAGTCAAAATAAGATCCACTTAAAAACATTCACAACATATAAATGCATTCTATGGGGTTTTTTGGATTTTCTATCATAAGCAACTGCATTTCTTTTCACTTCTTTCCCCTGTCCCATACCTCCCACCCCACTCCTCCATCCCCTTTGCATGCGATTATCGCTTGTGTCTGAGTTTTGTTTTGAAAGGAAATTGAGAAAGAAATGCTTCACTCATTCAGATCCATTTACTTAGCTTTCTATCTTGTTTAGGCGCCTTTTTATCTCTAGAGACTAACTATTAATTAATAGAGCACTTGTTCAGTGGCTGGGCTTTTAGTGAGGTGCCTTCCTCCTATTGTGTTTCTTTGAAGATAATCAATTTTAGCCTCTTTTGACTGTCAATAAGTCTGTATAATCACCTTTCCTGCCTTCCTTCCCAGCACCTCATGTGTCACTTAACTTGCTAGTACAGAACTCTAAGGCAAAAGGTCTATAATATGTGACTTCAAGAACGAATTTAACCTTTTTTCCCCCTATCATTTTTACTGGGGATAAGCAATGATATCCACAAGTTAGCATTGGATAAATCTAATACACCAAGGTAAGATTACAGGCTTAGAGTTAGGATGAAACTACTCATTCTCTGAATAAATAAAATAGACAAAGTCACATAGCTACAAAAGCAAGAGAGTCATAATGTGAATCCTGGTCTTCTCAACACTACTTTTTCCCAGAGGATTTCAGACTTCTCTCAAAGTTATGTTATTAATAGCCTCAGTTTTGTTTGTTTTATTTTTTAGGGGTGAGGAATGGTGAGTAGGAAGTAATTAAAAAGTAGATAATAATCACACTGCCATATGAAAAATTAGATTGAGACAGAAACAATTGAACCCAGGAGAATCACCACATTAAAAACAAAAACAAAACAACAAAAAGAGCAACAAATCCCTCCTGCTACGTTGTTAGAAGGGAAAAAGAAAATCTTCAAGGGAATAAAGGACCCTTTATTTCATCGTTAGTCATAATGTTCTTTACATGAGTAATTAAGCTTGAGAATATTACACTGAACGTTTGGTGATTGAAATTAATATCGTCTAAATGAAGCATTTTCCTTTTTATTTTCAACAGCTGTGAATTCATATTTAGTGTGCACATCCTTGCTGCAGAAGACGAAAGCAAAATTCTGTTCATGGAAATTAACTACCAATTTTGCACCGGTTCTAATAAAATATGTTGAAACCAACCCCTGTCTAGTCTAGCTATAGAAAAAGCTCTGGGAGTTCAGGCAGTGTAGAGAATACTCTCCTCTCCCAGCCTAGAGAGCCGGGCTCTTCTGTAGCTGCGGCTGTGATTGTTGTGAGCGAGGGCTGCAGCGGCACCTTCTGGTAGATGAAGGGATCTATTTTCTGAGAAAAAAAAGAATACTTTGGGGTATGGGAGAGAATTGTTTATCATCCTGAAGGAAGAAAGGTACAGAAAAGAGGGAATGGAGTAGTTAACACTCATTAATTTATTTCTATCTGTATTTTTATGACATGATTATTAGAAAGTGAGTAGATCAGCAAATGGTGAGAGGTAATGATACAAAGTTTAAATGCCTTTGGAATTTCCTTACTAGGCAAGCCCTGAATGCTTAGTGAAGCAAAAATGGCATCATCTATTAGCATTCTGTTATGGGCTAATGAAGAACAATTTCTTAGTTCGAATATTCTAGGTATATCCTATTACTTAGAATATACCAGGCAGTGTAATAATTCCAAAATATCCCACAACAGATTTCTTAAAATTCTACCTATTCTTAATATTTTTCCCAAAAGACGTATAACGGTAAAAATATATAAATATATCTCCTCAGGGGCTTGTTACTTCTAGTATTTGAGGATTTTGCATATAAATAATGTACACATATGTTAATAAACATGACATTTAATATAACAGGCACATTCTATTACTCTGAATGTTCCTAAGGAGTCTCAAAACTGAATATCAATATTTAACTTTTTTTCTTAATACAGTTGTTTTTGTATTTTTAGTGACCTGAGTCTACATAAGTTGGAAAGGAAGTTTCCTGTTAACTTAAGTTTAAATCAATGCAATGATTCTTGGTGTACCAAATTATGGAAATCCGTATTATATGAAGTACAGAATACATATCATGTTTAGTTTCCTAATTAGAAAAAAGAAAAAACATTTCCCTTTCCACCAACTAGGTAATCCCCCCAAATTTTCCTTAGATTTAAGCTTTTACATTACTTTAAAAATACAATGTGAACAAAATTCATAGAATTGTGGAATCCATGAATAATAAGAACTTGCCTTTGAACAGATCATTTTAAATACATACTCTACGTACTTATATATGTATACGTTTTTTCCTTCATTAAAATGTAAGTTCTTTGAGAGTACAGGGCATTTAAAAATATGCCTAACACTTAGCTTAGTGGCACATAGTAGGCCATTGAATGAATGTTTGTTCATTAACTAGTTGAATCCTCCTGACAACATATAAAACAATTCCATAAATGGAATGTTGAAGGATTGAATGTACCATCACTGGAAAAGCTGGGGTTGAATCAATCAACTCTGGGTGCTTTTCCAAAAGCAATGACAAAACCTCTTTGGACATATTAACACTGATTTAAAACAGTAGCCATCATGAGTGTTCACATACAAATGAATATATAGCTCTCTTTTCTCTTTACTTTTCTTCTGGTGATTGAAATTATTCTACAAGTGTTTGCAGACCTTAAACCATCTGCCAGTCTACATAGCATGAGAACTGTGAACTATGAGAAATAATAAATTTTGTATGCACCATGGTGCTTATTTGTCATTTGCCTTTCTTCTCTGAGCATATCCCACCATAGGAAGAATAGTAAGAGCGTTTTTTTCCTTCCTCTCTTCTCTTGAAAGCAGTCAACAGTTCTCCTAATATTACCAATTGAAAAAGTGGTAGAACTTATCCTAGTGGGTATAAGCAAACTGATACTAATGGATACTGTGGAGAAGAGATACTTGAAGAAGATGACCAGGGTATGTAGAGGAAAGGTGATAGTCACCCACTGTGAAAATTAAATGAACATCAAAATTATCATTTGGATATTCTAAGTCCATCTACCAATATCCAGAAGATGAAAATTTCTCAAATTAATCTGATTGAAGAAAGTGGCAACAATAGTCTTCTGTCTTTCCATAAAGACTTCATAGCAGAATCATAAAGTCTTGGACTTGAAATGGATGTTACAGGTTATCAGGACCAACCCTCTACCTTATACACAAACTCCCTCTAAAATAAATTCAATGATAAACACTTAATATTTCAAAAACCTCCTCATTCCATTTTCCCAAAGCTCTAAATTTTAAGTAGTATTCCCTTGTATGGCAAAAACAAACATACCTCTCCGCGACATCTGTCAACTGGTCATGGGTCCCACATTAAGAACCCCCAGTCTAGATGACCTTTTGAAGATATACTCTAGCTTTTCCACATTTTTCTTAATGGATGACAACCAGAACTGAACAATGTACGTATAACACTGTCCAAAATAACACTCGTATAATACTGCACAGAACAAGGTCATTTCAAAAGGAGGTTAAGGACACATAAGTCAATTTCACAATAGCAACATTTCATCAATCACTGAATTATGAGATTGACCCTTCCAAAGGATTTTTACTTCAGTAATATGCTGTTTTGCCTCTTTTTTCCAGAACTAATTAGTAATATTATTTTGTCCTATGTTTATCTATCTAAGTAAATATTTTTTAAACATGTTGAACAACATCATGAGGCTAAGAGCAGACATGTGTGGCATACCATGAGACATTGTACTTTAGGTTGACATAAATCTGTCAACCAATCCATATTTTTGAGTGCCATATTAAAACAATTCTGAATTTACTCAAATATATAATCATTCATCTCACATTGTCAACTTTTACCTTAAGAAATTATAAGAAATGTTCTCAAATGCCCTGTTGAAATGCATTAACAGCATTTCTCTATTTTACAAGATTAATTAAAAAAAAAAAAAGTCAGATTAACCTGATGTGGTAGTTCAGTAATTCAGTCATGTCTGACTCTTTGTGACACTGTGGACCATAGCATGCCAACACCATGCCAAAGGGATCTTCTTGGCAAAGATATTGGAGTGATTTCCCATTTCCTTTTCTGGAGGATGTTACTTGTTCTTAAAATACTTATACTGGCTCATAGTTACGATTTCATCTTCTGAATGATAAATAAGCACTGAAAACAATTAATTCTGGATTTATTTTTGTCCAAGAATTGGCTTCAAGGGCAACTCCTCTATAACTTATTGATATTGCAACAATTTTTTTTTCAGAGACAATTGGGGTTCAGTGACTTCCCCAGGGTCACATAGGTAGGAAGTATCTGAGGCAAGATTTGAACTCAGATCCTCCTGACTCCAGGGCCAATGCTCTATCCACTGTGCCACTCAGATGCCCCTGATATTGAATCAGTTTCTGAAAGTATGAAGATTTTTCCTCAGAGCATCAGTTACTCATCTGTAAAATGGGGACAATAATATTTATATTACCTCACAGAATTTTTGAGAAGTTCAAAAGAGAAAGTTCATTGTCTATCTTAAAGTATTATAAAATCAGTTACCATTGATACTTTCAATTCCTGAAACATCACCAAAAATTACCAATAGCACTTAACTAGAGTGATTTTATAATCACATCCAAAATTATTTCAGCACTATGAGGCATAATTATTCTGGGTGAAGATATCTGAAATAATTGAGATGTTTGAAATATTTTCTTAAGATCTTTGAACCTATCTTGAGCTTCAATTACCTCTTGTGTTAATACACATCTACCTTCTAGTTTTAACTGCTTCGATCATGTTTGTAAAAAAGATAAACATTTAACTGGGGGTGGGGGTTTGGGAGGAGGAATCAGTGTAACAAATTTATCTCATGTTCAACAAACAAAAGGAACTAGTTCAAATTTATCAGAACCATTCATTGCTCATCATATTGGTCAAAAAATAACTGAAAGAGGGAAGATGGCAGTTGTTGGATGGGCATTGAAAATGCAGGCACATTAGTGGAGCTGTGAATTGGTATAACTATTCTGTAAAGTAATTTGGAACTGTATCAAAAGTCACATACTGGGCATACCCTTTGGCCCAGCAATACCACTTGAAGACCTCAAAGAGATCAAAGAAATGGGAAAATGATTCCTATTAGCAAAAATATTTCTGATCATTTTTAAGCAAGGACATCAGAAATAAAAGGGGGATTACCTATCATTTGGACAATGGCTGAACAAATAGTGGTACATTAATAGAATGAAAGGTTACTGTGCCATAAGAAACAACAAAAGGACAGCTTCATAGAAACTTGAAAAGATCTGGATAAACTGATGAAGAGGATAGTGAACAGAACTAAGGAAACAATTTATACAGTACAAATCACATGGTAAAGAATAACAATTACGTAAGACAACTCTGATCGATGTAATAACCAATTAACAGTATAAGAGCAAACATATTGAAGCAAGCGATCTATCTCCAGAAAGAGACATTATGGGATCAAATTCATCATACTTAACCAAAGCATGTACTAGACATGTGTAAATATGTGTATTTGTTCCAAGTGTTTTGTTTGTTTTGTTTTAATTTGGTAAGAGGGGGTGTAGCAATAATTTCTCTTCAAAATGGAAAGAAAAAAATACTTGAAAATAAAATTCAGATTTAAAATAAAATAAAGGAAAGAAAAGAAAGTTTAAAAAGACATACAGCTTTGAAAGAAACAATCTATTGTTTTTGTGTTGGTATTCAGTCACTTTCAGTCACATCAGACACTTCTTGACCCCATTTAGGGTATCTTAGCATACTAGATTGGTTTGCCCATTTTCTTCTCAAGTTCATTTTACAGATGAGAAAACTGAGGTAAACAGAGTTGAGTAACTTACCCAGGAACACACAGCTAGAAAGTGTCTGAGATAGAAATTGAAGTCAGGAAGATGAGTCTTCCTGACTCCAGGGATAGCATTCTATCCATTGTGACACCTAGTTACCTTTTTAAAACAGACTATATTCACAGATTCATAAACTATTTTTGCCTCTTCCACTGTGTCTGTAGAAATACATTTAATTTGTGTTTGTCAAGTGCAAAATGAAACACACAGAGATATGTACATACTTATATATGATATATATTTGTTGCTCAGTCATGCCCAACTCTGTGACACAATTTGAGGATTTCTAAGCAAAGATACTGTAGTAGTTTACCGTTGCCTCTTCCAGCTAATTTTACAGATGAGGAACTGAGGCAAACAGGGTAAAATGACTTGTCCAAGATCACAAGGCTAGTAAATATCTGAGGCCAGATTTGAACTCAGAAAGATGAGTCTTTTTCTATTGCTATCTTAATCCCCAGTTATGAGTAATTTCACTATGCCCATTCTCTACTTCTACTGTGAAGTCACCAATATCATCAAAAAGCAAAAATTAGGGGGCCCTAGATTCTGATAAAGAATATTTACCCAAATTTAAAATCATAGAGAACCAGAAATAGATCATTAGAGAGGCATTTGATACCTTTGACGGACATGGAATTATGACAATAAATATTCAGTAGCTCAAGGGGATCATGAGACCTCCAAGTTTTAAATTTAAGAAGAGATGATATCCTAACAGAAATCATCTAGACAAATGAAAGAAGTAAAACTGTACTGACTTGGTTCACTACACATTCATGCCAAGAATCGTCAAACATACTCTCAAAGGTACCCAACACTCTTCTTATTCTTATCCTAATGATACCCTTTCAGTCACTTCAGCAATTGCCAGTCATTTTCTTCCCACAATTCCCAATACCATCTTATTCCTCTTGATGGCTCTAGCTAAATAGTTAAACTGAACTTTCCAGGTTTTGGCTGACCCCAAGAGGCATCATGGTAATGTGGAAGTGGCCCAGATTGGGACTCAGAAGGCATAGATTTAAATCCCAGGTGTATTATTTATTATCTGTGATGC
This sequence comes from Pseudochirops corinnae, assembly GCA_028646515.1. NCBI lineage: Eukaryota > Metazoa > Chordata > Mammalia > Diprotodontia > Pseudocheiridae > Pseudochirops > Pseudochirops corinnae. Next base: position 94,008,582 of record CM053591.1, read on the forward strand.
TCAGCAACTTGATAAACTTTCTGGCACCTAGTTTCCTCAGATACTAGATCACCTCCAAAGGCCCTTACAGTTCTAAAATGTGGTCTCATCCTATCCCTATAAAATTGTGCATGAGATCTCCCGTTACTAGAATGAACTATTTCTATATCACTACATTCAAAGCCTAGCTTAGATATAGGCCTCAACTACCCAGCTATATATGATCCCTCCCTCTCAGAATTTCTAATTCCTTCTTTAACGTCTTTTGTATATTTCAATTAACTATAACTTCTTGTACTTTCTGTTTCAACTACCAGTCTTAGGGCATCATCATAATTAAGAGCTAGCAACTACAGAGTGCTTTAAGACTTAGAAAGCTCTTTTAAGTTTGCTATCTCAATTGATCCTCACAACCACCCTGTGATGCTGGTGCCATTATACTAATCTTATAGATGACAATACTGAGGCTTCACTTTTCAAGAGTAATACAGATAATAAGTGTCTGCAGGAGGATTTGAGCCCTGGTTTTGCTGATTTCAAGTGAAGTGCTCTATCCAATATGCCACCTAGCTGCTTTTCAAATTCTCATATTCTCCTTTATAGTAGGAAGTGTGGTATTTGTAAAATAAGTAACAAATCTGTATCCTCCAGGACCTGGTAGGTCTTTAATAAATATTCACTTATTTGATTGAAAGAAAAAATCATTTGAAGGTTTCATTCTCACTTTCCCCTACCCTAGGACATTATCATATAAAGAGTGGAGATGTCAGATATTCATATGACTATAATTCAAATTAGCATCATAGTATGCTGTTTTATATATGAGCAAAGCATTATCATCTTATAGGATGGTGATAGTAAAGACATAGAGGAAGGGGAAAAGTCATATGCATTTTAGGAACAGTATTAGTCGAGTTTAGCTTAAGCAAAATTATTAGGGAGAATTGATATTAAAAGGAGAACTGGAGACGTGAAAATTTTGGAAAGCCAAACTAATTATTTTTTTCAGTAGATAGTGGAAAGATACCAAATTTTTTGAGCAAGGGAGTAATAATAAAAGCTGTGGATTAGAATCATTACTCTGGCACTAATGTGCTAGATAGATTAAAGGTGAGAGACACTGGAAATGGGGAGGATTTGAGAAGATTATTTCAACAGTCTAGGTAAGAGGAAATAAAGACCTGAGTTAGACTGTCGGAGAGGAAACAAGGAGGATGTTTCAAAGGACATTGGGGAAGATGCAATTTATTTGATATCAACTACAAAAGAATGAAACAATTCCTAGATTTAAATCTCAAGTAACTGGAAGAATGGTGATGATATGAAAACAGGATCCAATGAGGTGAGATGGGTTTGGGAGAGAGGTCAATTTTGGACAAGCTGTCCGAGACCTATCTTTAATTTTAGATGCTTTTCCCCCTCATTCTTCTATTAAGATTTACTACAGCCCAGTTTCAAAAAAGAAAAAAATCATCATAGATGATGGATGGCTATAAAATGTCATTTCAGACATGAATGAGAGATTTCATTTTGTATGGTTTCAGACTAGAGGCTTCAGATGGGTTAAGAATCAGAAATACCTAACCAAAAAACAACAACAACAACAACAACCAACAACAACACCATGAGAAAAAAGTTCATTGGGCAGATCTATCTACCAGTGGTTCTCAACCTTCCTAATGCCGTGACCCTTTGATAGTCATATGTGGGCCTATCTGCATGTGGGCAGACCCGCCTGGAGACAGATAGAGGAGCCATGTCTTGGTTCCTAAAACCATCAGAAATATGTGTTTTCCAATGGTCTTAGGTGACCCCTGTAAAAGGTTCATTTGACCCCCAAAGGGGTCACAACCCACAGGTTGAAAACTGCCGAAACCATATATGTAACTACTGCTCATCAAATTCTTTCAGAGGCTCTCAGTAAATCTGAACATGATTTTTGTTGCCACTCACAGGTTATTTTTCCCTTTACTTTACCAGCGAATATAGAAGAGGAACACTTAGTTCAGGCTTAATCTATCCTTATCTCCCCACATAAAAAATGTCTCTTCTGTAACACTTAAGAGGAGGCACTAATAATACTGTATCTCTACACTTAGCAGATCCACCAATTTCAAATTCATATTAAAAACCATTACAGAGAAGTTCTGACTAGAACTTTCAGAAATCAGCTGTGGTCCAGATCTGTAGTAAGATTCTTCTTTGTCTCTACCAATCTCACCACCATGTAAATGGGCCATGACAGGTCAATTAAGCTGAATGTTAGTTAGAACTATTCTATTCCTGAGCATGTATACAGGTTAAATACCCCTGACAAAGCAATGAAAGGACCCATCTTCATACTCCCAATGCATTTGGATACCTGCAGCCATGTTACATTGGAAAGAAATTCAAATGAACAATCTCAAGTGTTTTACTACTGAGAACAAAAATGTTAGTTTTAATATTTTTAAATGTGACTTACAAATTATTTTAATCAGCATTAAAGCAAATTTTTCTGCCAAAATTATGAGTTAAGCCTCATTAGTCTGAGAATAACATTTAATAACTCAATGAGAAGAGAGTGTTCCCTTTTTGGGGCCCCGAATAATTATACAAGAATCAATAATATTCTTAGACTGGCAAGATATGTCTGGAATTAAAAAAAAGAAATTCTGAACATGCCTTTCATGGAGAAGATAGTTAACACTTAATCTGTTTGGCTCAAGAAGGTAATATCAGGAGCAAGGGTCCAAGTGGAAAAAGACACAAATTTAGTTTTGATGTCTGGAAACCCCCTTAAAAAATCAGAGAGAAGTGGATGGTAGATTCCCCTTGGAAATCTTCAAGTAGAAACTAGACAGCTAGCTGTTGGGTATGTTACAGTAGGAATTCTTTCTTATATAGGTTAAACTTAAAGGCTGAAGTCTCATCCAACTCCCAAATTCTCTGATGCTCTAATTGTGTTAAAAAACATTGTTACTGACATGTGCTAGCAGTAGAAGAGATATTAGAAATAGCTGTTCCAATCCCTTTTTTCTACATATGCTGTTGGTGTGCAGGCATTTTTTGTGTCCACAACTTGGAGACCCACTTGGGCTTTTCTTGGCAAAGATAATGGTGTAGTTTGCCATTTCCCTCTCCAGCTCATTTAACACATGAGGCAACTGAGGCAAACAATGTTAAATGGCTTGCCCAGGATCACACAACTGGTGAGTGTCTGAAACTGGATTTGAACTCAGGAAGATGAATCTTCTTTAGTCAAGCTGTGTCTACTAGGCCAGCTAGCTGCCCCATCCTACAGACGAGGAAACTCTAAATTGTCTACTTGACAAACCCTGAGGTTGCCCTGTTGTTTTTCTATCCAGTGTTAGATGGCTCCGAGTGCACAGATATATTGGGGAGGGAAGGATTCTTCATTTCATTGCATTAACAGGGATATTTAACCTGTCTAAAGAGATGAAATTACTTTTCTGATATTATACAGTTATCTAAGTACCACACAACAGAGAATAGGACCCAGGGCTCTACAATCTCAGTCTTCTAATGCTTCCACCTCTCCTCATTTCAATATTAAAATTGACACTACCTTTGACAGGCTTTATTTTTATTTTTATGGAAGTAACTAGCTCTTAAAAAGAAAATAATACAATTGCCATTCTCAGTCGCAGTTTAGACTTTTAAAAATGCAAAACAACACACTATATTACCCAGGATGTGATTGATCCACCAGCTGCTGCTACATGTCTCATTATAGGCAGAGGAAAAAAAAAAAATAACATAAAATTTTTCGTAATTCCAATGAGATGATCCAAAGAAAATTTAGCCAATGTGCTTAGTACATATCAGCAATTTAGAATCATGGACAAAATTTCAGAAGAAGATAAACCTACTAAAATTGCAAACGTCTCAAATTTGATATGTATTCTCATTGGAATATTATAGAAGTGTTTTTTTTTTTAATAAAGAAAATCTCATTTGCACAACTGCAGACCTGCTTTTCAAGATTTTTGTATGACTATTGCCAATTTGAATCCCTAGATTGGAATAAATGCACAGCCATCTGTTCTGGTGGTGTAGCTGCAAAACCAACCTCACCAAGGCAATTGTTTCTAACGCCACTGGTGCTCACTGAAGGCTCTCCTTTGTTTCATCTCCAGTGAATAAATTAAGGTGGAAATACATCAGTTTTGTAATAAGAAAACAGTCTCAATGAAAATAAAATCTCTGTGCTAAAATATATTTAACTCCTCCTGCCCTGTGAACCTCATCCATTGGATAGCTATTATATGTTGCTACTTTCCATTCACATTGGGTATTTTTTCTCTCTAACACTGGCAGGTAGATCAGAATATAACTGTTGACTTACTAATGACCATATGAAAATGAGACAAAGTAAAAAAAGGGTGAAAAAGGAACTGGATAATGAAACTAGATTTAGATTAAATTAAAATAATAATTTTAAGTGGGAAGTTATGATAAGGATATTATTGTCTTGTACTAGGAACAAAATCTTGCAAAAAGAAAGCAGGATCATAGCCCTTTCAAAAAGATTTTATATACGTGAAGCTGTTCTGTGAGATAAAGGGAATACGGTCTGAAAGGTGAAATGAAATGAGCATAGCTGTATGTCACATGAACTTTTTATTTATATGTTTTAATTAGAGTAGAGTGATGTAATAGAAAAGAAAAATATATCAATGGATGTAGGGCAGGAGGGCCTATGTTCAAATTCTTACCACTTACTACATATGTGTAACCATGGCCAAGTCACTTAAAACTCTATGGGCCTTGGTTTCCTCCTATCATAAATGAAGGGATTGGATTAACTAAAATCTGATGCTCACTCAAGTCTTAAATCTAGTATTAACAAGAAAAAGAGTACAGCTCTGAGTCAAGATGATCTGGGTTCAAATCTCTTCTCTGATCCATCATAGCTAGGTACCCTGTGTGTAACTTTTCATTGCCCCCAGGAAATTGTCTAAAACTATGAATTACAGATTAGCTACAGCCAGAGGGATCAAACCCAGAGACCACCACTCCTTCCCTCCTACCCCAAACTAAGGTCTGCCTGGAGCCACAACACTTTGTAGTGCTAACTGAATCAGAATAAAATGTAATTAGGAAATATTAAACAAAATAAATAAAAATATAATAAAATATAGATAATATTAGTATGCGGTTTTTGAAATCAATATATAGCCTTCAGAGATATTTATGTATTGTTTGGTAGTCACTGTTACTATATGTTTGACACCAGTGCCCTAAACCAAAGAAACTGGACAAAAGAGAAAGCATTAACTTCCTTCTTTTAAAAAATAGCATGTTGGGGTGGCTAGGTGGTACAGTGAATAAAGCACCAGCCCTGGAGTCAGGAGGACCTGAGTTCAAATCTAGCCTTATGACCTTGAGTAAGTCACTTAATCCCAATTGCCCTGCCTTCCCCCCTCCCAAAAGAAGACAAAATAGAATACTGGAGTTTTGGGCAGGGAACCAGAGAGGCAATACTTAAGCAATACTTCTGATTTAAGTATTGCCTCTCTAGATTGACTAGACTTCAAATATTGATCTTGAAATAACTGGCTGAAGCAAATGAAAGTTTTGATTAAAAAGACAAAATTTACATTATTTATTATGGAAATTGATTCTAAATGTTAAATTGACATTATTTATTAATATATGCCCAAGTCAAATAAGGCGAATAACTAAGCAATGATAGTTGGTGCCCAAATCCATTTCCATATATCAGGCCAATCCAGGACAAGTTACCAATTACACACAAATAAAGAATAATCTATTTAGTTATTTAAGGTCAACTTGTCTATAATCTTTCCTCTCATCAGAACTCAACTAGCCTTAAACAATGCAGACTGAAGTCACAGGGTAGCATGAAACTTCACTAAGTGGGACAAAGTTTCATGACAATTCTTGAAGGCAAAAACATGGTTCTGAAATGACAATTCTAGATAAAGTAGTTGGGAATTCACCATGTGAAAATTCTACAGTAAAATATTTATGTTAAATGAGTTTTGCTAAGTTCCTGCCCTAGAATGCTTTAATATTATATACATTCTATAGCTGTCTCTGCCACTATCACCTTTCCCTCACCCAATCTCTCTTTATGTTCAGTCATTAATTTTACCTTATTGCCATATTTATAGTGGCCTAGAGTATACACAATTTAGTGAACCATATTACATCTTTGATCATTTGCTAGTCCCCAATCAAAGAACTTGGATTCAAATCCCACCTCTGGAACTTATTACTTTTGTCACTTATTACCAAGTCTTACTCTCCTTGGGTCTCAGTAAAATAAAGAGGTTTGCCTAATTAATCTTTGTGGGCTGTTTCAGCTCTAAATCTAGTTCACATTATTAGGTTTAGTCAGATGAGTAAATGATCCACTTTTTTTTTCCCTCCCTCCCTATCTTCCTTTTGGAAGTATAATTCCATGGTTATATAAGTATACTAAAGCCTATGCAAGGAATTATATTAATCAGATTACTCAGCATTTTCTTAAAAGTGTTCAAATACTTCAACTGTAAAATTAATTACAAGTACAATACTGTGGACTATAGATTATAGTTCAAAAGTGTATGACACTTAGAAAGCCTTTTCAAATACTATAGAGGTTAGTGTCTCTTTCAAATAATGAGGAGAGTCATCTGTTTTATAAAAGGATCTTTCTTTCTGAGAAAATGTTTTCCAAGGTGATATGTCAGTGTAGGAGAAAGGCATTAGAGGAGTAAGAGAAACATAAAATTTATTATAACTATAAAGCATATGAAAAATTTCACATCAGCTAGGGGACATACTCCTTTCCCTTCACCAACTAATTTCATCCCCTGTCCCTCCTTCAAATCTAGCTCTCTTTCTAACTTGAGCAATCCTAAAGGCTAAGGATTATTTCAGGAGATTATGTTGACTTTTCTAGTTTTGAGACAAGTTTATTTCTCAGTGATCTTCAAAATTCCTTTTGATCTTATCTTCTAACACAAGACTCTCTTCAGTTTCCTCCACACATTGAGCTACTTTATGCAGTTATCTCTTCTTCCCAGTAGCCAAAGGAGCTGTCCATTGTGTGTTGCTTTTAAGGTACAGCTTCGGCTCCACACGCTTATGCAGATCTGGATAAAAACAAACTGTTTCACCCATCTACATACCCAAGCACTCTTTTTCCATACGGTTTTAGATTCATAACTCTCCATTTGTATCCTATATCTGGGTATTCAAGTTCTGAATGTCTGAGGCTTATCTTGGTACAAGCAACATTTCTCATTTTGCCCACTTTTGTGGATTATTTTCATTATTACTATTACTACAAATAATCAGCATTTACATGTAAGATTTTAAGTTTACAAAATAATTTACCTCTTGAATCTTTTGATTTTCATTCCTTCCCTGACCTTTCCTCTCACCCCTCCAAAAATAAAATATTTTGAAGATGAGCAATCTAAGGGAGAGAAAGACAAAGCAAACTGACTAGGATCAGACAAATAGCAAGTGGAAGTGATTTGAACTCAGGACTTCCTGATTCCAAGTGAGGCACTCTGTCCATTACACTACATAGCTGCGTTATTTTTGATGATCATTTTTTCCACCAAATTTTTTCTCTCTACCTTCAAATATCCAGAGGATTTCCATAACTGCTTGACCTAACATTCTTCTTACCGAAGTTAACTGCCATCCTTAATTGCCTGTCTTCACAAATAAGGTTAATAAAGGTCCTGTCATACCCTTTAAGCCCCTGAAACAAGCTGACATAAGCGAGATACAAGAGGGGAGCAAAGAGGCTTTCACAGCTGATTTTCTGGAGTGAACCTTATCTTCATATTTTCATTCAGCTGAGAGATGAAGAGAATTCAAGAACCTGTGTCTACTGTTTGATGAATACAGAGAAGAAGAAAGGGGAAGGGGGAAGAAAAGGGAGGGAAAATGAAAGGGAGGAAGGGAGGAAGAAGAGGTAAAAGAAGGGAGGAGATGATGGATAGAGAGAGGGCAGGAAGAAGAGGGGTAGGAAAAATTGAACTGCTAGAACAAATTAATCTCAAGACTCAAATAGGTAGTATGCACATATATGTTAAGGTTATTCAAGGTTTCTTAATGAATGAAATGTCAGAAATGATGTTGTTCAATGATGTTCTTAAAGGTACAAATATAAATTGTCCAAATGAGTCTACCACTTTTACAGAAATCTCCATTAAAGTTCTGCAGATACTATTTGTAGGTGATATTCTGTTGATTGCATCAAGCCCCCAAAACAAAACAGGGTCTCATCAATGATATGCATTGGCACACTGAAATAACCAAGTAGATAATTATTGTCTGTTGCCCAGATTATGTGCTGATATAATATAAAATTATGCTACTTGCTCCATGAAGCCTTCTATGATTCCCTCATCACTAAACCCTCAATAGAAGGGTTCTAAAATTTCACATAGCACATGATTTAAAAAAAAAAAAACTCTCCAAAGCTCTAATGCAATTATCATGAAATATTCTTCCTGTTTAACAACGAATCTTGTGATTCCTCAAAACTCAGCTCAAGTTACATATACAGAAACCTCTTCCTAGTTCTGCAGCTGCTAAGGCCTTCACGTCCATGGTTACTTGGTAGTTATTTCATATATGTCGCATACCTCAGGCATGTACTAGCTTTTCCTTTGTAATGGTATCCCAAGAGCCTATTAGTACAATGTCATAGTAAGAGCTTAAAACAGGCTTACTGATTGATTTAATAGTGTGCACTATTATTATCACTGATGATGGTTCTCCCCATTTTAGACCATATACTCTATGAAGGCAGGGACTGTGTTTTATACAAATTCTCTGTTTTCCCCAGCACCTCGTACAGCAGTTCTCAACCTGTGGATCACAACCCCTTTGGGGGTCGAATGACCCTTTCACAGGGGTCGCCTAAGACCATAGGAAAACACATACTTCTGATGGTCTTAGGAACTGAGACACCGCTCCTCCATCTGTCACTAGGCAGGTCTGCCCACATGCAGATATGCCCACATACAAGTATTAAAGGGTCGTGGCATTAGGAAGGTTGAGAACCACTGACCTAGTACAATGCTCCAAAAAATGTTCAATACATTTTACTGAAGTGAATTCTACTAGAGAGGTACAAATGTGAGCTTCAATGAATCACTTACATTTATCTCATTTTTCCCATACTGTTCTTCTTGAAGTGGATTGACAGTCTCAAAATGGGAAGGAAACTCACATGTACAAAAAATACTCAAACAAGAATGCCATCTGGAACATGTATCATGAATGAACAATGAACTTACATTTAAAGAATTCTACTGAGGGGGAGCTTAATATCTCCTAGGCAAGCCACTCTACCATTTTGGCTATGTCTAATTGTTAGTGAGAGCTTTTCTTGAAGAGATTTATTTGTTGATATTTCTATTCTAACATTTATACCTGAGGTTATATATGTGATCACAGTAGCTATGAGAAAAATGTTTTAAAGAAATGATATTGAAAAAGAATAATGGGAGTT
>CM053591.1:94018550-94072886 GCA_028646515.1 Pseudochirops corinnae
CGATTACTAGAGTATTTTCCAAAAATTACTTTATACTCTTTAAAATACAGTTCCTACAGTTTATACAGTTTATATCATGGGTATAAATATAAATATATATATTTTGTGAATTGTACAATACACACATATGAAAAAGTGTATACATATAATATACATAAAAAAGAAAAAGTACCTACTCAAAATGAAAATCTTGCCTTGAATGTAAAGGGGAAAAACTGGACACTTTTCCCAGTCAATGAAGTTTAAAAAAAAATTGCCCATTGACAAAAAAAACAAAAATCACCAGATGTGATAAGACAATTCTTCCCATTTTTCCTCCTATTTGAATGTTTCTTTTGTTTCCTTTGCTAACTATTCATCTGTGCCATAAGGCTACCCTAAGGCTGTCTGTCCTGGGCTCTCTTCTCTTCTTGTGGTATACTATCTTTATTTTTTAGCTTTTTTTTTTGAGGGGGGAAGGCAGGGCAATTGGGATTAAGTGACTTGCCCAAGGCCACACGGCTAGTTTTGTGTTAAGTGTCTGAGGCTGGATTTGAACTCAGGTCCTCCTGACTCCAGGGCTGGTGCTCTGCCTGCTGAACCACCTAGCTGCCCCCAGTATACTATCTTAATAGGTAATTTCATCAGCTGTATGAATTTAATCATCACCACTATGCAGATAATTGCCAAATCTCTATATACACATCCACACTCCATCTCCCCTATTTTATAGTTTCATATCACCAGCTACTCATAAAACATCTTCAACTAAATGTCATACAAGCAACTCAAACTCAACAGTTTCAATAAAACGTCATTATATTTTCTTATCAAATCCTCACCTTTTCCTAACTTCTTTATTACTGGCAGTGGTGATATTTATTATCTTCTCAGTCTCCCAAGCTTTCAAACTAAGATGATCTTGGATTCTTCACTCTTTCTCATCACACATATATTCAACCCATTGCCAAATCTTATCATTTCTACCATCACATCTTTTGTATATGTCATCTTCTTTACATTCGTGCACACATTGTCCTAGTACAGGCCCTCATCACCTTCTGTTTGGAGGATTTGAGGAACCTCTTAAATGGACTGCATCTTCATGTTAATCCTCAATCTAATTAATCAATCACTCAACTGACAAAGAGATTTTCCTGAAGTGTGTATGTAATGACCCACCTCTGAAACTATCAATAAACTATATCTTCCCATTTTCTCCAGTATCAAATTTAAAGTTCTCTGTCTGGCATTTAAAACTCTTCACAAATTGTGACCTTCCTACCTCTAGTTACCTTCACATATTCTATGATTAAGTTAAACAGATTTACCATTCCTCATACAAGACCTCACATCTATCACCCTACCTTTTTATTAGATATTCCCCAAGCCTGGAATGGATGCCTACCTCATCTCTGTCTCAGAACTTCCCTAATTTTCTTCAAGATTCACCTCACATCTGCAGAAATATTTATAGAAGCTCTTTTTTGCAGTGGCAGAGAATTGGAAACTAAATGGGTTCCCATAAACCAGAGAATTTTGCTGTATGAATGCAACAGAAGACTTGTAAGAAGTAATGGAATACAGCATTAGAGAGATCTGGAAAGAATTGTATGAACTGATGCACAATGAAGTAAGCAGAACAAAAGAAAATAATTTATAACAGCAAAACTATAAAAAAAAAATTTTTAAAGATTTAAAATAAACTATGATCAATTCACTGAACAACCATGATTCCAGAGGACCAGTGACTAAAAATGCTATTTACACTTTCTGACATGTGATGTACTAAACATGAAGAATAGACGTGTATGTATATGTGTGTAGGTCTGTATATAAAATATATTTGTATATGTACATAAACATTCAAGTGTGTAACTGCATGTGTATGTATATACTATACACACATATACACATATATGTATATGTATATGTGTATGTGAATTTATTTTACTTCACTTAAGACATTTCTTATAATGTTCTGTTCTATATATATCCCATTAGGCAGGAAATTGGGTATAAAAGAGATAAAATAATAAATACTTACCATTTTATTAAAATAATTTAATTTTTAAAAGCTCAACCCCACTTTCTGTAAAAGACTTTTCCCAATCCCATAAATTCTAGTCTTTGCCTCAAGATTATCTTCCATTTCTTCCATATTTTTCTTGTATATACCTACTTAGTCTGGTATCCTCAAAGTCACGGCCTTTTTTTTTTCACCTTTCTTTGTAATCCCAGTACTGAGAATAGTGACTATCTCATAGCAAGCAATTAACAAATGACTTGGTAACTAATTGGTAGAATACTGCATTTTAACATCAGACTTCTAGATAATGTTGAACAGTTTTGCACAACTTTTTTTTTTTCTGCCCTCTCCATTATACAAAAGATTAATGACCATGGGTAAGTGAGGGTGTGTGCTGTAATGGGAAATGTAGTTGTTAAAAAAACAAAACAAAACATAAAAAATTATTCACTTAAAACAATTAAAATTATAAGCTTTATCATAGAATCTTAAAGATTTGTATCCAAATCCTGACTCAGGCATTTAATGGCTGTGCAATGGAATACAAGTAACATCACCCCCTTGAGCCTCAGCTTCCATACCATGAAGAATGGGCTACCAGAAAGTGGGGATAATAATAATTGTAGTATATGCCTGATAGAGGTATAGGGAGGCTTAAATGAAATAAAATATATAATTTATATGTACGTTCTCTATAAATTTCCACTGTTTTTGTTCAATAAGAGTCAAAATACCTTCTTGCAAATGACTATAAATTAAATTTCTTATAATATGGTGACATCACAGGGTTTTCTTTACTATGAAGTCTCATGGCAGTTATTGAGAATGCAGGTATATACTCAGGGTTGGGATGATTTGGGTAGTGGTCTAAACATGAGTACACAGCTAGGACACTATAATTCCAGTGATAGGAATGTAGAAAGTGTGAGCCTAGAGGGTGGATTTATAATTGCATTATCACTCCAAGGGATTAAAAGGACAGGCAAAATTGGGGAGCCTTCAGGTAAGAACCAAAGTCCTGGGCTTTTTAATTCATTCATAAATTATTTAATTTAATTCACTTTCACCATGTCCTTGCACTATACAAGGAAGATGTGCAGCTTTCCAAACAGAGGGAAGTAAAAGTGATTTATGATGGTTCAAATATAGCAGGCCAGTAGCAGGAGATAAACAGGGCATTTCCCCCATCAGGTTTTAAGAACCCAATCATAAGTAAAGTGGTTTTGTATGCAGGAATCTAATCACTAGTAATTTAGGTAGGGGAACAATGAAGAAAACACACCTGGGGATTGTAAGACATAGCAAAAGCTCCATTCTTTTGAAAGGAGACCACCAAGGCCAGAGCTAGATGAGAAACAAGACATACTTGATGTTGAATCAGTAAGTTACAGATACCGGGTTCTTTATATGTCCTTCTTAGCTAGTGCATGATACCAAAGTTCAGGACTGATTTCATCCTGTAAGTAAGATCCTCATGTGCTTAATTATCAGGGGAACCAGGCAGACCATTAGGGTTGGGTTTCAATTTTTCATTCCATACCATATATCTATCAACTATGTGTAGGTGTGTGTATATATATGTATATTTCTGTATATATACATATATACATAGGCATATATATACATATATACATAGACATATATATATACATATATACATAGGCATATATATACATATATATACATACACATACACACACACGGTGGGGGGGGGGGGGGGAAGGGGGTGGGGGTGGGGGGACTTGCAAGTCCAGAACATCTCACATTTGCAAACAAAATAGATCCAAGTTGGAAACTGTTTCTCCATTGTCTTTTCCACCTTAGGGACATTTAGCTTGAATAATAACACTGAATTGGGTGTATGATTGCAGTCTACAAGTATTTCAAAGATTGACATGTGAAAGAGGGACGGGACTTGTTTGCTTGCAAAGGCAACAGGTAGAAGTTGCACGGAATCAAGTTCAGATTTTGTATGAGAATGTGTAGAACTTCCTAATAATTAGAGCTGTGCAAAAGTGGAATGGATTTTCTTCAGAGATAGTGCGTTCCTCCTCACTGGAGGTATTCAAAGAGAGGCTCGATAATACTTGTCACTTATATTCTAATGAAGATTCCTTCTAGGAATAGGTTAAAATAGAAAGTTTCTGGAGTCATCTATAAATTCTGTGATTATCTTCTTGCTCTCTTATCCCCCTCAATAGCAAATTTCTCTTCTATGGTTATTCATTAAAAGTGACCAACAGAACTAGACTTTTTAAAGGAATTGTACAACACAAATAAGATGTGCTATACAATCTGATGTGCCTGCTCACACAGGATAATCTTCAACCTCTACCTCTGCTTACGTGCTGGACTAAAGCTAGAAATGATAGACACACAACTTAGTCTTAAAAACACTGAAGGAAGGAAAAATCTATTGACACCCCTAAGAATTGTGTGATATGTAGTGAAAATGTGAAATCATGACCTTTTTTTTTTCCAGTCTTTCAATCTAATCCCAATTCCTACATCTTCATCTAAAATCATTTCTCCTTGTTATAGTCTTGATAAAGGTTTAAAAAGATAGAAATTACTTAACCTTTTGTACACTTAAAAGCTGCCCATTTTCTATCATTTGCTTCTCGTACTGAGGGTCTCTTATCTAAAACTTTTATCATGCTTCCAGCTCTTCTTTGTATGCTTAGAACATCTCTATATTTTTGTATAAACTGCAGTGAGTGCTTTGTATTCTCACCTTTAAATGATCCTTTGCAATCAGCTGCCATCAGAAAGTTTATGTGAATATCTCTTTATAGCAAGGATATTTAACCTTTTTTTTTTTTTCCTGTCATGGACTACTACTTTGGGAGACTGGAGAAGCACATGAACAACTTCTTAGGATATTTTGAATATATAAAATAAAATGCTGAAGTTTCAAAAAGAAACCAAAAGTTAGTAAAAAATTAAAGTTGCATTTTTGGATCTGCATTCTGAATCTCTTGAAATTTGTCCCCAGTGAAGATTCTTTGCTCTATAGTATTATCCACAATAATGACAAAAATATTAAATGCTACAAGAAATTACCAGCACTTGGTCTGCTACCTAGATGAAAATAAATTTAAAAACAAAATAAAATAAAGTAAATCATAATCACTCTCATAGCTGAGCCACAATAAATTGGACACTTGTTTAGAAATAGAGAGTGGCAAACCATAGAGTCCTAAGAGTCCTAGTTTATAGATGATTATTTCACAAACCACAAATAGCCTTTATTTATTTATTTCTTTATTTGTTTATTTCTTTCTTTCTTTATTTAGCTATTTCTTTAGGCAATCATATTTACCAAAGAAATTTAGATTAGCTAGGAAGGTTTTTTTTTTCTTCTTCATATATATTGGATTAATTTGCAAAAAGAACACTCATTCCAGAATGAAATATAGATGGCTAAAAAACAAGAGATTTCTGCTGACCAAGTACTGTGACACTACAAAGGAAATGCTTCATCTTCACTCTTATTCATATGATGCTGAATAGCACTGGAGAAAACTGTAAAAAAATTGCTTAATAAGTCTATTCTAAATATTAAATAATTTTACCATCTTAATCTCTTTTGATACTGTCAACACACCCTCTTCTAGATATTCTATCCTCTCTCTGTTTTTGTAACACTGTTCTCTCATGGTTCTCCACCTGTCTGACCATTTCTTCTCAATCTCCTTTGCTAGTTCTTGATCTATGCCACTGATTATTGTCCACTAATCACTGGTGTTTTCATTTCTATCTTGAGCCTTCTTGTCTTTTCCCTTTCTACTATCTGATGTGATGAATTTATCAACTTCCATGGACTTTATTATCATCGTTATACAACTGAATCACACACACACACACACACACACACACACACACACACACACACACAAAATTTCTCTTCTGAACTATAGCCCTGTATCACCAACTGCCTTTTGGACATCTACAACTGTACGTCCAACAGGCATCTTAAACTCAACATCCCTAAAATAGGTATCGTTATCTTTCCTTCTAAACTTTCCCCATCTTTTCAATTTTCCTATTACTTCTGTGGATATCACCACACTTATCACCCAGGATGAGTCTTAGTGTCATACTTGACTCCTCACTCCCACTCACGCCACATATTCAAGTTCTCAAATCTTATAGTCCCTGTATTAACATCTCCCATATATATCCTATTTTTATATTTACACCACAACAACCTCAATGCAAGCCATCATCACCTCATAACGAGATGACTGAAATAAACTTCTTGATCTTTCCCCATTCCAGTCCAGCTTCCATTCAGCTGAAAAAGTGATTTTCCTAAAGGTGCTCTGACCATGTTACTACCAATTAATCAGTAAATTCCAGTGGCTTCCCTATTTCATCTAAGATCAAACACCATCTTCCATTTTATATTTAAAGGACTCCAAAATCTGACCCATTCCTACTTTTCTAGCTTTCTTATGCTATACTTGCCTCTACAAACACTATGATCAAAATGCTATCACCTAATTGTAATTCCTCACACATGACCTTTTTTTTTTAATTGGTTGTCTTCATGCCTGGAATTCTTTTCTTCCTTATCTATTCATCTTGTCTTCTTTCAAGACTCAGTTCAATTTCTACCTTTTGAAAAATACTTTTCTGTTCTTAACCTCTTTGTACTCCCCCAATTTCTCCCCCACCCCGCATTTGATCTGAGATTACGTTTACACTACACACATTTTGTATGCATCTCATTAGAATTGGAGCCCTTTTGAGAAGAGACTGTATTTTTTACTTTTTTCCCCTATACCCTTAGCAGGGGGGTCTAGCAAACAGTAAGCACATTTTGACTGACTTATTGACTGGTTGCATAATCACAGTGAACTGTTTTGTTTTTTTTTCTTAATTTCTTTGTATCAGGCTACCAGTAAAACATTAAGGGGAAATTATACTTCTTAATCAATGACATTTTAGATTAAAATGACATATTATGAATTATTTTGAAAAAGTAGAAGAAACACAACTTTTGAGACTGCTCTCCTCCTCTGTATATTAAATTTTTATTATCTCCTAAAGTAATCTTATCATAATTCTAGAAAATGTGGCATGGATGATCATTCCAGGACCATATCAATGCCCTCTTTTAAGATGCATGTGGAAGTTAAAATCAAGAAAAAGTCTATTGCCTAGCATTGTAATGGGAGAAGAATCAAAGGGGAGAAAAATAATAGCAACTCTATAATGTTAAAAGAAGTGATCCTGGGGAGATCATTATTATTTTAATAAGAAAAACTTTCAGGGTGGAGTCAAGATGGTGGTGTAAAAGCAGGAAAATGCTATGGTTTTCCCCACAACCACCTCAAATACCTATAAAATATGACTAAACAAAATTTTAGAGCTATATAACCCACAAAGTGACAGACAGAAACAAATCTCACATTGAAGGCAGCCCAGCAGGCAGACAGGAAGGGTTCATCACAACCTGCATGGAGTAGAGGAGTTTGTAGTTTTAGCCCCAGGGAAGCCCAATCAGCCAAGGCTGGAGGGACTTTGGGAGAGTAAATCACCAACAGCTGTGGCCATTTCCAGAATTATCAACCCATATGTGCCAAAAAGAAATAGTGAGAGGTAAGTGTGGACTTTGGGAACAGGGGGACCAAGAGTGCAGTCCAGCCTCTTCCCCTGGAAGGGAGAAGCAGTACAGGCATGGTGGCTGTGCAGCCACCTTCACATGTATGCTTCAGAGGTCCTGGCCTGCAGATTGTAGGGGGACCAAGCGACCATTCTGTGGGGTAATTGCTCTTGCTTTAACCTGCTTGGATCTGGATCGCTGTCTTGAGCAGAGGTCCTGGGGTGTGTGACCAGGTGCCAGAGTCTATGGAGGCTTCAAACATCACTGAACTAATAGCTCTGGCAGCTGCAAAAACCCCAGCAATTTGGGACAAAGCTCTACTCTCTGGAAGCAGAGTTCCACTGTGGCAAAAAGCTCATAAGTCAAGTAAGTGAGTAGCAATATGAGCAAGCAAAGGAAGCAAAGCAAGCACAGCAATCCAACTTTAGATTCCTTTTTAAGGGACAAAAAGGATCAAAGCATGGAATGGGAAGAAGACAACAAACTCAGAACTCCTGTACCAAAAGCTTCCAAGAAAAATATGAACTGGTTACAGGCCATAGAGGAACTTAAGAAGGATTTGAAAACCAAATAAGAGAAGTGGGGGAAAAATGGGAAGAGAAATGAAAATGATGCAACAAAACCATGAAAAGAGAGTCAACAACCTGGCTGAAGAAAACAATACCTTAAAAAACAGACTAACTCAAATGGCAAAAGAGGCTCAAAAAGCCAATGAGTAGAAGAATGCCTTAAAAAAACCAAATTTGCCAGGAAAAAGAATCTGAAATGCTCACTGAAGAGAATAATTCCTTCTGAATTAGACTGGAGCAAATGGAAGCTAATGACTTTATGAGAAATCAAGATACCATTAAACGCATCCAACAAATGAAAAAAAAAAAGGTAATGTGAAATATTTCCTTGAAAAAAACACTGACCTGGAAAATAGATCCAGGAGAGATAATTTAAAAATTATTGGACTACTTGAAAGCCATGATAAAAAAAAAAAGAACCTAGAAATCATCCTTCAAGAAATTCTCAAGGAAAATTGCCCTGATATTTTAGAACCAGAGGGCAAAATAGAAATTGAAAGAATTCACGTATAACCCCTGGAAAAAGATCGCAAAACTCCTAGGAATATTATAGCCAGGTTCCAGAGTTCCCAGGTCAAAAAGAAAATATTACAAGCAGCCAAGAAGAAACAATTTGAATATTGTGGAAATACAATCAGGATAACACAGGATCTGGCAGCTTCTACACTGAGGGATCAAAGGGCTTGGAATACGATATTCTGAAGATCAAAGGAGCTAAGATTAAAACCAAAAATCACCTATTGAGCAAAACCGAGTACAATGTTTCAGGGGAAAATATGGTCATTCAATGAAATAAAGGACTTTCAAGCTTTCTTGATGAAAAAAACCGAGTTGAATAGAAAATTTAACATTCAGATACAAGAAGCAAGAGAAGGTAAACAAGAAAAAGAAATCATAAGGAATTTATCAAAGTTGAACTATTTTACATTCTTATATGGAAAAATGATAATTGTAACTTATGAAACTTTTCTCAGTATGAGGATAAGTGAAGGGAATATATATATATATATGCATATGTATACATACATATATATGTCTATAAAGGAGGGTATATGGGATTATGAATACATATGCGAGTATGTGTACCTGTGTACAGGTACACATAGACAGAAGGCACAGGAACAATTTAATAGGAAGGGATGATACTTAAAAGGTGACATTGAGAGATGAGAGAGGAATATAATGAGAGGAGATGGGGAGAGACAGAATGGGGTAAAATTATCTCATATATAAGAGGCAAGGGGAAACTGTTGCAGTGGAGGGGAAGAACAGGACAGCAATAGGGAATGGGTCAACCTTACTCTCATTGAATTTGGCTTAGGGAGGGAATGACATACATACTAAATAGGGGATCTCGCCCTACAGGAAAGTAGGGGGGAAGGGGATGAGAGGGGGGATGATAGAGGGGAGGGCAGCTGTAGGAGGAGGGTATTTAGAAGCACACACCCTTGAAAAGCAACAGGGACAAAATAGAAAATAGAACAAGTGGGAAGGTGGGATAGGATGGAGGGAAATATAGTCAATCTTTCACAATATATCAACTATGGAAATTTTTGTGTAGCTAAATACGTACAACTTATATGGAACTGCTTATCTTCCTAGTAACAGTGGGTGACGAAGGAGGAAGAGAAATAATCTGGAATCCAAAGTTTTAAAATCAAATGCTTAAATATATATATATATGTGTGTGTGTGTGTGTGTGTGTGTGTGTGTGTGTGTGTGTGTGTGTGTGTGTGTGTGTGTGTGTATGTATTTATATATTTAATATATATATTTGATATATATAATATATATTATTATGATGAATTTCTTTACAGGCAACTGGGAAATAAGATATACAGGCACCTTTTCCAATACAAGAGTAAGCAAGGAATCCAACTCTTCCTACTATTTGATATAATTCTGCAAAGGTTAACAAATGCAATAAAAAGAGATATGAGAAGACAGCACTAACCTACCCCTTTGTGGAGGTGTAACATCCATAGTTGTTACACACTGCATATATTTTCAAAGTTTCTCAATGTATTGATCAGTTGTGCTGATTTTTATTCCCTCTCTCTCTTAAAAAAAGTGCTATTTGTCATATGGAATGATTCCTGGGAAAGGGGAAAGGATGATTACATGAAATATCATGGTGATATGAAAAACAGAAAACATTAATTAAATATATACATATATTCTGAAAAAAAAATAAGGGAACAGAATGGTTAATGATTTACCCAATGTCACAGTTAGTGGTAATTTGGAAGCCAGATTTCCAGTTAGTAATTTTTCCCGAAAACCATATGGTATCTTTAATTTTAAATTACATTGGCTAAAAACCAACATATGATAATTGCAATATATGGCATATGATCTGTGATTTTGGCCAAGACATCCACATACTTCCATCATTAAGTTCTATCCAAATAATTAGTCTTCTCACACTAAATAAGATATTTTTTAAAACTTTAAAATTATGGTACCTTATTTCTTGCAGCTACAATCTAACACATTATCATTCTTATTGTAGTGATAAAATTAATCAGCATTAAAAAAGAAGTAATTGATTTATAAAATGTGAGAAAATCTTTCCCTCTCCCTCTCTTGCTTTCCTTCCTAGAACCTTTACATATTTTGCATTAAGCCATGTCTGTGCAGGTAATAAGTTTCCCTTTTGAGTTACTAAGATGTACACACATTTTATGCAGTAAAAAGTATTGCTATTCTATATGTTGGAGGGATGAGTTTGGTTAACTGACATCATATGTTCCATATACTGCAACTTTCATTCCCTTCTTTTATAATCTTTGTTCTTCAATCATAGTCTATCCTTCTCTGCTGCCATTTAAGGCTTTTTTTTTATGATATGGAACCTGGCTACGCAAATGATGATAGGAATTAAACTTTTGTAAAGTTGTGGGCAAACTGAAAAAATAAACTAAGTAGTAAAATAACATTAATGTCTTTCCCACAGAATTACAAGTGTAAGTGCCTCTTAACAACCTCCCACTATTAGGGGAAGGAAAGAGGTGCTATGAAACCAGGAGTGGGAGAAACTCCTAGGTAGGGAATCTGTTTATTGTGCAAACAACAAAGAGTAAGCAACTAAAAGGTAATTGACGAGCAGCCTAGCTGTTAATTCAATTCAATGCCTCCAGCACTTGAACATTTTAAAAGCAAGTGCTGCACATTAATTAACTTGCTGTCTCTTCCTACTAGAAAAAGAAAGGTGGGCACTTGGGAAGATAGGTTGAAATCTGAAGTAAATGGAAAGGGTTAGACTCCAGTCTTTTTAAGATTCTCCTCTCTCCAGGACTATTAACAGTAACCTCTTCTGACTTCTTGGGACTTGTTCATTTCAGCTTAGCTTATGAAATGTCTAATATCATCAATGGGGTAAGAAGGACTAGCAGAATAAAAGAGAAATAAGAGCATGGAGAAAGGAAGGAAAGCTTTTCTGATATTTTTGCATGAAGTCTGATTATAAGAGGAGGGTTGGTAAGAATTTACTTGCAGGGTACATTCATAAATAATTAACAAGTTAAGCACCAGAAACTTTAAGTATAGATCTCAGAATAAATTTACAGAGCTAAATTGAAATTCAAGTGCTTCTGGCCTAAAACACATACATTATGTGTATACATATATACATATAATAACAATAACAATAATAAGCTAGCATTTATACAGAGTTTACTACCCATCAAGACGCTATAATAAGTATTTTACAATTATTATCTCATTTAATCCCCACAACAATCCTTCTAGGTAAGAGTTATTATTATCACCAATTTATAGATAAGGAAACTGAGACAAATAGGGGGTTAAATAATTTGCCCAGAGTCATACAGTTAGTAAGTTCCTGAGGCCAAATTTGAACTCATCTTCCTGACTTTAGGACCCATCCTCTTTCTGCTGTGTCACCTAGCTGTCCTGGTGAAGCATATATATTAAAGATAAAATATACATTAGAAATAAAATGGCCGCTAATAATTACTCTGATAGTCACATTTTTAAAAATATTTATGAATTATAAGAAAACTAAAATTAATTTTCTATATCTCCTAATAAGTAATCATTATTTATATGTTAAATATATAATTAGTATGAAACACTAATGTAATGAGGTTAAAGTAAGTCAAACACAATCAGTCAAAAAATCACCCCCAAGTAATGCATACTATATTAATGTATCTCTTCCAAATTTGAGACATTACATTAATCTAGAAAATTGAACTGCTAAGATCAGTGCCTTGCCCTCCATTTAACCATTAGCACTAAATAATTACTTTTGGCTTATTAATTTGCACTCACTCTAGCATATTAGAGTAAAGCAAATAAATCCATACTTAGGTCAACTGTAGGTGAGAGGACAAAAAGGTCTATTTATATAACTCACAAAAACCTGGAGACAATCTTTAGGGGAAAAGCTGCTCTCTGAACTGTTGCAGCTATTAAGTCATGGAGTCTGGTCTTTTCTAATAAATCAACTCTCATTTCTGAATAATAATGCAGACATTATAGTATGTCTAAAACCAACAGAGAATTTCATCTTTAATATCCATGATCAATGTGGCGAAGAGCTAGCTACATGCTGCTCAGTGTCCATTCAAGAGATGAATCTTCCTCATTCTTAGATCCATGGTCCAGGTTTTGATGTTTCTGTTGATTTCATTTACCTTTGCAGATGGCAACTCATCTAGACTATAGCAAGCCACCTTTAGGAATTGTTGTGGCTCTTGATGACCAATCTTTCAGTCATGAGCTATTGTAGACTTAAATATTCAGTGTGGTTCATTGGGAAAGGGTTAAATTTAGAATAATCATAGAAGTGGGTGGAATAGTGCTGAACAAATCACTATAGCTCTCTTTCCTAAGGTCTGAGGACAACAACAACAGTATTCCACCAAAAGATAATATCAATAATACCTAACTTTATAGGACTGCTGTGATACTCAAATGAGAAAAGGAATTTGCAAACCTTGAAGTGCAGCATACATCAGATAATCTTATTATTTGCTAAGTTAGGACAAAGATGACAGACATATAATTTGCTATTTGTATTCAAGTTTTCTGGAGTTTAATAGGCCTTTCCAGGGTTTGTAATACACTGGCACAGCCTTTGAGACCCTGGAGTTCAATTTGAAACTACAACAGGGTTTGAAGCAAAGTCCTTTTAGTGGGAAGAAGAGAGAAACAGCTAGGTGGTGCTGTCCATAGAGAGCTAGACCTGGATTTAGGAAGAGCTGTGTTCAAATCTCACCTCAGAAAATTACTAAGTAACCTTGGGCAAGTAAATTAATCTCTGTATGCCTCAGTTTCTTCATGTTAAAATCAAGACTTGAAACTAATTTACCTCTGAAAGTTAGTGTAAAGAAAAAATGAATTAACAATTGTAAAGTTCTTTGTAAAACAAAGCACTATGCGAATATTAGTTATTAAACACAAAACTAAAATAAACAAAAATAAAAATGATAAAAACAAAAGAATGGAAAATTTTGCCCCCTCTAACAGAAAGTCTATTCTCAGACAGGCTCCTAAGATCCCTGTAGCTATCTTGTAATAGGTTTGGGGAATTATGGTGGATTAGAAAATAATCATAGATTCTCAAATGAAAAATCAACTGATCAAGCTTCCTTTCCAAAAAAAGGAAACCTAAGGTTTCTAAGCCACCAATCAATTCTCTTTTTGTAGATCTAGAGTTGCTAAGGATCACAGACAAGCTATCAATTTCTCAAGTAGACACCTAGCATTTGAAAGCAAACAAACAAAACCCCCCCACCAAATCTTGGACAAACTTCAAGAAATGTATGAGGTTCTCAATAAAGTATTCAGCACTTAGGTTGACTAGAAGTCAGCTGTTTACATAATGGACACTGGAAGTCTATTCTTCATGTCTCAGACATTTAGACAAGAAATAGTACAGTTTGGGGTATTATAAGGTAAAATGTCATATTTCAGGCTTTGCATTCTCATTTATTTTTATTTACTGTGCTTTGAACTTTCTGAATGGTTAAAAATTAGAATTTATGAAGAAAATTGAGTTTTCTCAGAATACTACTGAAACTAAATGCTTGGCTCAGTAACTACAGGAACTGAGTAAATAAATCAAATTGGACTACTAAGACTGAAATGCTTTCCACTTCCATTTTGTTGATGAAATTTGGCCTACAGATTGAGTTCTTTGGATACTGATGTGTCCTTCATCTGGATCTACAGATGAATTTATAAGGATTCTGATTTCAAATCAATATAGTGGGGAAACTTCCTAAAAATAGAGTTATACACAATGCATTGGGCTGCCTTCATGGGTAATGAATTCATCGCATAAAACCTTCAAATGAAAACTGCCTAGGATTTAGATGGAAGCTACCTTTAGGTATTTTATACAGTGGTATCTTGATATAGGAATATACCTACTTGAGAGATTTCCAAGATACGAGTTGTCACTCGGTCAATTTTTTGCTTTGAATTACAAGCCAAAATTTGAGGTATAAGCCACCGTTACTTGGTGCAGCAAACACCACAATCTAACATCCATCCAGCATCCTGCGCCTCACTTGTTCAGTCTATGTGTTCACCTTGCCCGTGAAGAAAATTAAGTTAAGCAAAACTAAAAAAGATATTGTAGCAATTAAGTTCAGGGATAAAGTATAGCATTAAGAGTGTAGCAAGTAAGTGAACAAAAGTGACTGAAAGAGCAAGAAAGATTACAAACCTTTTTGTTTCTGCTATATGGGTCATTCCATGGTCAAAGGGATCATAGATTTTGAGAGAGCTCAGGTCATGTAGTCTAAGATCCACATTTTACACACAAGAAACATGAGGGCTAGGGTAGGTTAAGTTATTAGTTTAAGGTCATCAAGGTAATAAACACCAGTAGCAGAATCTGAACACCGTTCCTCTAATTCCACAGCCACCAAAT
The DNA here is from genome assembly GCA_028646515.1 of Pseudochirops corinnae. Classification (NCBI taxonomy): domain Eukaryota; kingdom Metazoa; phylum Chordata; class Mammalia; order Diprotodontia; family Pseudocheiridae; genus Pseudochirops; species Pseudochirops corinnae. The sequence continues at coordinate 94,033,646 of CM053591.1, forward strand.
TCTACTAGGTTAATTCCTCTATTTCTACTTTCATCTTCTAAACATACAGGAAACAGCCTGAGTAAATCAAATAATCCCACTTAGCTGCCCAGAGGGAACTATTAAAAATGAGAGAAAATTGAGCAATGATTAGTATGTTCCCTTGATCCCCTAAGCCAAGTGGAGAATGCTGACAAAGGCTAGAAGTTAGAGACAGAGACATCTGGTTCCACCTACTGGAACCTAAGGAGAGTATCACAGAAAGACAGTAGGACACTAGGAGTGAAAAGAAGCAAACACTATTAGTAGATTCATACTGAGAGGGAAGAGAAGAAAGATGGAAGGGAGTAAAGGAATAGAGGGAGGAAAAAGGGGAGAAGTGGGAAAAACAGAGGGAGGAATAGAAAGGGGAAGAAGGGAAAGAAGAAGGTACAGGAGAGAGGAAGAGAAGAAAGAAGATAGAAAAAAGAGGGAGGAAAAGGAGGAGAGAAAGGAGGAAGGACACAAATAACAGAAAGGACGGAAAGAGGGAAGGAGGGAAGGAGGGAAGGAGGCCCTATGAAGTCAGTTAATTGTCTCAACGGGAAATATAGATACAAACAGTATATGCCCAGGTACCTTCTTGCTAGAACTCTATCTAGTACACTGCTATAAAATTTACAAGTGTAAATAACTGAGATAACAAAACTGTCCAGAAGGAGGGTTGCTTATTGTGAAAAATGTTATTTTCTTTGTGCTCTGATACAAATCTCATTTCTCTCCCCTAAATTCTAAATACAATATATCTTGGTTTGAGCCCTGTGAGTTTGTGTGCTTCTAAATGGAGTAGAGCTGAGCTTGGGGTAGAAATCAGGTAGTTAATTCCAATATCATTTGGGTATAGGAAATAAGACGAAGAAGTAAGATATTCCCATATGAGTAACTGGACTTGTGTTACAATGCTTTTGAATTTTACCAGTAAAACATGAATACTGTTAATTCAAAGAAAACAAGAAAAAAAAGCTATCAAGTTAGGAAAAATATTAACATCAAATATCACTGATAAAAATCTGATATCTAAGATATGTATGGAATTGACATATTGGCACAGAGGAAGTCAGGTGACTCACTGAATAGAGAGCCGGAGTCAGGAAGGTCTGAGTTCATATCCAGGCTCAGAAACTTATATTTGTGTGACCCTGGACAAGTCACTTAACCTCTGTTGGCCTTAATTCACTGGAGAAGGAAATGACAAACCAATCAACTATCTTTGCCAAGAATGTGCCATGGATGGCATTGATGTGATATAGTCCAAAGGGTCACAAAGAGTCAGACGTGAATGAGCAACAAGACTAAGAGCCATAGTACAATATTTAAGTAATGGTCAAATGACATGCAAACTTCTCAAAAGAATCACAAATTGTCAATGAGTTTATGAAAACATACTTCAAATAACTAATAAGAAAAATACAAATTAAAATGATTCTGAAGTTACACATTATACCCAGGAAATTGTCACAGAAGACCAAAGAGGGAAACTGTCAGTGTTGGGAGGGGGGCTATTGGAAAGAATGCCTACCTCCATTTGCTGAAGCTATGAATTGGTTCAACTATTTAGGAAAACAATTTAGAGTTAGGCTAGACAGTAACTTTACCTTTTGACTTGCAATTTCTTTACTATGCTTTTTTTTGCAAGGAAGTCAAAAAAGTAGGAAGATTTGATAGGAAAAATATTTATAAAAACATCCTTTGTGCTATATGGATTATAAGTAAAGTGGGTGGAACAGCTGAAGAACTACAGTGTGAGAGTATGAATGAAAAAGGAATATTATTGTGCAGTTATAAATGATTGTGGAATGAAGAGAAACATCAGAAATATAGTGTGAACCTTTGCTCAGTTACTTAAGGGATGCAAAACAACAATTCAGCCAATAATTAAAACATTCAGATATTTCAGTTGTGTCTGATAGTTTGTGATCCCATTTGGGTTTTTCTTGAACAAGATGCTGCAAGGGTTTGCTATTTCCTTCTCCAGCTCATTTTACAGATGAGGAAACTGAGGCAAACAGGATTAAGTGATTTGCCCAGCATGACATAGGTAGTAAGTGTCTGAGGTCAGATTTGAAATCAAGAAGATGAATCTTTCTGTTTCGTCCCTTGGCACTCTACTCTACCATATAGCTGCCCAATAAATATAATGATACTTATACAAAAATAATTTTGAAAAAAGACAATTGCTAAGTAATTTTTAAACAAATGGTCCCAGAGTACAGGGACACTTATGACACTGGTACCAGTAAAAAGGCGGAGTTTTAAATCAAAAAGTTTGATAAATTGTCTGGAACAGCATACAAATTGCTTTTCTTCACTAAGTCTCCTTTTTGGTCTTTTTTTTTAATAATGGAGGTTCAATCCTGATGGGGGCGGGGGTGTAGAGATGAAGAGAGAGGGACAGATATATCCAGAAATGCTAATGATATAGAAATAAAAGCAACAACAAAACATTTTTAAAATAGTAATACAAAGAAAAAGAAACATGCAAGCAAGAGTTGGTCAAACAGAGAATCATACTTTGAATGGACCAGATTGGACTAAGGTATCTTCATTTTTCACTCCCTCACTTTACAGATGAAGGAATTAGGGTCACTAAAAGTAAAGTGCCTTGGTCAAGATACCACAGAGAGTTAGTGGATAAGTTGAAATAAAACCCCATATCTCTTGAGTTCTGGTTTGATTCTCTATTTGCTGTATACTGTTCCCGCTGAACAACAACCAATTCTGGTGCCTAGAATTAATTGTTCCCAAAGTTTTAAAGAAACAAAACTTTTCATTGTATGATCTGTTTTGCAAATTAGTGACACTCCTGCAGCATTCATCTAACAATACTTTTTTTTTTTCCATTAGTGTCCTAGAAATAGTACTAGTCTTCTCTATCAAGAACTGCTTTTTTTAATCACCTTTTTATTCACATAAACTCAATAAGACTCCTTAGTCTACAGTAGAAGCCTGATCTATTCAGACATCACCAATTTAATGCATTTGGAGATTAGAATTTAATCTATTAAAATAAATGTAAGTTATTATTCTTAGGATTATTATCATATTCATTGAATTTGTCATGGATGTTATAGAGGGAATTCATTTTTCAGAAAATAGATGGCCTCTCAGGGCCCTTCCAACTCTGAGACTTTTATTATCTTATCCTCTTGGCTTCATATAATTAGTCAGTGTCCAGGAAACAAAACTGTCACCAATCCTTGACTCTCCCATGTGGGAGCTAAAGCACATGTTTCCTATCAATGGTAGGCCATGGTATTAGCAGTGAACTAAACCATCACAGCTATGCTGCCAATGAGTAGTTTTCTTATTGAAATTGAATCTTGGAGGACTCATTTTAAAAATAATATTGTGTTATTTCCTAGTCTTTTAGCAATTATCAGCCTCCAATTAAATTAAATTAGGGTCATAGCAAAAAAATGAAATAAAGGATAGGCTCAGACAAAATAGTGAAGTTAGAAATTTCTTTCTTTCTTTTTTTTTCTTTTTTTTTTTTTTTTACCCCTCCTCTTTCTTCATTTTTTGCCCCAGCTAAATGATCAATTTGGCTACTGTTTAGGATCCTTGGTTGTTGATTATTCTGGGTCCTGGATTCTGAGGCAAGTAGATGGCCTAGTCGTCAGAATTGGACTTGGAGTCAGAAAGACCTAAGGGCAAATACAGACTTGAAAACTCAATGTGTGACCCTGGGTAATTCATTTAACTTCTCTCAGCATCAGTTTCATCTTCTGTCAAACACAGATGATAATAGTACCTACCTGACAAGATTGTTTTAAGGATCAAATTAGATAATACTTATAAAGTGCTTTGTAAATCTTAAAGCTGTTAGTGATGTGTAAATGTGAATTATTATTATTATTATTGTTATATCTACTATTGATGGTACTTCTAATGGCAAGCAAAGAAGTATTTAATACCTTGTTTCAGCTATTTAATAATTTACCACCATGTTTCAGTTTAAGCTTTGCCCATGATTATATCAAGTCTTTTGTTAAGAAATAGAAATTGTGAACCCCTGTTGCTAATGCAACAGGAAGGGGAGGAACAGGGAGGAGTTTAATGACTATATATAAGGAGATGCCCAGGCTGGGAGGAAGTAGATGTCAGAGGAAGCATGGCTGTGGTGCAGGTACTTTGCCACCTTTGATGTTACTTTGTCAGATTCGTCTGCTGATAGAGGATGTTGCTGTTGTACATAAACCCTGGGACCTTACTGGAAGCCCTGAAAGAGGATTTTCTTGTTGTCTGGTTACAGAAGTCCTGCAGGAAGGTTTCAGAGGTCTGGGACTATACTGATGATTTATGTTGAGTTCTCAGACCTTGTTGGTAGGTCTGTGTTGATTTCACAAGCAGATAGTGAATTGATGGTGATGCCAGCAATGTACATGAGTGTTATTGTGGCTCTTTTAAGCTTTATCTTCCCAGAGACAAGAACTGTGAAGGACTTGAGGTGGACTGGACACTGTAAGCTTCAATATGGAATGGGAACTGGACAAGGACGTGAACAAAGAACTGCACAAGTACCTAGACAAGAAACTGAGAGCTGCCTGCCCTTTAATCCATGTGACAGTTGCATAGATTCAGGCAGGACCTGGGAACATGGAAGAAGAACCATGGAATCTGAGAGAAAGCCTCAAGTCAAGATGAAAAGACCTCTCTTTGGGTATATAATGCAAACTGAGAAGATCATGATTTACTGTGGCCTAAGAGGGAGAATTTTGTGCTCTGTATTCTGTACCTCTTCAGGATTATTGAATTAAGGATGATTGGAAACTAATCTCCAATTAAGAAGAAAAAAAAAAAACTTTTTGACTGAGAGATTAAGACAATGTGACCTAGGAGTTGAGGACTTTGACCTTCTACTTTGTGTCCCTTAAGGAGCCTTGCTTCCTAAGGATAATTGAGTTAAAGACTTAGTGAATGATATATTTTGTTTAAAACTATGTGGCCACTTTGGTGAAAATTATATGGCCACTTTAGTGATAATTTATTATGTCATAACATTGTGAATGTTGTACTTTAATTTCTGTCAATGTTTTGTCTTAATTTATTACTGAATAAGTAGAAAGTTCACTATACTGCATAATTAGAACCTTGAAGCTATTCACAGCAGCAGTCCTCTGGAAAGCTGTTCCTGCTTGGCTTTACACTACTATTTCAAATAATAATAGTTACTGGTCTTGGTCAAGAAATCAATTTAGTGATAGAGAAAAGAATTTTGGGGGAATAATGTTGGAATGTTAGTCAGTTCTAGGATAGAGTCAATCATAAGGATATCTTATAAAACCAAGAGAACAAGGAGTCAGAAAATAGGTAAGCAGAAAACACAAGAAACAGGGAAAAGGGCAAAAAACCAAAAACAAAACATAAAAAAAAAACTAGAGCTATGTATAGAGCTTGAGATGAGTACTAAATATTGTGAACAACAGGTACTTCCAAACTTCTAGGTATGTTTTGAACTGCCAGTACTCATGGACCAAGCAAAATTCAATTAAAAAAATTACTTAGCATTAAAATATTTTAAAGTGATAGAGTCATTGCTCAAAAGTGTATTGTACTCCTCCTTTCTACTTTCTACTTTCCACACAGTGAAACCATTCAATTATTTTAAAAAAAGAGAGATATCCAATCATACCTATGTGGGAATTCTATCAAGTCTCAGGGGTACCTATTTTCTAAGAATGGAGTTTTTCGCATCTCCAGTGATCAAGGAGCCACATAAGTGATTCAAGGCCTCATTCTCAAGACCTATCAAATCCCAAATATATCCTCCTTGCCTCCATAAAGAGAAACAATCCAGTCTAAATAATTGATGCTGATCCTACCTTATAAGGGAAAAAAAAAAAGAGAAAGTAGAGAGCCAAGCCACTCAGCAGAGGAAAAATTGGAAAGCTTAAACTTTATTTGATTCTTTTCTGTGACAGATAACATGTAAAATTTTTTAGACCCTGAAGCAGGAAGGCAGAGACTTTTTTTTTCCTGTTAGACACTTTTGCTGCTGATGTTGATCTATATGATAAAATATGGGCATATACACTGAATAAGAGTTATAATAGACTAGGGATTTTAAACGTAAGAGATTCTAAGGAAGACTATTTGGGCCTTAAGATGAAAAACCAGCAGTAAGTATTTAGAAGAGATAAAGAACAATTGCTATTAGAGAAAAGTTACTGTTTTCGGCTTTTCTTACATCTTGCTTCAAATATTTTCTTTTAACAATACATGTGGAAAAACAGGAAATTAGTAAAAAAAATTCGTAGATCAAATAGAGTATTTTTGAATAAATATTTAGGAATTCTCACCTTATCTTATCCATTACATATAGCATGGAATAAACAGCTTTAAAATATGTAATAAATAATAACACCCTAAGAATAGACTTCATTATTGAGGAATGAATTAAAATCAGAATTCTATATCCTTCATGATAAAAACTCAACTGAAATATATAAATTTTGGTCAGTAGACACCTCAGTTCTCCAACATACTCCATTCATTAACACTAAGCTTTTCCTATCCTATAATGTGAAGCTGCCCAATGGTTACAAAGAATTTTACATTTTCAGTTTCTTAGACGAAGCAAAAGAAAACACCGCTATTTGACCTAAGGCTTTACCATACTTTTTTTCTTGCTCTTGAGCAGAATACAAAAAATATTGGTCAAAAGTTTGTACTCATTATGTAGTGATTACTTTTTATTGTCCCCAAACTTTGAATCTAGCCTAACAACTCTTTGGATAATTTATGTTCAATGTGACTGAAGGTAATGAACCTGTAACAATAAGGTTTTCATGTTGTTAAATTCTGCTAATTTCTTTCTCATAGTTTGAAAAAATGTTAAAAGTTGGAAAATTTGCCAGAATTATGTCCATTAAACTGAAAAAAATAGTTAAAGGACATCTCTAATCTTAAATTCTAATTATATATAGTAATAATAAAGATATAAACAATCATTGTATCTCTAAATATCCCACACGGGTTATTAGAATCCTTATGGAATTGAAAAAAGAATAATGCATTTTATAATGTGAAATCCTTTCTAGAACTGGAGTAATGTTGATTGTTAATAGTTCTTTCCAGGGGCCTGAAGGGTAAGGGGGAGAGATAATTCAATTGTCTAAAGGAAACAGTTTATTATTATTTGTACTTTACTTCACCATTCTAAGTAGCTCAGATTCTGAAGTAGAGATTTATGGTGAAAATAACAGGCCAAGGAAACCAAGAATTTTCACTCACCCAACCATGCTGCATTACTATTTTCAAAATAAATCAACAGCCTGTATTTTCCAGTGACCAACAATGTGCCATTATCATTTTACTAAGCAAACAGACTGCTCTAGTCTCTGCCAAGGTCATTGCTAGTATTGTCACACAGGCACAACTGCTACAGGTCAATTCAAAAGAACTGATAGTCAGTCTCTGAAAACCAAAACACTATATTAGTGAAATTTAAATGTATCTAGAGAATATAATAGAAATAAAGGAAAAATAAATTTTCCCTCACATTTTACAGTTATTTTTTATTTTATTTTAGTTAATATTTTATTAAGATCTTAGTTTATGCTTACTATTGTCTACTTAAATGCACCTATCTACATTTATATTTTCTGAAAAATAAAGCAGAAAGTGAGTCAAAATAAATTTGGAATGATAAAGAACTCCAAAGTCATTTCCCTTGGGGTCACTGTCCTTGCCTTCAACTTCCTCTTTTGCTCCTTCATCCAGCCACTAGTTAGCATACCTTCCCCCTATCATCTTTTGTCAGTTATTTAGTTCTGCTAAGGTATTAGCTGACAGAAACATTTGTATTTTAATACAGAACTCTTCAAGACCAAAAATTTTTAAAGACCCAAAGGAATGAATTTCTACAGAGGAATTTTAAGTGTGACTGCTGTTGGTATTCTTAGATTAGAAGTGAATTTTGGGACCTCAAGCTAGGGCCCATTTGTAGCTGTCTACGTTGTTTTTGTCAATGTCACTAATTTTGGCATTATATTGTGACAATAAATTTTGTAATTAAAAAAAAATCCTCCTAAGTATTCCCTGTGATCACTACCTACACACTGCATTCTATGTGTTTCTCTCTTATATTAATAACTATTATCTATTGGGGAGATTTTTTCACTTCTTAATTCCTCATTCTCTACTAGGTCAAATCAGTCCCTGAAGAATAGGACCAATAAAGAGATGGGATTAACCTTCTCCTCAATCTTGTTCAGGCCCCATCCAAGTAGGGAAGCCCTTTGTGTTCCATTCTGGCTTGGGGTACAGAGAGATAGATATTTTGTCTAGACTTCCAAGTGATGATCTGGGAGTAAAAGTGACACAATCAAAGTCACTCCCCTCAATCTCTCATTAGAATAGATCCCTCTCTCATTATAATATTCATTCTTCTCATTAATTGTGAACATCCACCCATTCCAAGTGTGTATAAGTATCAAGAAGCCACCATGATCAGTCTTTGGTTTAGGAAAAATAGCCAAATGATCCTTTTATTAATTATCCACTAGGAATAATTGATAAAATATTTAATTACCTAGAAATCATGTCTCAAACTTCTCATTTGTCACAAATCTTACTGCCTCTAGGTTATCACTTGTCAAAGACTATGTAGGAAGTCTTGATTTCCCTTCCTTATTTCCATCCCCATTCAAAACAGTTCCAGCAACAGTATCCTCCCATCTTAGTAAAACAGAGGTATTGCAGACAGGTCCAGAACATGGATAATCTGGTGGTTCATGGCCAAAGTTAAAACAAAATGAATATTTATGAGTAAAATAGGTTTACTCATCCATCGCATAGAAAAATATTTAGCAACAATATAGCACTGGTTCAGACATATGCAAACTGTTGTCTTTGAACAGAAATGGGGTTTTTCAGCAGGTGTGTTTACTGTGCTCACTTACAAAACAGTGGGACATCCAGCCACAATGTTTGAAGGGTACTAACTCAAGGGCTTGAAGCTTTGTAATAGAAGATGTCAAATACTTAAGCTTTAGCTCACTAAATCAAGATATCTTCCCCAGCCTTTGGTGATGGGAGGAAAGAACTACCCACACTTAAGGGCACAGTTTAAGTACAAATTGTTCCTACCACAAGAAGTGATTCCATTTGAAGAATGTGTTTTGGCCTTATGGGAACTGGGAAAAGAGTTGTAGCCCCATAAAAAAAGGCATATAGAACATTGTACACCTATTCCTAGTCTGTGAAATTACATGAAACTCACAATATGGAATGGATATCATAATCTTTTGACATGAAATCAATTCTATTTTGCCTCAAAATTTTCCTGACCCCGCTTTATTCTGGTATATTCCATACTGCTAAACAAACATTTATGGCTTCTATCAACATAGGCCAAGCTAGGACTAACTTAGTTTGGCCCATCTAATCTATGCGTGAATATTCCTAGGAATACAAATGTTTACCCTTTCACAAGGAAGCTAATTCTACTTTTGAAGAACAGTATCAGTTCTTCCTAATAAGAAAATTAAATCTCTATTCCTATAACATCCACCCATTCCTCCTAGTTCTGTCTTGTGGAATAGTTTGGAATAAGCATAATCTGTCCCTTCCCAATGGGAAATTGAAAGGGGATGGTAGTGATTGGTACTAACATTTGAACTGAAATATAATCTATACCTGGGGAAAGATGCAAGGTCACAATCCAAGAAGCATGTCAAAGACCAAGCCAGGTCAAGAACGAAGCTATTTTGAGATCAATGGTATCCAAGAAAATTATATGGAAGTGACAAAGAAGTTGATAGAGAAGTTCTACAAAAGACTCTAAAAGTGAACTCTCAGAGATGTTGATAAATTGACTATTTCTCAGATAAAATACATGTCTCCAAAGCTCCAGGGTTTTTTTTTGTTGTTGTTGTTGTATTGTTTTGTTTTTATAATGGCAGCATATAGTCTTCCCAGCTGCTTCTAGGGATGGAGGATTTGCAACCTTGAGGCCACATTTGGCCTTCTAGTCCTTGGGTGCAGCCTTTTGACTGAGTCCAAGTTTTACAGAACAAATCATTTTATTAAGGGGATTAGTTCTGTGAAGTTTGGATTCAGTCAAAGGGCGACTATTGAGGACCTGGAGGGCCATGTATGGCCTTAAGGCTTCAGGTTCCCCATTTATTTGAGGGTTTAGGCCTCAAATAAATTTACTATGGCCCTCTAAATTTTCTCATGCTAGTAAGGCCGTAGTAGCAGACATAATATCTTCTTCATAATAAACCTTCAAATATTTGAAAATAACTCCCATAACCTTTATTTCTTCCTTCTAGACTAAACATAACCAGTACTTCACCATCCTGGTTATTTTCCTCTGGTTCAAATGTTGCATTCTGAACTAAACCCAGTTTTCTACCTTGAGTCTCATGAGGCTATACATAGTAAAGTAGGACAACCACATTATCTGTTGGTGTTGTTTTCCACTAATGCAATCCAAGACTATATTTGTGCACCATCACCAAAGCTTAACTCGCCTTTCTATCTCCCAAATTCCAGTGGGCATGATCTGAGAAAATATCCTTTCAGTGTTCGGGGGAACCTCTATTTTCTTGCAAACTCCTGAGACTAAATACAGTTCCCTATCACCTCACAGACTCTGACATCAGTAAAATAGCTCTGTTTATTATTCCTTTACTCCTTTGCTTCTCAAATATGATTCTACTTAATACAAATTAACCATCTGATCTTAGTTTAATTATGAAAATAGCCTCATTCAGAAATATTTAACTACAATGCCATGTTACTGACTCACCATTTCTCAGGTTGGACAGCATGCACCTAAGGCTGCTAAAATAGCACAGAATGATGCTTTTGCATATTTCATGAAGTATTAAGTTTGGTTAAAAGAAGGGAGGAAAAGGTTCACTTCCTGGAGACAAAGCAGCACAAGTACCTCTTGAGGATCATAGAGGTCACAGTAACCATAGGTCTCATAAAACATGAAGTTGACAATGGTTTGAGTTTTCAGAGAAAAACAGAAAGGGAGTAATTGTAAATTTTAATGATATCAGACGATAATGGGAAGCAAAGACTTGGCCATCCATTTTCATTTCTAAATTCAATGACTATACTTCATAGCATTTTTTAAAAAAGAAAACTGAATTTTATCTTATCTATGAAGGAAAAATAAATGTACAGCCTTCATTATTCAGTTAGCAATTCTGTCAGACAATGCAGAACAGTTTCATACAACATTCAGAATTTTTTTCTAACCAAACCATCAAAATCAAAGGGAAAAATATAGCTTTCTAATAACATATTTTGAACATATCAAATAGAGAAATATATCTGTGTGTGTGTATATATATATATATATATATATATATATATATACATCATAGTTGCTATCAGATAGATAATTAGAGAAAAACTTTGTCAATGCCTTCTTTGATGGATCATTTGTGAAATAATTTTCATGCTAACCCACCCCAAAAAAGTGCTTAAATGTCTGTAGGCTAAAGCATTAGATAATTGAGTCACATGCATACCTGCATATAATATGAAACATGTAAAAACAGAAATATGAATGGCAAATGAGTATCTTGGCAGGTACTCATCAGTATAAAACTAATCACCTTTTTATATGTATGTGTAGTCAGTAAATACATGATGATACATATATATTGTACATGTATATGTATATATACATACATACACATAGGATTCATATGATTGGGAATTATTTATATTCAGTATATTTTTTAATCACAGGCATTTTGGTCTTGGACATCAATCTGCACACACACACATTCACACACAATTATTTTATAAATACTTGTGAAGAGTTGTCATTGGCCTTCAAGCTCACAGAGGACCAAAATGACATCCCTACATCAGAGTTAAGGTACAGTGAGTCTGACTGTGCCTAATCAGACCGCCATGAGCTTGGAAGGTTCTATCACAGGTCAGACACAAATAGTCCATATGAACACTTGGAGTGGAGATAGACTGCCAGCGTGGCATACCTGCATCAAAAAAAGTAATGTGCTTTATGAGCAAAGCAGAATTGCAGTATTTCAAAAGAAATGTGAGATGTGCAAATTTAGAAACATCTCCATTCTAAATGCCTATGAAAAGTAAAGGTGTAATAATGTACCTTTTGATATGTGCAAGATTCTAAGGTAAATGGAGATTACCACTGACAATCTTAGTGGCTAACCAGGTTATATGTTTTAAATTGCAAAACTACAATAATATACCATTGCAGAAAATATGAAAACTGTATCTAGTAATATAATCTTTGTGTAATTTAGACCTTTTGGAGTTGCTTCGGTTTGTTTCACCAGTGTCCCAAAATAAATGAAGAAAGGGAATTAACCATACCATTGTACAGAAATAGAAATGTGACCCACACTTTCCCACTCTCATTGTCCCATTTCATTTCAGCAGGCTGTCCACAGTGGTTTCCTGCCCGCTTATTAAAAATTGAAAGGTAACAGCTATAAAATGTTAGAAACCTAATAGGCAGCCCATTTACAGCAAGTGTGGATTTTTTTTATGTTTGTCTGGAGTTCTGAAAACCATATATAACTAACTTTTCTTGGTTCTGATGGATGGTTGCTTATATCGTACCTGCCCATTTCAACAGCAATTGAGAACAGGGCTCTGAAGTAAAACTCCACTCTTGCTACCTTGACAAGTTATGACTTTGTGAGAAAACCATTAGTCATGTAACATCCACAAGAGGCTTTCCTTCTCTCATGAAACAAACAATTATACCCATAAGTTCATAAAAAGTTTTAAGCTTATAAATAAATTCAGGAAAGAAGAAAATGTTTTTCTTCCTGTAAAGAGCTGATGATTTGAGCCATAGTTTTATGTCTATAAATACACAACATTTAGAAAGAGATTTTTAAGAGTCTTATTCTTACCATAGTGCCACAGAGGATAGATACCCTGTAATCCTTCTGAGCAGTTGTCTTCTGTCCACATGACAGAAACAACGATGTGACAATTTGAGTAAATAGCTAGAGACAAAAAAAGTCTCATAGATGGTTCCCCTTTGTCGTTTTGTACAAATAAAACATTAACAAAATTATTTTTGAAATTATTAGAGGAGAAAAATGTTCCAGGGAATTGAAAATTCCAGGGAAGAACACATAAGGAAGATAAACAAATTCTACAAGTTAAATTAAGAACACTGAAATCATATGATGATCATACTCTTTTTCTTCCTCATTCTTCTATAGCAGTGATCAATTTGCTCACTTTGGGAGGTTAACTTATCCTCTTGGCACATTGGCAAACTTTAGTAAATAATTGCTAAGGCATGCAAAATGATACTTATGTGACCAGCAACAGCTACCTTTAAACTCTTTGCTTCCTACATTCTTTTCATCCATTATTAAATCTAGTAGGAAACCATATTTCTTGACAAAAGTGTTTTTAAGTTTTGTTTGTTTATTTTTTTGCATTGCTGTTTGACTTTTATAACTTGAATCATATACCCTTCACTAATAAATCTAGCAAAGCTCTCTTAGAGAAGCAAGAAGGTGTATGGAATCTTATCTTGCACTTTACCAGGAGAACTAATGATGTGAACTAGCATTTTCTCTTAGAATCTAATGAGTACCATACCAGATATGCAGGTTGGAACTTGCAACTTTTTATAAGGATCTGATCAGCCAAGGAGAGAGGACTGCTCTTCTCCTGTAGATACATTATTAACTTCCATACAAATGTATTCAGTGTACTCAGTTTGGTCCCATGTGAATGAAAATCTTTTAAAAAATGCATATGACAATGAAGATAGCTTATAAAAAGGAACTGCTATATGTGAAAATGACTTCTTCCCAACAACAACAACAACAACAACAACAAAAACACTTAGTAAAACCTGATTTTATAATTATTCAATTATCTCTGATAGTGCTAAGTGATTAATATGAACAGCCCAAATATGCCCAAACTGTTTTGCTTAATGTATGTACTCATTATGGCATCATTTTCCGTTTTGGTGCAAGCAAGCAAAAGTAGAAGATTGGTAGAGTAATTGGAGAAAGAATTCACAGAATTTGAACTCAAATACATTCTTTTTTCCACTTGAACTTTTACATATATTTGTCCTACTCTTGATTTCACTAAACTGAGACTGACCAGTGAATAAAATGAAATCTACTTCATTATATGACATTATAGTCTCTAACTGGTATTTTATTATTTGCAAAGGATTAACTTCTGATTTCAGATTATTTATCACTTTAACATTGGCTACCATGTTCCTTTTTAAGATGTTATGTATATTCTTCTCATTCCCATAGCTCATTATTCCATGTCCGATAATTGCCAAAGTAATAAAACCATTTCATAAAATTAATCACTGAGAAATGAGTCAAAAGAAAAATGAACACACTTCCAGAATATCCAAAAACAGATCCAACTGGTCATAGCAACACATTTCCATTCTCTCTAACTCTCTAATTCCTTTAACATTTCTCCTGCCTTTTCATATACCACAACGATTTCCTTTCAATTCAAGTTAGGTTGCATCTTTCATTTCACTTCACAAATTGACTCTTAAAAGAAGGCTTTATAATAACCAAAGACTTACAGTTTGTGATTTTCAGGACCCGTTTTACTTCTCCACTTCCTGATCCTCCACAGCCATCTTCATCATCACAGTCTCCACTGACTTGTTCATCTATGTGTCCACCACTGCCCACTTGGAGTAGATCCCATCTCTCAGGTTTTGGAGTAGACCTGCCCTGGAGTAACTAGGTGCAAATAGGAAAATGAAATATTAATAACAAAAGGGGAATCTTATGATGTTTGTTTGTTTTTGAGAATTAGTCACGTGTATTCAGATCTTTTATCTAAAGAAAAATCATAAAACTAGACCTTTTCAATGATTATGGTGATAATAATGAATGATAATACATAAAGAATATATGGTTTATAAGAGTGAGTATTCCTTTCAGTGAAGCAGGTTACAAGTATCTATGATTTAAAATAAGGCTCATTTGTTTTCTTGGGGTATATAACACTTGCCCAAGGTCGGAGAGTTGGCAGGTTTTGTGAGGCAGAATTTGAATACAGATCTTGCTGACTAGTACTCTATCTACTACGGTACATTGTAATAACTATCATCTTCATTATCTTCAATAATCATTATTGCTTATATATGACTATCTCGTTAGGAATAGTTATGTTCTAGCATTGAATAAAAACTTTCAAAAGCAAACTAAAAGCATTACAAACCAAGCAGAAATATAACATGTTTCAAAGGTGTAGTACATTGACTATAAAATTCATTCTTTGTGAAATATAAATTGTTTTTGACACTAAAGCAATTTTAACACAATGAGAAAAAAGTGACCAAGGGAATCTTTACCATTTAGGAATTCCTTTAGGAATTAAGATAGAAGGAAATAAAGTCAAAGGGTCCAAAGACAAATATGTGGCACATTATAGTTCCGTGTTTGAATCTGTTTTTTCCCCTAGAATGGTGGAAAATATACCAAAACCAAACCAATTTTTGAGACAGTGATCAATTGTAATGGTAATTCAATTAGCAGGTACTTGGCCCTTCCTGACTATGGGTTAAATACTTCCGTGAAAGAGGCAGAGAGTGTGAACTCTGTCTCCTGTGGAACAGAGGGTATGAACTCTGTCTCCTGTTGCTGATACGGCAGGAGGGATTTGGCTGAGAAAGGAGGCCAGCCTGCATATATAAGGATTCCAGAGAAAGAGAATCAGAATCATGAATTTTCCTCTTGGTGGCTCCCGGTGGAAGAAGCAGGATTGCCCCAGCATCTGGGAGCTGGGCTGCTGGATTGAGAACTGAGTTGGAGTTTTCTATGAGACCATAATCTAGTGAAGGCCACCTGGAAGGCTGAGAAGGCTGCCTGGAAGGCCTCCTGGAAGGTCAAGATTTCTCCTGGGTCCTACAGCCAGCTGAACTGATGAAGGACTGAAGAAGCATGACCAGGATAAGACTTTGTTGGTTCATGGCTTGGTTGATCCTTGAGCTCCCAGCAACAGAAGTGGTGAAGGTTTTGAGATGTGCTAGACCCTGTGAACTTCAGTGTGTACCAAGAACTGCCCAGAGTACTGGAAGAGAACCTGGGAGCTGTCTGCCTCTGAATCCAGGTGACTGTTTGGTGGATTCAGGTAGGAGCTGGGACCATGGTAGGGGATGCAGGGAATCTGAGAGACTACCCCAAGTCAAAATTAAGAAAAGGCCTTTCCTTGGATATTGAAGTATACTAGACACCAAGGGGTGGAAGGTTTGTGCAATTTTCTAATGATTGTGTTTAGTGACTGATTGCTAGATAAGTGACTGATTAAGTTCATCTATAATTGACCCATGAGTGGAAGATTTATTATTGTATTGTGAATTGATTGAATGACTAAGTATTGATTATTGTATTGTGAAATCACTGAATGATTAACTAAAGAGAGTTTCCCCTTACACCAATTCACAATTTAAAATATCTAAAAATTCTATTAATTATAATGGGTCTGAGAAATAAACTTTTTCAAAGTATATATTTGAGGCTAGGCAGAAGTAAGAATTAGTAACTCAAAGAATGGCCAATATGTATTCTTTTTTCTAAGGGACATTTTTCTTTCTTTTTTTATACTCAAGCTACTAAAATTACATAGAAGTACATATTAAAGGTACACAAATATACTCAAGACAACTAGTTAGTGCACTAGATGGAAAGCTGCAATGGCCACTCAGTTCATCAACCTAAGGACCAGCCTTAGATTGTCTTCTCAGGAGGGAATGAAGAGACCAGAGTCAAGAGAAGCTTGCAGCAGCTGTGTTTTATTATATCATGAGTTCCTTATATACTCTAAGGGCAACATGATTCAAGCATGATCTCCCCGTGCACAGGGAATGTGGACCAATGGAGGGGGGCTGAACCAGTCACATCAGCTGCTGCTCATCAAGTGAGTGGTCCCATAAAGGACTTCCTTGTGAGCCGGCAACTGGACTGTGACCCTCAGCACTTCCTTATCTCTCACAGGTACAGGGAAGCCTTGAAACCAAGAGGCCCCGAGAAGTTCTCAATTTCCCATGGGGCAAAGGTGCTTTGGACTCACATTGTCCTCTACAGAAAGCTAAGCTTAGAGTCAAGAAGATCCATCTTTTTAAGCTCAAAAACTGGACTCAGACATTTATTAGATGCCTAAACCTGAGCAAATCACGTATCCCTGTTTGCCTCAATTTTTTCATCTGTAAAATGAGCTGGAAAAGGAAATGGCCAACCACTCCAGCACCTTTGCCAAGAAAATCCCAAATGGGATCATGAAGAGTAAGATGACTGGGGGGGCGGAGTCAAGATGGTGGCGTAGGAGCAGCAAGAAATAGCAGTTCCGACACAGCTACATCAAATACCCAAAAAATATGACTCTAAACAAATTCTAGGGCGCTAAAATGCACACAGATGTATCTCCTGCTGAAGACAGCTTGGCTCAAAGCAACCATCTCAGCTCTGAGAGCCAAAACCAACACAGTGTGAAACATTGTCTTTGCCCCAGGGGCGGCTGGATGAGAGGAGCCGCACCACGGCTGAAGCTTCAGGAGAGAAGATCTGCGGCAGCTGTGGCAGTCTCCAGAATTATCAAGCCATAAGAAAAAAGGACTAAGGTCAGTGGAAGTTAGTTAATTTTTTAAGGTGTTAGGGGAAGAAAAGCAGGTCCAGCCAAGCCACCTCCAGGGCAAAGAAGCGGGAAGTGGAGGTTCTGCACCCGCCTCCACATTGCCGCTTCAGAGCTCCCAGCCTGCAAGCTGCAGGGGGGCCAAGCAACTGTTCAGAGGCCAAGTGCTTTCATGTTGAGCAGCCTGGATCCAGATCACGGTCTTGGGTGGTGGTCCCGGGTTATTTTTTTTAAGTGAGCCAGGGCTGGGGAGGGACCCAGAAGCCTTCTAAAACCCTGGCAGTTGGGAAAACCCCAGCGATTTGGGACAGAGCTGTCCCCTCTGGAAGCAGAGTTCCACAGAGCTAAAAAAACAAAACAAAACAAAACAAAACAAAAAGCCATTGAATGGCGACCGTGAATAAGCATAGGAAGCAAAGTAAGAATAACAACCAAACTCCAGATTCCTTCTTCAGGGAAAAGAAGGAACAAAGCAGGGAATGGGAGGAGGACAACACAGTCAGAACTCCCACACCAAAACCTTCCAAGAAACATGAAGATTGCCAAAAAGCTAGAGATCAGCTGAAGAAAGATTTTGAAAACCAAATGAGAGAAGTGGAAGAAAAATTGGGAAGAGAAATAAGAATGATGCAAGAAAATCATGAAAAAAGAGTCAATAACCTGACTGAAGAAATCAACACCTTAAAAAATAGATTAACTCAAATGACAAAAGAGGCCCAAAAAGCCAAGGAGGAGAAGAATGCCTTAAAAAGTAGACTTTGCCAGATGGAAAAGAGTAAGATGACTGAAAAACAAAAGAATCCTCTTTTCTAAAGACTTGGGAGTATATAAATTTACAAGAGACTAGGTTGCAATAGGATTAAGTGAGACATCCTTTTACTCAGGAGTTGCAAAACTCCCCACAAAAACCTACCTACTAACTAAACTACATGAAGGCAAAGGTGATGGCTTAACTAATCTTAATCTCCTCCAGTAGCAAAAACAATTCTCTCCATGTAATAAAAATTTTAAAAGGATTTGGTTACATTGGGGGATAAAAAGAAAGGATATTGGATTGTTTAATTCATTCCTTTAACAAGTTAAAAGATATAGGTTTTTATTTTCCATATTTTTCCTATTTTTAACCTAATTGGGATTTTTGCCTGCTGTCTCTACAAAAATAATACTTTTTCTCTTTGGATATCTCTTTAAAGCAACTCTAGTCCTATTTGCTCTTCTCATCTCTTAGGTTCCCTTCGCTATTTTACCAATTTTGCTATTTCTGCAATTTTTCTTAATGTATTATATTAATTTCTTCCTTATATCTAGTTATTAATTCTTTCCAACTTTTACCTCTTCTTATATTGGAATCTACAGAATAGATCTGTTCTCTCCTTCTCCTCACCCCAGAAGGAAATATGTCTCTCATTCAGAAATTTGTCTTTCAGGAGTTCTACATTATTTTCTCATATTATTTCTGATAATAAAATACTGAAGCTTTGTTGTTGTTGTTGTTTGACTTGTATTCTTTTGTGAGACCCATGATTCTTGAGTTTTCATTTGTTTAATCTTTGAGATTAATGGTTTTTTTTCTTATATAGAGAACACTTTATTATTACTTTTCAATTCTCTTTTTCTATAATTTCCTTTGCTTCTATGAATTTTCATGCTAAATCAATTGTTCACTCTTTTGTTTCTTTGTTAAGATTTGCCACTATAGATTTTAGTCTTTTTGTTCTGCTGATGGATGATAAACACTGTTTTCACAATTACTGTTTTTCTCAAACCATTCAGGAATACTTTGTTGTAATACCATTCTCTCTTGTGAATCCACAGTGTCCTTTGCCACTTGAAGTGTTGATTCATTATCCTTAGAGTATTTATTCATAGACATCTGGTCTCTTACCAAATTTAGAGACTGCATTACCTCCTCTCATTAATATTTTCCTTTCCCCCCACTACTTGTGCTCAATATCTTTAACACAATATTTCCCTCTCAGATCTTTGGTAATTTCAGTCTTTTTTTTCCCCTTTAATTCCCCTATGAATCACTTTCTGACTTCTTAAAACTTAATTTCCCAGGGACAGATTCCTATCAGACTGCCTCCAAGCTAGCCAGCTGACATTTCACCAGCTTCAATCTCTGCTCGAGTGACTTCTCTGTGGAAGGCATAACTGGTTCTAGCTGGATGAGCATCCCCTTTTTCAGGTGTGGTGGCACCACAAGGATATTAGTCTATTCCAGTTCTTCTATTCCTCAGTTCTCTGTCTAAATGCTATTGCAAAATTCTGCTATACTAGAGTGTCAGTCAGATTAGGGTTGGCCAAGAGTGGGATAGAATATAGCTGAGTACTGTTTAAAATCTATTGTAGCCTCATACAACTTGCCAGAGCATGGTAGGAAGAGAGGAAATGGGCATGAGGTATTCTAGGGATTAAGAGTTAGCCTTACCTGTAGTTAGTTCACCAGATTTTTACCACATTGGGATTCTTGGTGTCTTAAGACCATCAAGACAACTGAAATTGCTTCATCTCTTTTTTATAATTTCTATTTTGAAAAGCTTTGAGAGGTTAAGAGTAATGGATAAAGTGTCTAGTCCCTCTCTTTGATCACATCCCTTTTTACGAGAACACAGGGCAAGTGATTAAGAGTTATAAGACCCAAATGTGAAAATAGATATGTAGGAAATTAAGGGACAGAGTAGAACATGGCCCGTCACTGAAATTGGCTTATGCTTTCATAAATATATATTTTTTTAAAGTCTTCTAGTGAATCTTGCTATTTAAAAGACTAGAATTGTTTTTGAAGCAAATAATTACAATCAATCCCCCTCCCCCACTCCTACCCCTCACATTGATTTATTAAACCATCTGGATTTTCATGTATTGGTTTTGCCAAATGTGGAATACATCTGTTGTTATCATTATTCTACTTGTTTTTAAACTGCTTGTTTCAGGCAATGCTATGTGCCATTGTGAAAGTTTAAGCTAATAAAATACGGTGCTTTAGAAGATTTAATGAACTGATGAAATGATCTACCTCAGAAAGACACATATTTTCTCTACTAGATCACTTATTCGTCTTGGTTCAGGAAACAGTTCAATTCATGTAGCACAGGACTTAAGTGTTAAAGGATCCAGGTTCTACTTTTTTGAGATAACAATGAAATAATTTGGATAACTGGACATAAGTTCAATAATAAGATCTAACCCAGTATCATTTAGAGTGAAATCCAAAAACAAGTACCATCCACAGGCATAGCCCGTTACAAAGCTATCATCATCAAAGTTCCCCATAGGTTTTAAGGCATCTGTAATTGAACTCTACTTAATGACTGAATGTATTAGGCATCTAGATTTTCTCACTCTCTTGACTTTTAAGATTTCAAAATAATTTTTATATGCTCATTGATTCTAAAATTTCTCCAATTCTGAAAGATCTTTTTCCCTCATCAGGCAGGAAGTATCTAGAATTCATTAAAATGTGCCCCAAACCCATATTCTCATATAGCAAACCAAAGAAACCATTCACATCCCGAAAAATGAGCCAATTTTGTTACCAGAATGGAACAAATACATTAAAATATTATTCATCATCTAAGTCAAAAAAGCAATCTACTTTAAAAAGAACGAGTAAATGAAAGTGATGATTTTGAAATATATATCCTCAATCTTGATTGCTTCAATCCTATATATTCTTGAAATGTTATCTTAAGTCCTACTTCCTCTCTTAAATCTTACTTAATCTCTCCTGACCATATTGATTCCTCCTTCTTATGGATGCTTTTTGTGCTTGTCTGCACTACTCATCTAACAATTAATATAGACTGTTTTGTATTCATACTTAACTTGTCATCAGGAACAATGTCTTATGCATCTCTGTATTTGTTCATTATTGAAGAAGGGCAAAATAAATGTTTCAGAATGGAATCTTTGGAACTAAAAAAAGACAAAGGTCCCTGAGTTTCATTTTTTTAAAAAATATACTTCAATATGTCAATTATATCATTGGTTTAGCTATTCTTTTCTATGATGTAAGTCTGAACTCACCTATTCTTGCCCAAACTAAATACTCAAGTTTCCTATTTTTGTTAGTGGCATTAGCACATTTCCATTCATGCAAATTTATAAACTCATCTCCAAAACATCTCTCAAATCAGACCCTTTCTTTCCAATCCTTCAGCTGCTTCTACAAACCAGGGCCTAATTTCCTTTCACCTAGGCTGTGTCAATAGTAACATAATTGGATTTACTTCCTGAAATCTTCTCTTACTCAAATTCATCTTTCATCAAAATGCCATATTGATCACCCTAAAGTGTCGTTCTTGACACATCTTCCCAACACAGACTCCATTAATTCCCTATGATCTCTAGGATCAGCAATCAATTCTACTATCTTTGACATTCAAAGATCTTCAAAATCTGATCCTAACATAGCTTCCTAAATTTATTACACATTATTCCTTTTTACACACTCTATGGGCTTGTGAAACTGATCACCTTACTATTTTTTCTTTTTCCTTTTATTTTCCTTTTTTTTAATTACATGTAAATTGCTTTTAATTTGCTTTAAAAAAAATTGAGTTCCAAATTTCCCTCTCCTCTTCTTCCCCCTTTCAGCTCATTAAGAAAGCAAGCAATTTGATATAGGTTTGTAAAGCCAAGCACAAGCGGCTCTCCTGAGGACTGCTGCTGTAAATAGCTTTAAGGTTCTGATCACATGGTATAGTAAACTCACTATTTATTCAACATTAAACTAAACCAAACATTCACAGAAATCAAAGTATAGCATTCACAACAATATAACATAATAATTTATTACAAAATTGGTCACATAGTCTTAAACAAAAGATATCATTCAGTAAGGCACAATCTCAATAAATATAAAGTACCCATCTACGGTTTTCTTTTCATCTTGATTGGAGACTGGCTTCCAATCATTCTTAACTCAATCATCCTTAAGGAGTAATTATCCTCAACAGGTACAAAGTACAAAGGTCTCCCATCCCTAGCTCACACAGTCTTAATCTTGTTAGTCAGCACTAAGTACTCAAGTAAAGGTCCTTTCATCTTTACTGGAGGTTGACTTCCAAACTCCATGGCTCTTCTTCTATGCTCCCAGCTCCTACTTGAATTCATCCAACTGTCACCTGGATTCACAGTTAGGCAGCTCTCAGCTCCTGTTCCAGCTCCTGTTCTATATTGAAACTCACCCTTTGCAATTTCTGTTTCTCAGAAGACAAAGCTTAACAGAGCAACAACAATATTTACACACATTTAACTTAGCAGAATTATAACAATATTCACACACGTTGCTGGCACTATCATCTCAATTCACTTTCTGCTGTGAAATCAATATAAGTCAACAGAAAGAGTGCTTCTGCCTGACAAAGTAACACAATTCAACAGACACAATGCTTCTGACAAAGTATAAAAATCAACAAACAGAATGCTTCTGTCTGACAAAGTTAACACAAACACAAATAAAGACAGAACAGATGAACAGAGTGCCAATACCACAAGTGCTCTCCCTCTCAGTTCTGCTTAGTCCTAGATAGTATTCCTGCTTTTATATGTTCTTCTCCTTCCTGTTACACCCTTCCTGTTGCATCAGCAAGTTCCTCCTACCACCAAATTACAGGAGGGTCTCAAAGGTACTTTATTAGCTGAAACAAGGAACTAAGTGTTTGAATAACTGAAACAAGGAACTAAGTACCATTTTGTTTGCCATTACAATGTTATACATATATAGTCAGGTAAAACACATTTCCATTTTAGTCATGTTGCAAAAGAAAACATAGACCCCCCAAAAAAAATCCAAGGAAAATAAAATTTTAAAAAAGTATGTTATGATCAATATTCACAGTTCATCAGTTCTTTTTTTGGAGAGAAATATCATTTTTCATCATAAATCCTTTGGAGCTACCTTAGATCATTGTATAGCTGAGAATAGCTCAGTCATTCAGGGTTGATCATTGCATCATATTGCTGCTACTGTATACAATCTTCTCCTTGTTCAGTTCTCTTTACTTTGCATCAGTTCATTTAAGTCCTCTCCAGTTTTTTTGAAATTATCTTGTTTGTCATTTCATAAAGCACAATAGTCTTCACTTAGAGTCATATACCACAACTTGTTTAGCCATTTCTCAGTTGATGGGCATCCCCTCAATTTCCAACCACAGAGAGGTCTCCTACAAATATATTTTTATATATAGCTCTTTTTCTATTAAAAAAAAATCTCTTTTGGAGCAGACTAATTGGGTAAAAAAACAACTGATTTAGAGAATAGATCAAGGAGAGACAATGTAAGAATTATTTGATTGCATGAAAGCCATGATTAAAAAAAAGAAAGAACTAGACATCTTTTAAGAGATTATCAAGAAACCTGCCATGATGTCCTAGAACCAAAAAGTAAAGTAGCATTTGAAAGAATTTGCTAATCACCTCCTGAAAGAGATCTCAAAATGAAAACATGCAGAAATATTATAGCCAAATTAAAGAGCTATCAGCTCAAGAAGGAAATATTTCAAGTAGCCAGAAAGAAAATTTATATCATGGAGTGACTGTCAGGATAACCCATGATTTAGCAGCTTCTACACCAAGAAAGCAGAGAGCATGAAATATGATATTCTGGAAGACAAAGGAACTAGGATTAGAACCAAGAAAACCTAATTGTAATCCTTCAGAGAGAAAAATGGACATTTAATGAAACTGAAGACTTACGAGTATTACCAATGGCAAAACCATAGATGAATAGAAAATTTGATTTTCAAACACAAAACAGTTTTCTCTACCTCTTTTACTTGATTTTTAAAATTCCTTTTTGTGCCCTTCAAGGAATTCTTTCTTTTTTTTTTTTGGACTGAGACCAATTTACATTTTTCTTTATGGCTTCACATATAACTACTTTGACCCCATTGTCTTCTGAGGTTTTGCTTTGATTTTCCCTGTCACCTGACTTCTTGACTTTTAAATCTATATTAAACTTGGATTCTGCTTCCAGAGTTGAGAGGGAACTATCTCAAGCTTCAAGTTTTTTGTGCTGCTCTTATCAGAGCTAGTTCTGTAAGTGTAAATTTTTAAATCTGCCAAGGTTACATGACCTAAGGGGAGGTGTGGTAACTGTTATCTTCACCTGTGCTCTGGTCTTCATTCTTTTTCACCCTGGAAATGTCTTCAAGATCCCTTCTCCCATGCTTTTTCTTGCCCAGGGACTGTGACCTGGAATGGGTGATGCAACAGAGTCCTGCCCCAGTGCCAGCAAAGGGTCTCTTGCAATCTCCTCCTAATCAGTTCCTGATCCCTGTACCATTTTCAGCCTAAAAGCTCCAGAAGCTGCTGTCATCACTCTTTCAGTCACCCCCAAGGCTTGCTACTAGCTTTCCAGAGAGGATTATGCAGCTGCACTGAACTGCATTCCACTATTATCTGCAGTGAGAAAGATCTTTCTTGCTGAACTTCTAAGTTGTTGGTTTGGAAAATAGTTTCATCACATTCTTTTGTTCATTTTGTGTCTTCAGATTTTGTTTTGGGGTGTTATTTTGATGTTATTTAGAGGGAATTTGGAAGAGTTTAGGAAAATTCCTACCTTGCTCTGCCATCTTCCCTCTGTTTCTACTATATGGCATCTCATCTCTAATCTCTGTGCCTTTTTTCTTGCTGGCTATCCTCTTTTGCTGGAAGAAACTTTTTTTTTTCTTACATCTTCTTAGAATACATGGTTTTCTTCAAGATTCAGCTCAATCGCCACTTTATAAATGTGATCTTTCCCAATTATACAGTAGGTATTATTCTTCTCAATGACTTTTTAAACTATTTTGAATGTACTTATACATGTCCATGTTTCTCTTCATCAACAGAACATAAGATACTTGAGAGAAAGACCTGTTTTGCTTCTATTTTTTTTTAATTGTGAGTACTTACCACAGTGCTTGGCACATAGTATATAAGTGGTTTGTAATTAGGGTTTCACAGAAGCTCTAGATATCCCTAAGGGCTTGTAGCTAGATTTCAAGGAGTCTGTGAGCTGGAATGGGGGATGAGGGATGGAGGAAAAAAAACTGCATCTTTATTTTCATTAACTTGTGGTTGCTTTGGTGATCCAATGTATTTAATATAGTTTAACCTTTATTTTAATGTGTCAGTCAATAATCATTTATTATGTGTTAAGCACTCTGCTAAGTAGTAGCATACAAAGAAGAGCAGAAGACATCCCCTGTTCTCAAGAAGTACAATTTAATAAAAGAGACAACATACAAACAACTTTGTACAAATATGCTTGTTACGGGATAAATCAGAAATAATCTGAGGAAAGGCATTAGAATTAAAAGGGATTGGGAAAAACTTCCTGTAGAAGCTAGGATTTTAGCTGGAACTTGAAGGAAGCCAAGAGGTTGAGCTGAGGAGGGAGAACATTCCAGGTATGTGGGACAGCCAATGAAAATGCCTAGAGATATAAGATGGTATGTCTTGTCCATAGACTTCACCAGATTGCCAAAGCAGTCCATCTTAATTCATTCTGTACCTATCCTCCCCTAAGTAACACTGAATGACTTCAGGTGCAGGTGCTCTTAGCGGTGCAAATATATTATTAGAGAATGGAGTTGTCCATTGGTTATCTATCACTCTTTCTTTAAAAAAATTAGTTTGATTGATGGCATTTGTTTCTCTATATCAATGTAATTTTCCCCAGAATCTCCCCATCACAGACAACAATCCCATAAAGCAAATTCTATTTTTTTTTAAATAAAAAGAGAAGAGAAAACCAGAATAACTGATTAATACACAAAAAAACCTGAAAAATGTGTACAATGTATCACAATCACAAATTAAGGATTCATAGACCTCCCACCTTTGCAAAGAGTAAGGTAAAGATGTGTCTTCTCATACCATACATATGTGTATTTGAATACTATTATGCTAAACTCTTAACAGCTAATGAACAATCAGGATTCCAGAGAATTAATAATGCAACATGCCTCCTGATAGAGATGAACCCAGAAGGGAGAATTATACATACAAATAAACACACACACACATTTCCAATATGGAAATTTCTTTTGGTGTACTCTACCTGTGTGCAATGACTTATGGGTTTTAGGTGTGTGTGTGTGTGTGTGTGTGTGTGTGTGTGTGTGTGTGTGTGTGTGTGTGTGTATTTTATGTTATCAAGAAGTGAAGGAAATTTGGGTGGGAGATAAGGAAGATCTTGACTAAATAAAACAGATATTGTCTGTATATATGTATGTATATATACACATGCATAGGCACTCACACGTATAGAAGCTCATACATATCTGCATATTCATATGTGTATATGAAGGGAACCTTACTCTTTACTAGGGTAGCCAGTTTCCAGTTTGAGCAGCCCTGTAAATTAACAGCTTTCCTTACATGGAGCCCTAATCAGCTTCTCTACAATTTGTAGCTCTGTCTTTTGTGGCTAAGCAAAAGAATTCTTTGTCAAGACAATCATTCAAATACTCAAGAGAGCTTTTATGTCCTATGCATCTCCAAATGTTCTCTTCTCCTGGATAAGCACCAACAATTCTATCAACTGACTCGTTTCACATAGATTACAATAACCTCACCATTGCAAGCACTTTCTTCTGAATGCACGCCAGTTAGTCACTTTTCTGACTATAACTGATGTCTAGAAATGAATGCAGTAGCTCAGATGAGAATATGATCAGGGCAGATTACTGTTAGACTATCATTCTGTTCTAGACATTACTCCTTTATAAATGTTGCCTAAGATCATATTAGTTCTTTTTGGATGCTTTACCAAACCACAGAGTCATATTGAACTAACAGTTCATTAAAACTTCCATATCCTTTTGTTCTCTAACCATGTCTTTCCTACTATAAACTTGTGAAATTGTTCTTTTGAATCCAAGTATCGCCGCTTTTGAATTGTGTTTTATATTATATATTTTCCCACAGTTTTAGAATGTGTGTGAGTATATATATACATACATACATATATATATATATATATATATACATACATACATATATGGAGAGAGACAGAGACAGGCTACATATGTATGTATATGCATTCTAAAAACCAATAGCAATTATAATAAAAAGAAATTTTAATAGAGACTACACACACACATACTTCATCCTCATGTCAGTGTGTTATTTTGTCCAGTTCCACTCTTTTTAATCTGAAATAATAATATTAAGAATTTCATCTGTTTCTCAAACCAAATCATTTTTGAAAGGTGTTGAAGAGTCCCTGTGAATGAGGATAGAGTACTGAGGCATTCACCCAAAGATGTCTCTTCAGGTTACCATCAAGCCTTTCATTCTTTTGGTATGGTCTTTTAACCAGTCTTGACTCCATTTTACTGAGTTATCATTTAACAGAACATCTTTCTATCTTGTCTACAAGAATATCAATGGGATCAGTTTCAGCAAATGCCTTGCTGAAATTCACAACTCTCTTGTTTAAGGCATCTCCTTTATCTTACAATCTAATAACCATATTTTTAAAAGGAGAGATTATTCTAACAGTTTATTGATGAATCCTGCCTGACTCTCAATGGCAATTTATTACTTTCCAAATGTCCATAAACTATCTCTTTGTAATAAAAATTGCACTGATTGAAATTAAGAAGACCTCAGTTAAAATAATGTTTATAAACACCACCAGTATGATCTTTAAATCTTTTGGTTTCCAGGGGCTTCAGATTCTTTATCCAAAAGAAAAAAGACATAGAATAAGAGGACCTCTGACATTCCAGCTCTCTCTATATGATCCTAATATTCTTTTGCATTTCTTTAGAATTTTACAAACAATCTAATTTAAGTTCCCTATCATATAATGAGAAGACAAAATTTCATTTTTTAAACTAAGACATTTGTTCTACTTTATAAAAAACTAGCAATTTCCACCAGCCATGTGCAAAAATTGTTCTCATAAAAAAAAATTGTTCTCATTACTTTGTAATCCTACATCATACATAGTTCATCTCAGAATTATCTCTCAACCTGTATGTATTGCAAGTTCAAAGAATACTGGAAGCCTAGGTTAACTATTCTCAAATCCTGAACTCTTAAGCATGTTGACAAGAAATGAGTCCAAACTACCTTCTTAAAGCAAGTTGACCAATGACAGAAAATGAGTCTAAAGTAGCTTCTCAAAGCAGGGCATAGAGATAAGAAAGAGGAAAAACAATCAAAAATAAATAAATAAGACCTCTCCTCTCACTGTCTCTCTTTGTATACATGTTCTGTTAGAAATAATCTGAGAAATTTTGTCTATCTGTATATCAAACAAGTTAATGATAACTGTGGCCACAAGCGTGGGGCAGAAGAAAAAATTCATGTCAAAGTTTTCCCTCATGTTATACAGTTTCTCAAGTCAGTTGATCAACTCAAAATAGTGCTGATGACTAATGCTTCCGGTTTGTGTTTAATTGGTTCGGGAAGCTAATTAGAGATCTTCTATATCTTGGATGATAAGTTTAGTGGGTGGAATTTCTGATGACTCTGGACCAAGTCTTCTTCCCTCAGCTGGTGATTTAATCTCTCAATAAAATCAAATATGTATATAATACATAAATACATATATACATATATTCACATATGTATACATGTATACATACATACATACACACATACATATATAGATAGGTACACACACACACAGACACACACACACACACACAGATTTATTTTTTAAACCAGCTGTCAGGATCTTATACTCAGAATGATTTTCCAACAGTTACAAGGAAATATGACAAGGGAGGGCTTGCAAATGTAATATGTTTATTGTGAGAAAGAAAATAATTCATCATCCTTTAAAAACCACCCAGAGGCACAAAAATAGATTTTCTTTAAAAATACTATATATTAATATTTCATATAGTAACTACATAGTAATATGAACAGGCATTAGCATAGCAAAGTGGATAAAGAGCGACTTTGAAAACCAAGAAGACTAGGATTCCAGTACTGCTTCTAATACATAAGAGATCTATCCTTGGGCAAATCATTTAACTTACTGTTCTTGGTAACTCTCTAAGTCTAAGACTACTAGTTTGCTTGCTTGTTTATTTAGCTGAATATCAGGTTAATTTATTAATGTAAATTCCAATATATAAGTATCATAGAACATTGAAAAATCAAATTTCCAATATAAAAAATAATGGAAGTGGGGTCTTTCTTCATTTAAATTTTACAGCATTTTTGCTTTTTATTAGAGTATTGCCCTCTTTATCTTTCTATTTAGTATTAAGCTGTTTGAGAATAGGCACTGTCATTGTTCTTGCCTGCAGCAAAAAATCTTGTGTATATTAGGAGCCTCAATAAATGTGTTTTTAATTGCTATATAAATAGTTTTATTGTCTAAATAATTAAAAGAAACATTATTTAAGTGCCATGAATGATCAAATAATCCACATGCATTTATTAAGTGCCATCAAACACTTGGCTAGGCTAAAAGTAGAGGTACCAAAATAAAACCAAAACCCTGCCAGTTTATATTGGTAGAGGATATTCCTCTACCAGGCAATTCCCAATAGCAGTGACATCACAGGACTAGTTCCTATCCCTGTTCTTATCCTTCAATATTTTCTCCTTACACTTACAACCATATAGAGATATGCAAAGGAAATAAATATGTGTATATTAAAGATCAATAGATAAATATACTAATAGATCAATTTGATTATAAGCATCCCGGATGCCTTGTAGTGTTGGGATTCTATAACAGTGATGGAAACTCACAAGAAAAATTTTAAATTTTGACAGTGAAATTGAAAGGAGAAATCTGAAGGCATAAACAATGCTGAATTCATTATGAAACTACTGGCAAATTCTTTAATTCGTAAATAATTAAGTATAACAGACTACATATTTATCTACAGATATTTTACTTTGTGATAAAACTATTAGGTGGTAAAATCTTTGTGGAAAGATTTTAGGCAAAATCTTTAAAAAATATATATAAACTTGCAATTTATAAAAGCTTGTAACTATTTAAAATGGAAATTTTATTCCAAGCTACATATGAAATATTTCAACATTTGCCTTTGCAACCCAATTAAAATAACATCATGTTTACATTTTTCTCTTTAATCATAGTCTCATATTCTCTTTCTGGATTCCTCCTATCTCATTCTTGCCTCCATCCTGCCATGACCCTCTTGTATATTCCCTCCTTTTTAAAGCTCATTTACTACAATTTCTCTACTATTTTGTCTGAAAGGGCTGTGGAGGGGGGATGAATTAACGTGCTTTATTTGTGACCCCAAACCTACCTATAATAGAATCATACTTGAAGTTATATCAAAAGAATAAAGCTCTCTAAAGATTCTAACTCTTCCTAAACCCACTTTTTCAGATGGCATATTATATTAAGTTGAAGAAAGAGGGAGTTTCCTTAGGATTTATTGTCGGGGTTTGCTTTAAAGTTGAGCTTTCTGATTTCAACTCCTGTTGCTCCAGCAATTTGAAAGGTCACTGCTCAGGTGGCATCTGGTTTATGCAATACAGTCCAGCAATTTATTAAAGCACTGCAATTTTGCAGGTAAAACACTGAACATAGGAATAACTCATGAAATGTACCCTCTGGACTCTACAAGCTCTCCCGTAGATTATGCTCCAGACAGGCATATCATTTATCATCCTCCATTCACACTTTGCCATTTTGAAACTCTCAGATTGATTGTTATTTGTTAAGATTATAATTGCTCTGGTTCTTGATCCCTTCTTTAACATAAAGACACCTCTACCTCATAAGAATGCTAACAATAAAAATAAACAAGCCCTCATATGACATATTATTAACAGCGTACATACTATACATATATAAAATTGAGTGGAACACAGAGGTAGAAGTCGGTAAAATATATGAGGATAGAGAAGAGAAGAGTTATTCATTCTCAAACTGCGCAATTCAAGAGTAACATAGTAGAAAAAAGTAAGGAAGTTCTCTCAGCATCAACTTTTTTAGAAACAAAGGTCAAGAATAGAACTTATTGGGCTGGCTTAGGTGGCACGGTGAATAGAGCACCAGCCTTGTAGTCAGGAGGACCTGAGTTCAAATCTAGCTTCAGACACTTAACACTTACTAGTCGTGTGACCTTGGGCAAGTCACTTAACCCTAATTGCCCTGCCTTACCCCCTCCAAAAACAAACCAAAAAAAAAAAAAAGAATAGAACTTACTATGCTTCAGGTGAAGTTAAAAATCAAAGAAAGCAATTATAAATTTGAAAATACAATAGCAAAAAATTGACATTGCTTAAAGATATAACTAAATTATACTTAAAGGAGCCATCAAAATTAAATTTGTAATTCCCATACACAGTATGTTTATAATGAATAGAATAAAGGAGAAGTTAGTTGAACTACCGGGGAAAATACATAGCAAAACAATAAAGATTGGACAACGCAATGTATTTTTCTCAGAATGATAACCATCTACTAAAAAGATAAACAAGAAAAAAATTAAGAAGGTGAAAATAATTTTTAAAAGGTCAGATATGACTGACCTCTGGTATTTACTGAAAGGGAATAACAAGAAGTTTATGTATTTCTCAGGTGTCATGGTATCTTTAAAATTTTGACCATGTGCAAGGGTAAAAAAGAGAAACAAAAAGAAAAATACTACATCAAAATGACTAAAAGCAAAATATAAAAAAATCCATCTACTAACAAAAGCACAATAAAATTATATTAAAATTTTCTATGAAGAAATTATTAAAAATTAGCAATAAGCTTCATTTCAAAGAAGTGGTGAGTCAAAGAAAGCAATGGGAAAATAGATTTTTGAATCTAAAAAATTTACAACAATAAGAAAAAATCTATAATCTTTTGGAATACATCCAAGCAGAGGGGGAAATTTATACTTTAAACCAGCGGTTCTCAACCTTTGGGTTCTGTTCAATTTGTAACAATGAAAATACATCCTGCATATCAGATGTTTACATTATGATTCATAACAGTAGCAAAATTACAGTTATGAAGTTGCAACAAAAATAATTTTATGGTCGGGGGGGGGGGGTGTCACCACAACATGAGGAACTGTATTAAAGGGTCATAGCATTAGCAAGGTTGAGAACCACTGCTTAAACATTTTCCTCAAAAACATAAAAATAAAAATAGATCCATGAGTTGGGGAGCCACCTAAAAACAAAGAACAAAATATGAAAACAAAAAATATAAAACTATCAACTTTAAATCAAAGATTTCAGCAAAATTAAAAGTGCAAAAAAGCAGTAAAATGATAAATAAAACTAAGACATTAAAAATTAAAAAGACATCAACTAATCTGATTTAAAAAGAGAAAAAACACTTTGCCAATACAATGAATGAAAAAAGAATTCACAACAAATGAAGAAAAATAAAAGAAATTATTAAATACTTTTCTCCAAATCTATGTTAAAATTGATAACAAGTAAGATATGTGAATACTTATAAAAATATAGTATGCTCAGAATAACAGAGCAAGAAACAGAGATTAAATAATGTTATCTCAGAAAATGATGTTGAACAAAGCTTAATTAAACCCCAAGGGGAAAAAGCAGTATTCAAGGAACATATACGTGAATTGTATAAAGTGTTCATAAATCAATTTTAATATTATACAAACTCTTTGAAAAAAAAAGAAATAACACCAATTTTCTTTGACCATAAAAATACTATGGAATCATTATGAGGATCAAATGATTTAGTGCATATAAATGGTTTTTCAAACCTTAAAGGAAAATACAAATACTCATTGTTTTTATGATAACTGTTATTGTCACTGTTATTTATTTCCAAGTGAACCAAGTAGGAAGAGATAAAAAAAACTGCTCAAAATAACTAAAGAATTATGTATTATTGGGGTGGCTAAGTGACACAGTGAATAAAGCACTGGCCCTGTAGTCAGCAGAACCTGAATTTGAATCCGGCCTCAGACACTTAACAGAAAAACTAGCCATCTGATCTTGGGCAAGTCACTTAACCCCAATTGCCCTACCTTCCCCTCTCCAAAAAGCAAAAAGAAGATGAAGAAGAAGAAGACGAAGACAAAGAAGAAGAAGAAGAATTATGTAATATCGTGGAGTCCATCTATAAAGACACACATAGCATACAGTTATTAAGAAGCTTTCCACAATAGCACCCCCAGAATTGGAAAGATGTTAATTACTCATGATTTTGTAGCATCTAGCTTAGCTGGATTTATTTTTAAATTGTTTTTTTCCTTCAGTATTGTAAGTATCCTCATTTTCTATTTCCCCCCACTTTCTGCCATTTCTTTCATAAATTGTGTGCTTTGTTGTCCAGAAGATATTAGCTACTTGAGACCTTTGTATTCTAAATGATCTTTAGGTATCCCTTAATTTTATACCCCTCTTCACTATATATGTAAGTATGATAGAATACGTACCTTTCAAAAATATTTGGATGTAGCAAATATCCTGATCTCTCTAATACATAAATATTTGTTTTCCTGTTCACTGACGTATATATCAGATGTTTTTGCTTTATTAACTGATTGAAAACCACCACATAAAGAAGTAGTTTTCCCCAATTAACCAAATGCTTGATGTGATTTTGGGCAAATTTTATCTGTTAAATTAAAGAAACAGTTTTATATCCCCCTCCTCCATTCCATTTGGCTCTGCCTCTATAATAAACATTATTTTACCACTTATTTTATTTATTCAATATATTATTATATATAATGAGACTATTCAAAGCTCTCATTAAAGAAATAGAAAAAAAAAAATAAATATCCATCTGGAGGAATTGTATTGAAAAATTAAAGGATGTTATGGAGAGAAAGGGGAGGGAATAGAGTCTAGCATGATCGGATCTCAAGCTGTGCCATAAAAGAGTATTAATCAAAATTATGTGGTATTAATTAAAAAATAGAAATGTTGATTAGAGGAACAGGTCAGAAATGTAAGATTCAAAAACACACAAAAAGAGCTGCATAGAGTCTGATAAACTCAAAGATCACTACAACTCATATAAAAACTGACTGACAAAAAAACTGAGAAAATAGTCTGAAGGTAGCCAGAAAACCAGGATGTAGTCTGAAAGAAATTAGTTTTATACCAATATATAATACCACTTACCACAGTAATCTTCAAATGGATAAATGACTTAGACTGGAAAGGTTATATCATTGGAGAAGAGATCTTAAGCAAATAAATGATACATGGAATCATTGAAAATAAAATGGACACTTTTGATTATATAAATTTTAAGACCTTCTGCAGCAACTATATCAGTTTACTCCATCCTTTCTAATATTAGAAAAAAAACAATATTGAGTAAAAATTTATAGCAATTTTCTCTCACAAAAACCTGATATCGGAGATATATTTAAGTGTGTAAGCTATCTTTAGTAAATTTCTTTTATAAGTTCTAATTCTACTGAATGACTATTAATGGGAAACACAACGAAGAAGGGGGGGATTGGAGAGTCTATGCACTATAGTTTTAGGTGTGGCTACAGACAAGTACTTCTTGAACCTCAAGGTAGTTCTTTTGTGTTTTATTCCATGGTTACAGAGCCTTTTTTATGTTAAACCATCAGAATTCCTGATACTTTTTTGTTGTTTTTGTTTTCTAAGATAAAGGCATGAAAGATTGTAAATTGAATTAATGCCTAACTGTTATCAAGTAAAGTAGACCTTTTTTGGCAAATGAGGAAGTACGTCAGTGACACAGCACAGAGGGAATACTGTTGTTGAGTCACTTAGTCATATCTTACTTTTCATGACACCATCTGGGGTTTTCTTGGCAAAGATACTGGAGTGCTTTTCCATTTCCTTCTCTTATAGATTAAAGCCAACAGAGGTTACCTGCCTTGCCCAGGATTATACAGCTAGTTAGTGCGTATTTGAACTCATCTTCCTGACTCCAGACCCAGACCTCTATTCTCTGAGTCACCCAGCTGCCTCCTAGAGGAGGAAATATTAAATAAGTAAATTAAATATAATGAATAAAGGCAAAAGATGGTTGTACTTCATAATGAAGTGCTAGAAAGGTGATACTGTATCTCAAGATCAAGTTTACTGTATAACTGAAAGGAAATAATTTGCAATTATAATTAAACAACTTTATGGTATTATTGTTTTTAAATATATCTTATCAGATTATATTCTAAACAATATAAACAAACATCCACTATTTACTTTCCTCCCCCAGCCATGTTAATTAAATTAATATTATTGAATAATATTCTCTAGTTATATTGTCATTTATTCTTGGCAAATGTTAAGAAAAAAAACCTTAAATTTATGTATATGCACAGAATTAAGAAGGAAATCAAAGTTCTTATCTGAGTAATTCAGTCTAAAATAACTTTCAAATTGTACAAAAGTTGATTTTTTCTCTTAATTGCTTCAGGGGACTGAGTCTTTTTTTTTTTTCCAGGTATAGCTGTAGGCAAAGAAATTCCAGGTATTCATTCCTTCCAGCATTCCTAGCCAATAGCTTACTTCCCTCATCCCAGTGGCATAAGGCACAGTTGTGCCCTCCTCCCCAAGTCACTGATGGAACAGAAATAGTTATTTATTTGCTGCTTTTGTGGAAATGGAGCCAAATTACCCCACCCTTCATAAACTTGTGGAGAACTTCTCTGCATATCTCAGTGTGACCAAGGGATTGGAGAAGAAGGCTATTTAACAATTATCTACAACAAAGAAAACCAAGAATACCTTGGGTCTTTTTTCTGATACACAGACATGTTTCAGTGTTACCTACATCACACAACTTCTGGTAAGCTTCTTGTGTGGACGTTATCCAAGGCAGTAGTTTAGCACTATGATCTCAGTTCTGTACTTGGTCAGGAAATCAAGAATCATGTTATATAAGCTATTTTATTAAACTACTGGTTTTTTTTTTCAATTCTTTATGTAGATTCTATTGACTTAACCCCTGTCAAATAGATTTCTGATACTTTTCAATTGAGCACAATTTTTTTCTTCCACTCCCCATTTATTTGTATAGACATAGGGGGCAACTCATATTTCAATTTCATGTACATAGTGTGATAGAAGGTTTAGATCCTTATTCTGCTAATTACTACCTTTGTGAACTTAGACAAGTCACAACCTCTCTCTGACCCTCAATTTCCTACTCTCTAAAAATGATCAGGGGGGACTAGATGATAATCTAAGTTCTCTTTGAGACTTAAATTCTAAGATTTTATTATTCCATGTTTACAGAGTCTTTTTTTATGTGTTAAACTATCAATATTCCTATTCCTTTTTTTTTTTTTAGCAAAAACTATGAGAGATTGCACATTCACTTAATGGCTAGCTATTGACAAGTAGGATAGACTGGGTTTTTTTTGGCCAGCTGTGCAGAATTCATTCTCAAATGCTCTATTAAGAACAGATTCTAGGAGAGGTTCCCTTGAAGCTTCCTCGTCTAATAAAGGTTTACTTCCAAAGGAGCTTATTCAGAACCCATTCAGTATGACCCCTTGTGTATGCCAGATGTTAACATGAGCACAATATTTTCAGTGCAATTCTGAAATTCACCTTTCCAATGGGATACTTTATCTTTACTTTTTGCCTGTAGGCTATGAAAACCTGGAAAGAGGAAGTGAAAGGAGAGTAAGGTAATGTGCTTCTCACTAAATCATCAAATAAAGGATTGGAAAAAGAATTTAATGTGACACCTCAACCGTCTTGTTTCTTTGTATGTTCACTGCTCATCTAAAATTTGGTTTGGAAATAAAAGGAAAGACAATAGCCCACATGTTAATAGCACTTTAGCGTATATAAAATACACCTCTCATACAATAAATAGGTGGTAAAAAATGTGTCATTATCCCCATTTTGCAGTTTAAGAAAATGAGGGTCAGAAAATGGGTATCTAATTCAAGGGCACATAGCTAGCTGTGATTAGAGTCCGGTGGTCTATTTACTTAGGAGAACTATGAACACCTAAAAATATTCTTGAACCTGATTTTCATGATGGAAATATTGTTAGCATCTGCTCTGAGATAGATCTAGGAGTTATACAGGGCTGCAAGCTCAGTATCATTAAGTAGTGTGATATGGCAGGAGTTGGCAACTGTTTGGAAGGAGATGGTGAATGGAAGAAAGAGAGGAAAGGGACAAGAATTATTCCTAAATTTTAAACTGTGGGGATTAGAAGAAGATGAGCTCATTTGGAGACATACGTAACTTGAAGTTTCAGTGAGAAATCCAAGTACAGATTTTCAGCGGTAAATCAACAATGTCAGGTTGCATTCACAAAAAAAAAAGATTTAGATTGCAGATAGAGATTTGGAAGCCAAATGCCTAGAGGTAATCATTGAAGTCATAGAAGTACAGGAGATTGTCAAGGCATAGGGCAGAGGTGGAGAACCTCCTACTCCAAGGCCACATGTGACCTTCTAGGTCCTTGGGTGTAGCCTTTTTACTCAGTCCAAGTTTTACAGAATAAATCCTCTCACTAAGGGGATTTCTTCTGTGAAGTTTGGATATAATCAAAGGGCTGCACTTGAGTTCCTAGAAGGCCACATGTGGCCTTGAGGCTGCAGGTTCCCCACTCCTGGCACAGAGTACAGAGAAGGCCAAGTGGCCTGGAGGGGTAACCACAACTATGTGGTGGACAGAACAATAGGAAACAGAAATGCAAACTATTCAGAGCAATAGAAAAAGAACCTAGGGTGAATTATACTGAAAATATCAAAAGGGAAGAGTATGGTGAGGAGGGTTTCAGAAATAGGGTTATATATTGCAAGAAATTCAAGGAGGAAACAAGATCAAAAAACATTGTGTTAAACATTGATTGATAGCAGTGATTGTGCAGCAAATAGAATATCTGACCTAGAATCAGGAGTGACCAAGTTCAGCTTTAGTCCCAGTTCCTCATCTATAAAATGAATATAATAATTGTTACCAACTTCATAAGATCAAATATGACAACTATATGAAGTGCTTTGAAAATTTTAACATGATAAATATGTTTATCTGTGTATTAAGAGTAGGTAGGTGGATAGCGTTCTGGGCTCAGAGTCAGGAAGACATGATCTGAGGCATTATCATGAGCCTTCATACCTGACCTCAGACTTTATCCATGTGACCCTGGGTAAGTAAGTCACTTAATCTCTGTTTGTCCCTCTTGGTTTCCTCAACTGTAAAAGAGGATTGAGATAAAAAGCATTTAGCACAGTACCTGGCACAGAATAGTTGCTATTTAAATGCTTTATTCCCTTCCTCTGCTCACTACCAGACACTGCACTAAGCTCTGGAGATTTGAAGAAAGAACTAAAGATTCCCTGCCAACAATGAGTTTGCTTTATATTAGCAAAACCAAACCAAACCAAACCAACAAAAACAAAAACAAAAACAAAAACGGATCTGTAATTTCATCAGCTTTGTTGATATTGTCTCCCAGATTCAAATAAAAAAATCCCTTTATGACTTTGTAGTTGATTAGCAGAGATTGAAGAAGTTATTGGATTGACAATTAGAATTCATTGACTTTAGAAAAAGCAATTTTGGTAAAGTGGTAAATATTGAAGACAGATTGCAGGCTATGTAGAGGGGAAGAGAAAGAAGCTGGAAGCAATATGATTTTCTTTCCTGAAGACCTGAACATTTGGGTGGGGAAATTAAGGTGAGACTGAGAAAGTGGGAGAGCAATAGAGCAAACACATATTAT
>CM053591.1:94073386-94095845 GCA_028646515.1 Pseudochirops corinnae
AAACAAGCCTGGCGCCACAGGCTCCATGTGACCACATTCAGCCTATTAAGGAACAGAGTATACTTTCAAATATCCAAGGGTCCTCAGAGTCACGTAGCCACATGAGCAAAGGGCCTAGGGGCAGGGAAGATCTTTAGATTCCCATAACAGTAGTATAGAATTACATTATTAAAGTTTTATTCCTCGTATTATAGTTATAATATTCTAAAATCTAATGATAGTTATTAATATGTATTATTAGCTGCTTATACCTTAGTCTAAAATTATCAGATTTCATTCCAATGGGAAGATTAGGTACAAAAGAGTCATCGTTGTTGTTCAGTCATATCAGTTGTGTTTGACTCTTTGTGATTACTTTTGGTGTTTTCTTGACAAAGAGACTGGAGTGGCTTGCCATTTCCTTCTCCAACTTTTTTTCCAGGTGAGGAAACTGACGCAAAAAGGGGTAAGTGACTTAAGATCACACATCTTGTAAGTGTTTGAGAACAGATTTGAACTCAGAAAGATGAATCTTCCTGGCTCCAGGCCCAGCTTTGTATCCACTGTACCACTTATCTGTTCTGGAATGTGTTGTACTTCATAGAAAAGATGTAGGCAGAGTCCTGTAGTGTAGTGAACATGTCCCCAAAGTGAATGAAAAGGCTAGGGAGTTGGTATGAAAAAAGAAGTACCTTAAAAAGCAAATAGGAGACTACAGAGGAACTTTGATTAATTATATTTTTGTTTAGTGATTTTGTTTTTGTTTAATGTTCACTCTCATAAAACTTCATGTCATATTTACAACTTATACATCTATAATTGAAATAAACATGTACATAATATGCATAATGAGCATATGTAACAAAATAATTATATATAATAAATATAAGAACAATTATATGTAATATTTGTTTATTACATAGTTATACACACATAATTACATTTCACATTTCAAATTTATATAATTATATGTGTTCAAAGTACTTTCATATCATTTTCTCATTTCATTATCTCAACAACCCAATAAAGTACGTAGGGCAAATAAAATTCACATTTGATAGACAAATAAACTGACACCCAGATTAGTGAAGTGTTTTGCCTGATGTAACAAAAATAACTTGGTGAAAATTTTGGGTGAGAATTCAGCTTGATGATTGTTAGTTTCACATATCCAAATGATTACAAATTGTTTTACCTATCATTCATAAATTACATCATTAGATGTAAATTCATAAATGATAGGTCCCGAATTAAAAATAACAGGAGGATAGATTTGTTTGGAGCTTGTACTTAAGGACTAGTCACTCAGATTCACAATCCTGGTGTCATAATTTTCATTATCTCCCACTCCCCATGACTACTTGGTTGTGATTACTACCTTCTACCATTACAACCTATCTGCCATCATCCCCTTTTCTTCATTCAGCCATAGTCCATATTACATGTTGCCTTATCTATTTCAATCACATTCTATTTGTACTCCTTGCTTATAATTTCTCCCCTCTTATGCATTTTCCACAGAGCAGTCAAAATCATCATCTTAAATTGCAACTCTGTTCATGTCACTCCCCTACTCAAGAAACTTCAATGGCTACCTATTTTCTCCGTAATAAACTCTAAATCCATCAGCATTATGTGTATGTAAAGTCCTCTATAAGCTCAGTGCACAATAAATTTTCAAAATTATTTCATCTTACTTCTCTTCATGTATTTTATGTGCAGCCAAACTGACCTAGTTGTTCTTTCTTTTAACTTGTACCTAGCTATAGACTATCTATCCCCAATACCTGTAATATAATCCATCTTTTTCAATCTCAGTTGATTCCTCTTATAGAAAACCTCAGGTTTTAGTACTCTTTCCTCCACTTAAATTATCTTGAATTGACATATGTGTATAAATGTACTATCTCCCTTAGTAGAATAAAAACTTGAGTGCAGGAGTTATTTTTGCTTATTCCCTTGTCTTCCCAGTGCCAAACAGTATATACAGTGCTTAATAAATATTTGTTGAATAAAATTCCTGAATGCCATTTAAGTTAATAAATATTTATAGAACTAAATTCATGAATAGAATTTAATAAATATTCGTTAAATTACATTTCTAAGGAGAATTTAAATGAGGAAAACCATGTAATACTGTAAAATATTCATCTGTGCACCTACTGGGAAGAAAATGCTAGTCTGAATATATCATATACTTTTATTAGTACGTATTATTTCTCTCCATAGAGAGGTTCTCTATCCTTGAGGGCAGGAACTCTTATTTGTGTCTATGTAACTTAGCATAACACCTAGCTCTCAGCAAGTGGCTAATAAACACTTTTTGTTTGATTGATTAATCACGGATTTGGTAAACTGTGGTATCTGGGAGTTTTATGTTTATTCTAATCCAGAAATCATGAGATTTGCACTTAGGGGATGTATAAATAAGCACATTCTCCATATGCACAAAGGTTTTAGGTTATTCTTGTGGCTTTATTAGATTACTCCTAAACCTACTATGATCACTAACAGTTCCTTTTGATGAAAGAGACAAGCTCTTGCCCTAGAGGTTACCAGTGAGCTGGACTTTCAAATATAGATCTTTTCTAATCGACTTATCTCATTCAAGTTTCCCTTTGATGCCCTTAATTTGCAAGCAATCAACGGTACTTATTTTCCTTCCTTTGGGGAGAGGAAGACTACAAGTTGAGGATTGTTTATCGCCAGCATAGAACATACTGATAAAGGAGAGTAATAGACAAATGAAATTAATTCAAAAGAAGGAATTGAATTGTGACAACCTTTATTTTTTTCTTTTCTCTTTTCTTTTGTTCTATATTGAGGATAGTTTTAGAGCTGAATTTTGAAGGTATGTAGTTGAATTGGATAGTTGCCTAAAATGAATCTCAACTTGGAGACAGGCACCCCATGAATTTTATTTTACTATGCCAGACCATTTTCTCTCTTTCTCTGACATGGTAGAACTATTTCTATGTTAAGATCAGTGATTATTCATCCTTCATGTTTGTTTAATCAAGGGAAATCCCCAAAGCAGAAAGTATGCCAAATTGCTGTTTATTAAATTATATCTGATGGGTTACTGATATAGAACAGAATTAGCAAGAAACTATGAGAGTAAAAAGTGAGTATCTCATTTGAAACACAGTTTCCAAAATAAATGGCTTCTGTTTCATTATTTTGATAGCAAATGCAAATAGTAAGTACATTGCATTTAGACTGATCACTTTCTGTGATAGTTCTACACATTGCTTAAATTGAACCTTAAACTTCCCACAAGAGCATAGGACAGTCCATATCTGGGTGGAATTTTAAAGTGTGTCTTGGGATCCTTAAATAAGGCTATTCTTTTGGTAATGCATATATTTTATACTTTCTTTTTATGTCCAGAGTGTTATAGATCTTTGAATAAGAATCAGATATAACTTGCTCAGGTAGAGAGGTCAAAGTACTGCAGGTACTTTAGGGATCATCTATTATAATTTCCCCATTTCACAGATTAGGACACTGAGGTCAAGAGAGGTTAAGTGACTTGTTTGTTGTCATACAGCTGGTATTTGAAATCTTAGGTTGCTAACTCAAATAGATTCTATCCAATATAATATTGTTACTTCTAGTAATGATAAAAGGAACTCAGAACCGTGATGACATGCTTCTTTTGGTTTTTAGGGTATTGACTCTAACTCATATTTTAGCCAGATTTTTCTGGTAAGAGCTAACCTTAAAATAGTAGTTTGAAAGGCAACTAAACAACTTTTTAGGAGAGGACAAAATGACAAAGAATATACAGAGATGGGATAAAAAGGATGGAAGAAAATAATGAAAGAATGGGAGACTAAATATAATTCTAGTGTTCATTTCCATTTAATTTATATGAAATAAGAGAATTCATCTTGCAACAATGGTGAGTGAAAAGTAGGAAAAGTGAGTTGAACAAAGGTTATTTCCCAGTATCCTGTAATCATTCTCTAGAGGGAAAGATATACCTGATGTGAGTATAGTAATAAGTGATTTAATTTTTAAGTTGGAAGGAATATCAGAGGATGTTATCCCATCTTTAAGGAAATAGGAATCCCCTCTATAAAATCCATAACATCTCTTTTAACATGTTCCCTTCCTTTCCCTTCTTTCCCCTCCCCTACCCCAGGATAGGAGCCTGAATTAAAGGAAGACCATTTTACTATCGGATAGCTCTAATTGTAATGCCATTTTCCCTTATGTTAAACCAAAATTGGTTTATTTGCAATTAATATTCATCTATCTCAGTTTTGTCCCCTGGAAC
Organism: Pseudochirops corinnae; assembly: GCA_028646515.1. Taxonomy (NCBI): domain Eukaryota; kingdom Metazoa; phylum Chordata; class Mammalia; order Diprotodontia; family Pseudocheiridae; genus Pseudochirops; species Pseudochirops corinnae. The sequence goes on from CM053591.1 coordinate 94,077,648, forward strand.
CAAGCAAAACAAATTTAATTCTTCTCCTTCATGGCAGCTGTTCAAACACTTTAGATGTCCTGGGTTAAGTAAGAATTTTCTTCTCCAGGCTAGATATTCTCAGTTCCTTCAACTGATTCTCATAGGATGTGCTTGTGAGGCTCCTCTTCATTATCCTAGTTGCACACTTCTCTGCATGATTTCCAGCTCACAAATATCTTTTCCAAAGCATGCAGCCTGAACACAATCCAGATATAGCTTGCCCAAGGCAAAATATAAGATTCTGTACCACTTCACTGTAGATATAACTTTCACTGTAGTTTAAGATTCCATTAGTTTTTTCCCCCAGCCACGAAATCATGCTGTTGAATCATATTGAGCTTCAACAACAGCAGCAGCAGCAGCAACAACAACCAAAAAAAAGAAAAAAACCCTGAAAATCTTTTTCACATGAATTGCTGTCTAGCTATATTACCCTCTTCATTTACTTGTGAAAATGATTTTTTGAACCTGAAAATGACTTTACTTTTATCCTTTTGTTGATAGTTGAGATCTGATTAGGGAATGAATGGGGTGAGACTATCATCCACCTGATCCAGGAAGCTTAATGAAGCCTACGATCACATTAATTTTTTTTGCTGCCGCCATAAAATGTTGGATTCATACTGATTTTTCACTCTACTCAAATTCCTTTGCCTTTTTTTTCAAGTTTTCTCTGCTTCTGAATCTTCTATTTATGAAGTTAATTTTTCATACTCAAGTAAAGGACTTTAAAGTTGTGTCTATTGAATCACATCCTATTAGATTCAACCTAATGCTCAAAACTCTCAAAATTCTTTTAGATCCTGATTCTTTCATCTATTGTGTTAGCCAATTCAATAGGAGGAAAAAATGAACCTTTAATCAAATAAAGGATTTCCAGATTTCCAAGCATTGCTATTGAAAAAAAAAACAAAACCCAGAAGTGAGTAGATAGATATTTGGAAATAGAAATGGCAGTACCAGGAGGTGAAAAAGAAACCTAGAAATATATACATATTAGCGTAATTGTAAAAGGGAATATGCAGAGAAGATTTGTTTATATGTTATTAGGGGAATAAGAAACAAATGTCTTTTCAGAACCCTAAGACTTTTGAGGGTCTTAGAGAAAAGCTAAAATGACAGAGGGTCTGTGGGTGGTTTTGGTCTGTTTTAACTGTCTTAGGAAAAGGCAAAAATAGAAGGGGGAGGAGAAAATACTGGAGAAGAAACAAGAAAAGGGAGAGGGAGATCCTATGGAATCGCAGAGATACATAAGATGAAGAATTTACAGCCTTAGAAGTAAGGGTGAAGAACAAGTATCCCATTAACTTCACAAACTCACTTTCATCTGAATTGAATAAAGGAAGATTAAATACAATAACCTCCCCCCTCTCCCTATACATACATCTGTATAGAAATACATTAAACTCATAAAAGAAAAAGGAAAGAACAGGGGGAAAGGAATAGACCAGAAGCATTTAGGAGGGAGGACGTGATAGGCAAAGGAACATTCATAAGCAAAACATTTCAAACCTTGGAGGGAGAAATAAAAAGAAAGGACAAAAAAGTAAAAACCTAGGATGGGGGGTATGATAAAAAGAGAAAAGTTGTAACAGAGAGGAAATGGGGTATTTCATTTATGTGATCCCAAGTATCAAACAAATTCCTTCTCTTCTACCATCTCATTTAAAACAGCACAAGAAGACAGGATGGAGGAAGACATACAACCTTGTTTGATCCATCCAAATTGATTGAACATGTAATCTGTGTAGACAGCTTCAGGTTTTGAGTTTTGTTTTGGGTTAAGGTTGGGATTAGTATTAAAAAGGGATTTGAAGAAAAGAGAAACATTATCCTAATATCATAACTTTATAGCTAGATGTCATCTTAGAATTTATCTGTTCTAGCCTCCTCTTTTTATACAGGAAGAAACCAAACCACTGAATTAAAGTGCCACCAACTGTCACAGAGGTGGTAATTGGCAGGACTAAAACTTGAACCCAGGTCTTTTCATATGAAGTCCTGAAGTCTTTTCATGATACCACACAGCATCCATCCATCCATCCTTCCATTCATCCATCCATCCATCCATCCATCCATCCATCCATCCATCCATCTGCCTACCTAATCTGTCAGTACTGTTCAAAAGATCAGTAAGGAAATTAGAACCAAGTTTCTTCTTCACATCTGTCAGATCTATTCACTGCTCTCAACTGCTGCTGCTGCTGCTGTATGTAGGATTCAGAATGTAGAATCATTCTTAATAGCTACATGATGGGGAAAGTGTCACGAAGAGGCAAGTGTGCCATGCTCCACTCAAACTCTGCGGTGGCATTTTTGTACCTTTTTTGATTGTTCTGACAGGCATAATATTTAGAGACATTTAATGAGTGACAGGGAGGTAAGCATTATTCTTTTCAATGAAATGGATTTGAAAGCCAACTTTAAAAGGAGGAGGAAAATGAGTATTTAGTGCTTTACAATTTAAGATAAAGGAGTTACAAAAATATCTATAAACTCTTTCTCAGGCTGAATTGAGTCATCAAGAATTTCAGACAATCACTGCCACCCCTAACTTGTGTATAATAATTAATGAATTGATAGTAGGATTATATATTTAGAACTGGTAGAGACCTTAGAAGTCATTAAATCAAATCACCTACATTTTAAAGATTAGGAAACTGAGACCTAGAGCAGAATAAACCCAGGTGTTTTTATCTGAGTAGATAACTCAAATAATGTTTCACCTGTTTTGGCTGTGGGTACAACAGGCACTTTGTATCCAGTTTTTATCATTATTTTCTGTTTACAAAGTGTTTAAGGCTTTCAACCCTGTCCTATTCTGTTGATGTCAGAGAAATACGTGTGTGTGTTTGTGTGTGTCAGTGTGTGCGTTTGTGCAAGTGTGTGTGTGTGTGTGTGTTTTCATGATAAATAGATAAAGAAGGATTAAGGACATTAGTACCAGAGCACTAAGGAAGACATTAGTACCAGAACACTAAGGTAGGGCAGATGTTAGAAACAGAAATGTTTGTAGTGAATCTCGTAGTGAAATAGAGGTGTCAAAGTGGAAGTGAGATTAGGGTGTGTAGAAGGGGATCTAATGCAGGCCGGGCATGGAGAGTTGAGGTGACAAAGAAGCAAGGTCACAGACAGGATGAAGAATAAGAAGCAGATTACCAACCAGAGAAGGAGCACTGGGGCCTTTTCAATACATGATATTTCCTTTGAAGTATCTTCTTTCTTAATCTACCTGACCAAGGCTTGGAGATTACTCACTGGCCACTTATTATTCTTCCTATTCCCTTGAAGCATATAGAAAGAATCCCTTTTTTCTTCCCCATTTGAAAAGGAAAAATGAATTTGGAAGTAGAATGCATTCTACAACATTTCTTTAAATTTCACAAAGATTTACATAATGATAAAATACTGGAGAAGAAACAAGAAAAGGGAGAGGGAGATCCTATGGAATCGCAGAGGTACATAAGATGAAGAATTTACAGCAACAAATACTGATATTTCCCAATATCTCAAGTTCATGCTAAAATGCAAAGGGGAGAGCCGAGGTTACTAGTCTTTAAAGCAGAAGTTCTCAACTTGTGGGTTGTGACCCCTTTGGAGTCAAACGACCCTTTCACAGGGGTTGCCTAAGACCATCTGAAAACACATATTTTCGATGGTCTTAGGAACCTCCTCTATCTGTCTCCAGGCGGGTCCACCCACATGCAGACATGCCCACATATGACTATTAAAGGGTCCTGGCATTAGGAAGGTTGAGAACCACTGCTTTAAAGAAAGGCATTCTTGATTAAAAGCTATAGCTGATACTTATTTAGAATTTAGAAGTCTTTCAAAGTCCTTTACAAGTATTTCCTCCTTTGATGTTCACAACCCTGGGAGTTACTATAAGTGTTATTATCCCCATTTTACAGATGAGTGAATGAATTCCTTGAAGAGTTAAATGATTCACACATGGTGAAACAAATAGTAACTGATTGAGATGGGATTTGAACCAAAGTCTCTCCTGAGTGTAAATTCCACCATATTCCAAAAATAGCTTCAGTATATGAGATTTCTCATGTGTACCATTGTGTGGGATAAAGACCCCAAAGACCCTTACCCAAATAAAGTCAGAGGTTTCTTCAGGTAGAAACAGAACTTTTTATTCTAAAGACAAGTCTCATGAGAGTTGGGCATTACCCATTCCAGACAGGTCTGGTATAGGGAGGCACCCAACAAGAGTTAAGCAAGAAATTATATACCCTTAACACAAACAATTCTAAGAAACCCCCCCAAAATTCCCAGGTCTCCTCCCATCACCCCACCCCTAGAGCTGGATCATCAGTCCATTGGTGGGATTGTATGACCTCACAGTCTATGCAAGAACACGGAAAATCCCTCTTACCCAATACAAAGACATATGGCTATGATTAGCCATATTTAGCAGAAGTGGACCTTTAAAAAAAGCCCCTTACAGGAAAAAGGGAGGGGCAGTAGGGGCACACCACCTGATTTCCCTGAAATCAGGTCATTTGCAGGAACATGAAAGTTAGGCCTAGGGAGGTCTGGGACCTAGCTCAAGTTTGGTGACTATCTCTTCCATTTTATGAGAATGCTTTCACCTATCTCATTCACTATAGTTATGTGTGCTTGTTATCCAATAATATTTACTGAACATAATTTAGTGAGGATTATTATGCTGGGCTGATGAAATTAGATTCTCAGTAGGAAGGAAAAGGAAAAAAAAAAAACACCAGTAAGAGAATACAGCATATGTAACACGGTGGCAAGTGAGGATATTAAGGGTGTGCTTTTGAAGGCAATTCCCCATTTGTGACCCAGAATTCCCACACAATGGGTGAAATCTGGAGCTCCATATCTAACAGGGTGTATTGTGGTATGGTACAACTTGTAGCAATAGATAGGAAAGGCAAATAGAGAGAAAACTAATAATGCAATAGGAAAATTCCCTCTCCTTGCTGCCCAGGCATTTGACTTGTTAATATGAGTAATCTAGGGAAAATTTATACCAAGTAAAATAATTCCAAAAGGACCATTCTATCTCTCCAAATAAATTAATTGCTACTAGCCTAGAGTGAAAGTATATGATTCTCCTTGGGTCCAATAAGCACTGGCTACAGAATTTGTGCTTTGGCAGAAAGTCACTACTTGGGCAACTTACTGAAGAGGGATGGAAGAGGGGGTGGATTTCTAGGAAATCCTTTGAGAGTTCTTAGTCTGAAACAAATTACTGGACTGAAGCAATCTTTTGGCAGAGTTACAAAAGTTTAATGTTATGCTTTGCAGCTTATAGGAGTCTAAGGCATTCATTATAAAGCCATAAAGCTATCAATCAAAGATTAATTATGCTAACTAGGTGGGCAAGGGTGGAGTTTGGAAGGAGTTTGGGAGGAGTTTAGGAGTGATCAGTGCTTAAAGGGACATGCACTTTTGTAGCAACTGCGCAGGAATATTGCCCATAATTCACTGGATCATCCCCCTCGGGGGGAGAGTGAAGAGGTGTGTTTTTTGCCTTGATATGTTTCTAGGTTGCTTGTGGTCAAGGATGGAGGAGATAGGTCCAGTCTGTTACTCATCTTTGATAATATGGCTTTTGGAAGGATATTTTTGATTGTTTCAAGTTTGGAAGCTAGACTGATAAGGGATTCAGGGAGTTATCTCTTCTGATACTGTTGTTCAAGGTTTTTGGGTGCAGCTGGCCACTTAGAACAAAGGAGGCATACATTTCTCTAAAATAAAGGTTTTGAATGTTTAGGTGATGTATTCTAGCTAGGCAGACTGCTGGCTCAGGGAAAAGACTTTTAGGCTGGGGGCAGGGGAGAGGCAGAGTTAATGCCTTTATGGCTGGGGGAAAGTGTGACTTTACAACTTAATTGCACAGGCTTGTTATAAACTGATGTTACAAAGAAACCTGAACACAAAAATATGATTTCACAAACTGAGGTTACAGAAAAAAGCATCCCAGACCCCATCATTACTAAGAAGAAATCATTGTACAGCATTTTCCTGCTTGGAATCTATGTCCTTAAGGATCTTGGATCAGTTTATCATATTAGTCATATCTCCCAAGTAACAAACAGAAGTTAGTGGGCAAATTTTTTTCACCTTAGTCACAGAATAAATAATAGTAAGAAGGAATGACTGAAAATGCATCAGGGGGTAAGAGAAAGAGGCTGGCCCCTCAATTAATTGGAAATAAAGTAACCACCTCTACAGGCTCCTGAGGGTAGGAAATTACTTTTGTTGCTTAGTCCCAGAGACAGGGAGTTCATCCACACTGCTTCCTCCAAAGATTAGAGTCCCAGGGAGGAGGTAGAATATTTCTGAAGAGCAATATTGCTGAATTCAGTTCCATCAATACACCTGCATCTTACTATCTTCTACCCACTGCACCAACCACACTATCTTCAGCAAGCCAATCAGCTGTTCATCATCATCTTTCTAAATTAAAGAACTGAAACAAAAGTAGGTGCCAACATTTTTCTTTATATTCCCAAGAAGTAGTAGCCAGACCCCCCACCCAAACTCTACCCCCTATTTCACCCAGCACTATCTCTTCAGAACTAGCCTAAGTTTGAAAATGCTCAATACAATTTTGACCATGGGATGATGAATTTGGTGGCATGGCTACATCACAGTACTTTTAAAAAATCTACTAAAATATAATAGGTTTATCATCTGTGTTGTTGATTGGAGCAGTTTATACCAACATTACAGATTGCTGAAGTATTGAATTAAATTATCATTATATGCTAAATTTAGCATATTACAAAATTATTTCACATAAAGAAAAACCACTCAGTAACGGACTACCTCTATAAGGAGTGATCTCTGGAGATCTGCAAGTAGAGGCTTGATGATGAATATTTAAGGACATTAGAGTAAGGATATGTTGTCTAGATATAGGTTGGAATGGGATTAACCCCTGAAGTCCCTTCAAGGTCAGACTATATTATTCTGTTGATGTTAGAGGAATATGTGAATGTGTGAAATAATTAAGATTTAGGTTATCTTATTGTTTCTACAATCCATTTCACTTCAACAAACTTTTATCAGTCCTTTACTATCTCTAAGATCCTGGGGTAGGTGCTAGAGATTTTTTTTTTTTACTATGACATAGATCCTGTTCTCAAATTTATAGCTTTATATTATGGTGAATTATTCACAAATAATTCTAATACAGGTGTCAGTAATAGAGGTATGAAGGAAAGGTCTGAGTAGAATTCTTTGAAAAATCACTTTTAGCTAGGATTTTTGGAAAACTATATGAAGGATGTGGTCCCTAAAAGGCAGAAATTTAATGCATGGGAAAAAGGAAAAATTTAACATGGGAGAGAGAACAAGTCTTAGAGATAGTGAAGAGCTCAGTGTGGCTAAAACAGAATATGCAAAAGGGGGAAAAGATAAAGGAATAAAAGATAAGGCTAAAGTGGTCAATAAAGGCTCTTTGTTGAAAATCTTTATTTCCAGACTCAGTAGTTTATCTACTTTGTTTAGCAGGCAAAATGGAGTTACTGAAAGCATGGTCAAAGCAGAGAATGATTAGAAAAGAAAAGAAAGAGAAAGGACAGTATAAGTATCATGCATTTTCCTAGCCACATACTCTCACATTCAAACTCTATTGACTTTTCCCCAATTTTTTTTTCTTTCTTGTGCAGAGATCACCACAGGCTCAGAATTGTAGCAATCCTATGTCTAAATCTACCAGAGAGTGCTCTTTCCCCATTGCCCCTCAAATTAGGATACTGTTGTGTGTGATTGGCACCAAAACCCAGTCATATGGAGTATCAGGACTTGAAGCACCAGCAGTTCATGTCTGAGCTTCTATAATTAAGGGGCAAGACCTCTCATTCAGAATCTCTCTAACCACCAGGTTTCACTTTGGCCTTAGCTATCCTTTATAGAATCACTTTTTCCCCCACAACAGAACACTCACAATCATGCCTGTGCTCATGTACACATGGACATATTTTCTCTCTTTTTCTTTTCCTCCATCCTATTTTATTTATGAAATAATAATTATATTTTACAATTAGAATACAGTTATCTATTTTCCACTAGGGCTTCCTTTTTAGCAATAGTTGACAGCATCAAATTGTACAAAGAAGCAATAAAAAATGAGGACTGAGAAAAGGACTGAAACGCCTTCATAATGGGAATTTTGGGGGTGTTGGGTCAAGATGGCAGAGTAAAAGCAGGAATCTCCTTAAGCACCTTCACCAACCACCTCCAATACCTGTAAAATATGACTCTAAACAAATTTTAGAGCTACAGAAACCACAAAGTGACATAGAGAAACATGTCTCCCACTGAAGGCAGCCTGGCAGACTGATGGGAAGGGTCTATCACACAGACTAGGAGCCAAGTGCAGTTCCACCTTGCAGGGCCAAGACTCGGGTGACCCCAACCAGTGGCCCAGACTGGCTCGAGCAGAGTTCAAGAGAGTGGATCACCAGTGGCTGTGGCAGTTTCCAGACTTCTCAACTCATAAATGCCAAAGAAAAAAGAAAAAGTCAGTGGGTAACCATGTTGATCCACAAAGTAAAAGAGGAGCATAGTCTAGCCCCTGTTCCTGGGGCAAGAGGTCGCAGAGTTTTAGCACAGCTGCCTCTGGAGCTCCTAGCCTGCAGATCATAGTAGGGACAAGCAACCATTCACTGAGTAATCACTCCTGCTTTGACCTGCTTCGATCTGGGTTGCTGTCTTGTGTGGTGGTGCTGGAATGAGGAATACCAGTGTGCCAAGAGCTTGTGGAGGCTGTAGAGAGGGTGCCTTCTTCATAGCTCTGACAACAGCTCTGAACCCCAGCAATTTTGGACATAGCTCTCCCCACCCTGGAAGCAAAGCTCTACTGTGCTAAAGAGCTCAAAAGTCAAGTAATTGTCTGGCAAGATGAACAAACAGAGGAAGCACAATCAGACCATAGAATTCTTTCTTGGGGAAAAAATGGATCAAAATTCAAAAAGTCAAAATTCCTGCATCAAAAGCCTCCAAGAAAAATATGAACTGGTTACTGGCCATGGAGGAACTCAAGAAGGATTTTGACAATCAAGTAAGAAAAGTAGAGGAAAAATTGGGAAGAGAAATGAGAATGATTCAAGAAAATTTTGAAAAGTGAGTCAACAGCCTGACTGACAAAAATAACAGCTTAAAAAATAGACTAACTTAAATGGCAAATGAGATCCAAAAAGCCAACGAGGAGAAGAATGCCTTAAAAAGCCAAATAGCTCAGATGGAAAAAGGAATTTCAAAAATTCAATGAAGAGAATAATTCCTTCAAAATTTGATTGGAGCAAATGGAAGCTAATGACTTTATGAAATATCAAGATACAACAAAACAGATCCAAACAAATGAAGAAATAGAAGGCAATGTGGAATATTTCATTGGAAAAACTTCCACTGACCTGGAAAATAGATTCAGGAGAGATAATTTAAAAACTACTGGACTACTTGAAAGCCATGATAAAAAAAAAAAAGAGCCTAGTAGGAGTAGCTAGGTGGCTCAACAAATAGAGCACCGGCCCTGGAGTCAGGAGGACCTGAGTTCAAATCTGGCCTCATACACTTAACACTTATTATCTATGTGACCTTGGGCAAGTCACTCAACCCCAATTGCCCTGCATTCTCTCCTCAAAAGCAAAAAAAAAAAAAGGGCCTAGAAATCATCTTTCAATAAATTCTCGAGGAAAATTGCCCTGATATTATAGAAGCAGAGGGCAAAATAGAAATCGAAAGAAGTCACCCATCACCTCTTGAAAAAGATCCCCAAAAGAAAACACCTTGGAACATCATAGGCAAATTCCAGAGTTCCCAGGTCTAGGAAAAAATATTACAAGCTGTCAGGAAGAAGCAATTTCAGGACTGTGGAAACACAACCAGGTTAACACAAGATCTAGCAGCTTCTACATTAAGAAATCAAAGGGCTTGGAATATGAAATTCCAGAGGTCAAAGGAGCTAAGATTAAAATTAAGAATCACCTACCCAGCAAAACTGAGTATAGTGCTTAAGGGGAAAATATGGTCATTAAATGAAATAGTGCACTTTCAAGTATTCTTGATGAAAAAACCAGAGTTGAACAGAAAATTTGGCTTTCAAATACAGGAAGCAAGAGAAGCATGGGAAAGTCAACAGGAAAAAAAGAAAACATAAGGAACTTATTAACATTGAACTATTTACATTTCTACATGGAAAAATGATAATTTTAACTCTCGAGACTTTTCTCAGTATGAGGATAGTTGAAGGGAATATATGCATATATTTGTATACATACATATGCATGTATGAGGGTGTATGTCTGTATAAATATACATGGGTGTGTGCATATGTGTGTACATGTATATATATAGACAAAAGGCACAGGATGAATTGACTCCAAAGGGATGATATCTAAAAAATAAAATTAAGAGGTGAGAGAGAAATATATTGGGAGAAGAAGAAAGGGAGAGGTAGATCAGGGTAAAATATCTCATATAAAAGAGGCAAGAGAAAAACTATTATAATGGAGGGGAAGAGCAGGAAGGTAAAAAGGAATAGGTAACCTTACTCTCATTGAATTTGGCTTAAGGAGGGAATAACATACACACTCAAATGGGTATCTTGTCCTACAGAAAAGTAGGAGGGAAGGGGAAAAGAGAGGACATTATAGAAGGGAGGGCAGATTGGGGGACAGGGTAGTTAGAAGCAAACACTTTTGAAAAGGGACCAGGTCAAAGGAGAAAATAGAGTAAGTGGGGGGTGGGATAGGATGGAGGGAAATATCGTTAGTCTTTCTCAATATAACTACTATGGAAATGTTTTGTGTAACTGCACATGTACAACCTATCTTGAATTTCCCCCTATATTTTTAACCTATATTGAGTCTTCCCAGTGGGGGTGGGTGAGGAGGGGAGAAGGTAAAGAATATGGAAATCAAGTTTTCAAAACAAATGTTAAAAATTGTGTTTTTTACATGCAACTGGGTAATAAGATATACAGGCATTGGGATGTAGAAATCCATCTTGCTGTACTTGAAAGTTGGGGGGAGGGTAATGGGGGAGTATATAAGAGAGAGCAGATATGGAGAAGGGGCATTCAGTAGGCTCACTATCTTGGGGTAGGGGTAGGGGAAAGATGGGGAGAAAATCTGTAACTCAATATCTTGTGGAAATGAATGTTGAAAACTAAAAATAAATAAATAAATAAAATTTCTTTTTAATTAAAGAAAATTAAAAAAAACATAATGGGGATTTTGTAGCAAAGGAGGATAGTAATGGAATTGTAGGTTAATTGAGGAGTATGGTTAAAAAGCAGAAGCAGTGTGAGTTTAAGCATGAAAGGAATGATGAAAATATGATATTAACTAGAAGAATCAATATAATTAAATGAAGGGACCCTCACTTATAAGATAGAAGGGATTTAAGGTTTGGAAACAGTAAGAAGCCAAGGGAGAAGGTAAAGTTTAACATACTGGCTATGCGATTGACTCTGTCATGGTTTTCCAGGGTTGAGTGCATTGAAGAAAATTGCAGTTAACTAAATCATTATTGATCCCTATAGACCCAGACCAAAAGCAGGGCAATAAATCTTAGGGTCCAGAAGGGTCAAAATCATGTACTCCTAACCAAAAGAATATAAAACTTCATAATCACTGAAGTATATACCTCTTCCCTCTTTCCATCTCTATGATCCTAATAGGCATCATTCCTACCTCACCTATCTTCAAATGCCATTTGAATAGGGATGCAATACATACTCTATTTTCCAAAATAGAACTGTGATTTTTTCCTTCAGTAGCTCCTCACAACCCAACCATGTCTACCCATCTTTGGATACCAAAGAAACATTCTATTGTCTACCCTCATTAAAATATTACTGATATACATCTTAATCACACCACCAAGATGGCAGAGTAGATTTTTTTTTTCCTGGGCTCCATTTACTCTCAGTATCTCTGGAGGAGATTTTGTATCCTCTGGAGTAATAATGTGCCAAATGTAGCACGGAACAAAAGAAAAAAAAAACATCATCTGGATAAAGGAAAACCTCATGAGTTAGTATCAGAGAATATTTATCCTTAAAGTACTTATTCAATATCTCTACCTCACCAGCCTACATATCTAGCAAGTACAATTAATCTACAGGCTTATTGGGATCTAGTCCTAATGTAGAAACTTTGCCAGTATATCCTCTGCCCATCATATATCTTTTGTAGCAGTTAACAGACATTGCCTTTCCCCTCCTCTGTGAGGAGCAGATGGTGAGTATGTACTATAGTGACCCCTAATTTTGGAACTCCCAGGACTACAAACAATTTTTCCTAAATACCTTATCTTAACCCTATCCAAAGGGACAATTCAACACAAAGAAGAAAAGGAGAGACAAGTGAAGAGACTAGGGCCAGCATGAGTGGATGCTTGGATCTAAAGAAAAGGGAACTGAAATCTGCAGGGATAATTTTTGTTCCCCCAGAAACTATTCTGGGCCAATATCCAGGCCAATGAAACCTAAATATCAATGTAGGAAGAAACTAAGGCTGCTTTCCAGTCTAACCCTGAAAGTATACATGCTCCCCAAAGGGGAGGAGTCAGAAAGTAAGCAAAAGAAGAATGAAATGTCAAAGATTTCAAGAGGAAGGAAACAATAAAAACAAGAGCACAGACTGATAAAGTAACGAAGATCCTAAAAATAGAAGTAAGAATGAATATTAAAGCTTCAAAGAGAATACAAAAATTCTTTTGACAAATATTAAAAACCAAGGAAAAGTGAACCAGATGGAACTGAATCCTGGGAATCTAAAAAAGCATGAAACAACAAAGAAATTTTAGAATACATCAATGAAATTCCTAAAATAAAGAAATTAGAAATTTCAGTATTTACAGTTATCAATGCAGAAATAAAAACTCAATTAGAAAGCTAGAAAAAAAATATATCCAAGGTGGAGATTATCCTAAAAATATAAACAAAAATATTAAGAGTTAGAATTTTTAAATGCCAGAATAAAGGAAAACTGGGTAGAAGGGAGAAAAAAGTCAACAACATCAAAAGAAAATGTGATTCCTATCAAAGGCAAAGAGCAATAATGCCCGCAATGCATTATACAACTTACAGATTATATATCTCCCAGAAGACCATGACAAATCAAAAGACTTAAGCATCATAACATAGAAAATAATACAAGAAAACTGCCCAGAGTTTTCAAATGCAGAAACAAAACAGTAATTAAAAGAATACAGAGGCTTCCTCCAGAAAAAAAAAAAGAAAGAAGAATACTAAATTTTGAATTCCAAGATACATGCTTTTCTTTTTTATACCAGTTGTTTTAGCACAGTGCCTGCTTCATAGTAAGTACTTAATAAATACTTGTTGACTTACTGAAATGTAAAACTTTCATTGGCAAATAAAAAATATTGCAACAGACAGGAGAAGTACTTTCAATAATAAAGGGAAAAAAATTCTAATAGCAGATGATTATTCTATACATATTCAAATCTGAACAAGGAATAAAATAGTATTTCCCAAAAAACTGAAGCTCAAACTGTAATCTTAAATGATCTGCATCAGAGCCACCTTATTGTCAATGGGGAAAAAAGAGGAAGTTCAACACAAGAATCATTCCTATAAAATAAACTAGAGGTGAGCAGATTATAATCTAATTTTGAGCAACCTCCCTCCACCCCCAAGCAACAGAAACACAACAAAGTATAATTACTAAGGTACATAACTATTAACTATAACTACTAAGGCCAGAATAATTAATGAAATAAATTTCCCTACTTTTAGCAGTTCTTTTTTTCTTAATTAGAGAATTATACACACTTATCATTTCCATAACATAACAGTAAAGGCATGGTGATTACTATAGTCTCTCAGAAAGAATAAAGGCCACAGCCCAATGAGAGATGAAAGAGAAGAGAGGGATTAAAACTGAAGGAAAGAAGTGATTTTCTCAGACCAGCAGGGGATGGGTATCCAGAAGAACACACTCATGGTGGAAGAGATGCATGACTGTGATAGGAAATGAGGACTTAGCAATAGAATTAATCTGGAGGAAGTTAGTAAGTACATTAGGGGACTATATTTTCAGAGAGTAGGTTGTGCCTCCATGGACAACATTCTGCCTTACCCCATGAGAAAAGATCTTTGAGCTTCTTAGGCAGCTAGCACCCAGAGAAAAGACAAAGAATGTATCAAAAGATGAGATAGCACAGCCAAGGGGAAGGTCGGTCATGCAGCAGGCAGTAGGTAGAATTAACTGTGTAATTTTAAAAACATGATAATTTTTACTATCAAGAATATTATCCACTATTCATATTTTACGTGATATTCCTAAGAGTAAGATGTAACAGTAAACAATGATAATAGGGTGCGATTTACAACAGCAATTACTTATAAACTGATTATAAGAGAGGGATCAAACCAGTACTTTAGAAATGTGAACTCCATGAAGAACATAGAATTTAAAGAAGGAAAACATAATGTAGAACAAAAATAAGAGAATATAATTTTAGCCAGGAAAGAAAATAATTAATGAATAAAATAAGTCAAAGGCACTCATTTTTAGGGAATAAAAAGAATTACATACATTAGCACAGCCATGCATAAAGGTCTGGTCAAAGCTTTGGCTAGCACATTCTTTTGTAATTCCATAATTGGTATGGTTTGATTGCCTCACCTCTTTACAGAGCTATGAAGATCTGAGACAAGATTATTTAACATCTATAGGGGCTTCTAGAGCCAACTCCCTTCTAGTTATCTAGAATTTCTGATTTTATTTCTCTACTCAAAAATTCACTTTCATCAGTACCTTTATGTCTTGGACACAAAATGTTTGCCAATGATTGCAATAGACAGTTATAAAGAACAAAAATAACTAAGGATTAAATTATATAATTATAGAGGATCTTGGCCAGGTTAGTTGCTGCCAGTTCTCTGGTCCCCAGACTCATACTGATTATGACTGTTTTCTCATTTATTTAATCATTAAACTACTACTGACGAGAAAAGGTATTTGAAGGAACCAAGTACTAAAAGAAGGAGAAGATGAGATTTAGGATACAATGGAGAGGTTGGCTTAGGAAAGAAGGGGGACTTTTTTTTCATTTTTGATAGGAAGAAAGAACAAGATAATTATTAAAGGGGGTAGTGAGGGTAGGAATGTGGCAATTTATGACTGGTGCTTTAAAACCCAATAAATCAGTTTCTCTGCAGAAGTGGGATGGGCCTGGGCCTGGGCCTGGGTAGGTAATGAGGACTGGAATGAAGGGAATATAGACAATTATCATGAATACAAAGATAATGCTAAATAAGATATTTTCTCAAATTATTAAGATTTGTCTTTTGCATCAGTTAGTGATACTTATCTTTGAAGCCAAGGAATATCCTAAAATGCAGATGCTCCATTAAGAACCTTGTTCTCCCATTCCTCAATGATCCTTTCATATTAAGGAATTATTGTCCTCTCAGCATCAAATAATGAATTGTATGATTTAGTTATTCTTTTCTTCCTCAAAAGAAAAAAAACGAGGAAAGTGAAGTCAGTATCCCCTATTCCTTTATCAGCCTTAGAACACACAGGGAGTCACTGACAGCTTCCACATTTACTGTTCTTGGTCCTACTCCCAGTCTCCCTTTCTCTTTCTTACCCAAATACTATTATTGAACAAAAAGGATTCCTCCAACAACTTTCTGTTATCCACAAAACCAAAGTCATAACAAGAATTGGAGCAGTCAGAACTATAACTTGGGATATAAATATAAAGGGTGCTAAACAGATCCCATTCTCCTTCAGTAGCATAGAAGTGATTGATCTGAGCACTTGGTTAATATGAATAATTTGTTTAAAAGTAAAGCCACCTAATGATCTATTTTTTATATACATTCTGATTAAGAATAACTGACTTAGTTTTAGTTCTGCCCTGCTCCCTGAAGCTACTCAAGGGACCTCCAGGGGTTTTGTTTTCTCTTCCTTCTACTTCACATCATCTTTAACAGTTTATTTGGAAGCTGTTTCATACTTTTTGACTCAGACACATTTTATGATGCTTGACTGGGTGCTAGTTAAAGTTTAGTCCCAAATGCACAATCTATGGATGCTACAATCTATAGTGCTATTATAAGATATAGCTGGGACAAAATCAGCACAATCAAATCCAGATAGGCTGGGAGAACTGAATTGATATTTAAATTTCAAGTTTGGAAGATCCAGTAAAGGGCCCTAAACCGGATAAGAAAAATTCCAATTTGTACTGACTTGTTTTCCTGGGACTTGGAAGTTATTAAGCTTGCCTACATAGTCAAACCCCACCTACAATTTGTCTAGTATTGTTTTTTTATGTAGAAAACTCTCATTTGTACTCCCACTTTCATTAACTTTCACAGTAAAGTTCTTCATAGAAAATCTATGGACAAGTGCACTACTGGTGTTCCTCAGAATATTTTAGCCTTATTCTTGAAGTGATATTGAAGATCTTGAAGATGATGAAGCAATGAACATTGGATTTGAGAATCAGAAAAAAAAAGAAATCTGGGTTTGTTCCCTGGCTACACACTTACTATGTTTGTTATGTTAACACTAACATACATAATTAGCATGCACACACAACATACATAACTGCTAGGATAAGTTATTTATCCTCCCTGAGGCATAGCTTCATCATCTGTAAAAAAAGGATCACTCCCTCACTCAGGTTATGTGAATCAGTCAATCAGCAGAAATTGATTAGGTACCTACTAATTTCTGTACCTTAAGGATTCCAAGATAAAAATGAAAATCTCTGCTCTCAAGGAGTTTATATTCTATCCAATCCTATGTAATTTACTCTTACTATTGCTAGACAGAACGCAGGAAGGTGTGGGTATTGGCCCTCTTTGAAAGCCCAAAATAATTTGCTTAGCTGATAGTCAGTGTCTGGCAGCAAAGGGAAACTGGAGAAGCAAATAAAGAACAACATTCTTCCCACCTTGGCACAGAAGGGGTTTTTGCCACTTTGGGACCAAAGATGCAAATCCACTGTGAATATTTCATTTGGATACAGTTACTTTCTGCTAAGGGTAATTTATTTAGACTGTTTATTTATTAGATTTATATAGACTTTTCTCAGAAAATAGTAAGGATTGATTGCTTTGCTTCTAGGTTCTAAAATTGCATTTGGCAGTTAAATATTTTTCATAAAATGAACCTAGAAATTTAAGGTAGAAAGGCAAATTAAGTATCAAAATAAGCTACAAATAATCTTCCTCAAGTCTTTTTCTTAAGGCAGGACCAGGTTCATTACTTAAAACATTTAATGAGTTTAGTGCCAGTAGACAATGATATTGAATGAATCATTTAGATGCCTAAAAACTCCAATCGTGGTATATGTGGAGTTAGAGAACTATTGCTTTCAAATTTTTGAAATAAAACCCATATACAGAAGGACAAAATAACTTTCCCCTTTTAAATCTTAAATTTCGCTTAATTATTTTGTATATTTTTCTTATTGCTTTTAAATGATTAACATTTGAATTCCAGGAATTTGTCTTTGCAGTAATTTTACATTACTACAAAAAGATATTAAACATAAAAAATCCTCTCTGTTAAGATATCTAGCAAGTGATTAGCAAAGGGAATTGAGCCATGAAAGCCCACAGTAGTGACAGCAAGGGCATTTGCTATATTGTGGCAGCAGTGGAAGAAGGACTTCTCTATGATAGAATCAATGGAGCTAGGATGGATTATATTTGTTTTAGAGGAATTCAAACAGGCAAGCACTTAAACTATTTGCTAAGAGAGCGGACTGTATTATTTTTCTCTTCCAGCCTTAAATATATGGTAATCTTAAGAGAAGAGACTAAATAAGTTGTTAGTCACTAAAAGTGGCCAGATAATTGTGTTCTTCAGAGTTTTATTTCCCTACTACCTCAATGATCTTAAGAATCAAACTCTGAATGAAGGTCAAAGCCTTTTCTATGTAATCAGAAAGATTATGCAAAATCTTTTGTTATCATGGGTTCTTGGTATATTTTGTACTATTTGAGGTTAACCATCAACTGATCATAATAATAGTTTTTTAATATTTAATTTAATAGTCCAGAGAGAGAGAGACAGAGAGAGAGAGAGAGAGAGAGAGAGAGAGAGAGAGAGAAGGAGGGAAGGAGGGGGAGAGGGAGAGAGAGAGTTTCTCTCCCAGCATCTGGAAGCTGACTGAGAACTGAGATGG
>CM053591.1:94096345-94119848 GCA_028646515.1 Pseudochirops corinnae
TGACCAAACTATTGTACAATGTGAAAGTATTTGCAGATCCTATACATGATTGCACGCCACCATGGGGGGCGGGGGGAAGGGAGGGGAGAAAATCTGAAACTCAAGTGATTGTGGAACTGAATCTTGTAAATTAAAAGTAAATGAGTAAATAAATAAATAAAAAATAAAAAAAAATAAAACTACTCAAAACATTGAAAAAATGATGTGCTATGCAACATTCCACAACTCATAGACTTCTTATTTCTTCAAAGAAGGGTTTTAAATGAGAAAGGGTATAGATGTTAGTCTAACATCATATTCTTCCAGATCCTTTGACTACTCAGCTCCTGTCTTCCAGCTCTACTCTATTTCTACAATTTGCTGGGGTGGTTATACCTTAAAACTTTTCATTACTTGAAATGACTCTTCATCCAAAATACCAAAATTTGAATCACCTAAGACCACGAAATCATGTTCCTCTTTAAATATTCTTTCTTAGTGTTCTCCCCTTGACCCTCAGAGAAATAAGTACTGCTACCCTGTGGCCACCTGCCTGACAGCTATAATTCTACCCATACACATGATTCAATTGTTCCATCAACCAATTTTGCATGAATCTTCTACCTCTCTCTCTCTTGCTTCCTTTCTTTTAGACTACAGTGGTGCTAAGGTCTTCCCTACCCCAAACGAAGCAAAATAAATCCTTTACTTTGCCCTGTTAACTCTTAAAGGTTTTCATTTTACTTCCTTCTTTCACTGCTTTGTTCCCAAATTTGTTGATATGATAGCAGGCCATGATCTGTCATTATCTTTCTTTTCAAGATTCTCATTGTATATAGGAACACAGTAGCTAATAGTTCCCTCTCTCCTTCTCTGCCTTTCTAAATATAGGGTATATCTTCTCCAGTAGACATACTCTTACCTACCTGCTCTGGAATCTCATGACTTCATTGAAAAGAAAAGTATCTTTTTAAAGGTTTATGGATCGTTGCTCTAATATTGTGGTCCTTTCATTTATCTGTAGGTTATGTTAACAGAGAAAAATACTCCAGTTTTCTCATAATTTTATTTATATTGACATGTCCATTTTCCTTTCTGTACCCACAGAGGCAGAAACAAGCATCATGGCCACAAAGACCAAAATGACCAGTTAGTTTTTGGATCAACTCCAGACCTATGCTCAGAGAACCCCTAGGCAGTGATTGATTACCACACCTGAGATCAATGCACCTCAAGAGGCCAATACACAGTTTGGTTTTGGAACAACAAAGTCTTTTGGCCTGTGGATTTAACTGTTTGAAATCTATTTGGTTTGTTTCTCTTTTTGTTTTATTTTTCTTTCCCCAGAATCATGTGCCTTTTCTTTCTTTACAATGTGCCAGAGGCAAAAAGAAAACAAACTTGAGTTTATGCCCAGGAGGGTAATTGACATGTAGCCCTAACAGGAGAGTTTCTGGACAAGGTGGTGGACAGATCATTTCAGTCCCAAGGCACAAAGTAACATTTTACAACTTAATTATTGACTTTCGCTTTTTCTAGTTTGAAATGACTAGGGGTAATTTGCAAAAATTAATGTGATATTATAAGCTGTAAGACATTCATGTTTAAACTCTTTCATCCTAATTACAGAGAAAATGCAAATTTGAACTTATTTCCCTCCCATTTGTTTGGGCTCCTAATTAAATGATTGCCAGCAAGTGGGCTAGAAGTAGTAAATATATGCATAAAGCATTTTGGCAATGCACAGCAGACAGAGACAACCCATGGCAACCAGTGAAAACTGTGGGCAGACACTTTGAAGCACAACAGGCTACATATATACAAGCTAGTTAATTATATCCCTGAGGAGTGGGGTTGCCAAGCCATGTGTAAGTCACCTTTCATTAGGAAAATAAAACAAAATAGCCACAAGAAAGCAATCCAATTAATGGGACCTCTGAATATTAATACCGAACTTTTAATTCCCTCAGTTCGAATAAAATAAGCATAAAAGATGGTAGGAGATAATTGAAATTACTTCATTTTTTAAAGTTCATTGAGTATGTCAAGAAATTTATGAGGTTCCTGAAGTGTGATTTTAAGCAAATAATCATCACTTTCTCCCACAAATACACTCCCATTCTTTATCTCTCCTTTACCTCTTCTACTCTCTGTATCTTCCTGTCTCTGTCTCTCACTTTCTGTCTGTCTCTCCCTCTCTTAAATCCTTTTCTGAATGCATATTGCCTTTCCAAATTTATGTCCAAGTACAAACTTTTTATCTAAATATGATTTTCTTCATTCTTTACTTTATAGCTTTTAAAAGGGCCCATTCACATAGAGAAATGTAAAACCGTGTGCACAGAGGGAAACTCCCCCCCTCCCAGTATATTTAGAAGTGAATATTTAACAATGTAATAACTTGCCAAAAAAAGGAGAAAATCACATTTTCCTTAGGCCCATTTGAAATAGCAATCGTTGACTTTTCTGTTTCCCCAAAGCCAAAAAGGATAGGAAATGCAGAATAATTTCTTTTTCAAAGAATCAACATTTACAAAAATACAAACATCTTGAGAGACCAAATTAACTTTTCATGAGAAGTCCTTGCATTAGGGAAAGCTAAAGAAAAATGAATGATTTTTGCCAGAATCATGTTAGAACTTGATATGTTTGATATGAATATTATTACTGAAGATTATTTTCATGAACTTCAAAGATACTATTTTTGATGAAGAATGTAAATGATAAATGGAAAAAATTTGGAAAATCACTTTAGCTTTAGAGCAGAATAACCAAACATGTCAGTTAATTATGTTAATAAACAAATACAAGAATCCCTGCTAAAAGAGATACTGGTCTAGTCCAAAATATGGAAAACAAAAGAGAACAAACAAACTCCCACATGTTTACTTAGGAGGGAAGTGTAATGATATTTTTAATAACTGAAATATTTGTTTAACAGTAAGGGGTTGACTTTGTTGTGAAAATAAATGGACCAGGAAAGTAATAAGAAATTATAATTGGACATAGAATCTAGAAAAAGATATATAAATGAAGAGTTTTGGGGGTGCTGGGACCCTGAGAATGACAAGGTAGGATTGCCTAGAATGAATTAAAACATTCAAACCTCTTAATCAAGTGGCAAAATGTTTATTATGATGTCTATAGACATGGGCAAGGGTTCTTAGGGAACCTGAAACTTAAATGATGATATATTATTCCTCCCTTCTAATTTAATTTATCTTTGATCATATACTATACTCTATTAACACCCCCATGTCCCTTTCAATTGGCCATTGTATCACTTGCAATTTTATTATTGTGTTAAGGTGTTTCACAATCCACAACCATCACCAGGAGACTACTAATCAAGTAGATTTTTGTAGTAGAAAAGAGCTCAGGATCTCTGAAAAAAATTTGCAATTTTAATATATTCTGATTTTTTTTCCTATTCTATTCCTGATCTAACTCCTCTAAAGTACCTTTCCAAGACATATGCTGATCCTTTCCATAGCATGTGGCAGATCTTTCAGCAATAAAAGTGAAACTACAGACGTAGTAGGTTTTTGGTTTTACTCCCAATCAAAAGCCCATTCCTATTACTCTTCTGGCCCCATGTTATTACTGAGAATGAGGGAGGATTGCTCATGAATATAAATGATTAAAAAATAGGTTCATATGGAATTTTGAAACAATGCAAAAGATGAAAACAAATGTCCCATGACTTTTCTCCAAATCTGTGGAATGAGAGAGAACATTATAGACATTTATCAATGGGTATGGGTGCACTTGCAATTTATAACCACTGGAGCCTGATACCTTGTGCTCCTTTTAACTTTGAGGGAAAATGCCTGATTGATTTGTGAGCTGATAATTACTTCATTATCTAAGCAAACTGTCATAACAAACTATCACTTCATATGTGATGTCAGAAGGGGAGATTGTATGACATTCACAGCACATCAGTCACAGTTGCCAGTCTGTGAATATTGCAGTGCTCAACTTAAAGTACTTCGAAATCACCAGGGACTACTTAGATTAATACATGCAAATGCTACCAGCCATAAAAGTCAGGGTGTTCGAATACAAGCTCCAGGCATAACTGCTACCAATATAAACAATGTAATATGTGACAACAATTTGACATGTGCTTGTCACCAGAATTCAAAAGTTTGCATTGAAATATTTGCCTCCCTATTTATAGTTTAGGCTTAAAGATAGACAGTGCAGACTCTCCAACTATATTCTGATAATCGTCAATCTGGATACAGCTTCAAGAGAAACAACATTCCCCAAATACCAGAAGGATATTAGTTAAAAATCAGATCTATAATCTGACTGCCTAAGTAAATCTGAAATAAAGACAATTCACTTCCAAACATAAAATTAAAACTAGATGCTGGTCATTCTCTCCTTTCAGGCATAGAGTGAAATTAAGCCTTGTAGCTTAATGTAGAAGGTATGTTAGAGATTCCACTTGTATTTAATTAAAAGTCCTTATGATATTAAAAATGATGATCTCTGTAGATAATATTCAAAAAAGATCAAACAAATTTATTAAAGAAAATCAAAGGTACCAAATCTTACTCAAAAAAACATTCTCTAACTTAAGAATGGGTTGAATAATTTAAGACAAAAATTTACTGTTGTAAGATCATTCCTCCACATATCAGTACTAAAGTATCAAGAAAGATTGTCAGCCAATATAATAATCATTCTGGATTTTAAATTTTAATATAGAAAGCAAGATTATGAAGGGGAAAAAATCTCACGCGTTTTTTTTCTGTTACATGGGGAGACCCCACTAGGTAACAATATGACATTATTAGCTGGTTGCTTATCACCAACATGGACAAGATAGTCAAGTTTGATTTTTTGACGTGGACATCTGAATAACCTATGGGCATGTCAACTGAGACACCATTAACAATAAATTAGTTTCTGAAAACCAGCAAGAGTAAAATTGAAGAAGATTGATTTTTTTTTCCTGTTTTAGTCAAGTCAGAAGTCTGTATGTGGCATCATTTTTGAAGAGCTGCCATAAAAAAAAGAAGTAAGTCTATGCTTCAGGAGCAAGAAAAGAAGTCATATTTGAGTCTATTTATCCAAATTTGTTGTACATAGTATCCAAGCAAGCTGACTTGGAACCACTTCAAAAACACATGCTGACTGCTAGGTACAAAAGTGCCATCCAAAATCACCTGAGTTATTAGGTTTTATATTCATGTTATGCTATATGATTCATTCTCAGAAACCTGTCTTGCTATCCAATTTGGCTTTAGTGGAGACATCTCTCTGATGAAATCCAGACACAGCCCTGAATCCTTTCTTTCTGTACTTTCCTTTTAAGTGAAGTGGTAAGAATAACATTCTCTGGTGAGCAGAGGAATGCTATAGGTCAAACCCTTCAAGCTACTATCCAATTTATCTTCCTTTTATTACCAAACTTCTTGAACAAATGCTCTGCACCTGCTACCTCTACTTCCTTTACTACCACCTTAACCTTCTGTGACCTGGCTTAGTTTCCCTAGCCGTCCTTCCTCCCTGCCAATTTTATGGAAATACCCTCTCATAGTTCACTTATAACTAACCAAGATAAGTTCAAAGGTCTTTATTGTTTGTTTGTTTCTGCTCTCATCTTTCTCGAATTCTGTGGGGCATTTGACACTGTTGACCATCCTCTCCTTTTTGAAGTTGTGTTTTGTTTTGTTTTTCCTCCCTTTAGTACTATTGATACTTTCCTATCCTGGTTTTCCTCCTACATCTGGAACCACTTCTCTATATGCTTTGGTGGTCCATTTTTTCCCTCTTATTTCTTAAATGTAGATGTGTATTAAACCAGTCATCAGCACCACTTGTACAAAATAATGAAGAACAAAGTGAGCAGAACCAAGTAAACATTGTATACAGTAACAGCAATAACAGCAACTTTGTGCAAATAAGTCAATTTGACTGTTATAAATGTCCAAATTAACCACAAAGTACATGCAAAGGAGAACATCTGCAGTCAGAGAAAGAATGGATAAATAAATGTAGAGAATGATTTTACATATATCCATATCTGGTTCTAATAATAGCCATCTCTAGGCCTGGCAGTTGGGGGGAGGAAGGAAGAAAGAAAGGAAAAAAAAAATAAATTTACATTATATGTTATTATGTATTTAAAAGGAATGGCAAGTTCTACGTAACAGATTTGAAGTTTCGTGTGTAGTCATCTTTTATTTCATTATAGTATGTCATGAAAATGCTTGGTTTATTACATAAATTAAAAATAAATAATTTTATAAAAATAAAGAACTAAAAAGGATTTTATCTAGACCAGCCCTCCATTTTACTGATGGAGAACTGAGGCAAGGAGCAGTTATATCACTAGCCCAAAGTCACAAGTAGAACAGAAATTTAAAGTCAGGTACTTTGACTCCAAGTTTAATATCCTATCCCCTATATTGTTTTATGCTGGTGAATTCTTTCTTGAATTTTGGTCCAACATTTCCAACAACTTAAATGACATTTACTTAATTTGGTGCCATCACCCCTTTCCTAATCAATATGACAAAACCAAAAGGCATTCTTTTCTTTAAAAACAAATTTATTTTCAATTAAGGAATGTTCATTTTCTTAGCCTCTCACCTCTACTACTCGAGTAAAAAAAAAAAAAAAGAAAAAGAAAAACAAGTTCCTTGTAACAAATATTCACAAATAAGCATAAGTAAAACAAATTGCAACATTAGCCATGTACAAAAATATGCTTCATTCTGCACATTGAGTCCATTGCTTTTCTCTAAGGAGATACATAACATCATTCAATATAATTACATGGAACGATGCTTGGTTGTTGCATTGATTAGAGATCTGAAGACTTTTAGTTTTGTCACCTTGTTTAATGCTGTCATTAACTGTATAAATTGTTCTGTTTCTGCTTATTTTCTTCTGTTTCAGTTCATATAAGCTTTGCTACGTTTATCTGAAACTATCCCTTTTGCTGTTTCTTACAGCATCATAGTATTTCATTATATTTATGTACCATTTAATAAATATATTTCATAACTAAGTAGTTGAGTGGATGGATAGAATGCCTGGCCTGAAGTCAGGAAGACCTGAGCTCACATCCAGCCACAGCCACTTAGTAATGCTTTGATCCTGTGCAATTCATTTAGCTCTCTTTACCTCAGTTTTTTCAGGTGTAAAATGGGGGTAATAATAGCATTTACCTTCTGTGGTTGTTGTGAAGACCAACTGAGAAAATATTTGTAAAGAATGTAGCATAATGACTAGCATATGGTAACTATTGAATAAATGTGAAATATTATATACCAACTTAAAAACATTTACACAGACAAAATAATGTAGCTAAAATTGGAAAGAAAAAAATTAATAAGGAAAATAAAACTTTGTCAAGTTTCTCTGATAATAATCATTTATAAACTGTATAAAGAGCTTAATTCAAATTTAAAACAATACAAGCTATTTCTAATTGATAAATGACTAAACAAAGTGCACTAACTTCTATTTGATTTCTTCATTTGTCCTTGCCTCCTTTGTATTTTATTTTTATATAGATCTTTAAACTACTTTATTTTACTGTATAATATAATTTTATTTTCCACACTTAATAGTGTTTTATTTTTCCAATTACATGTAAAGATAGTTTTCAACATTCTCTTTCATAAGATTTTGAGTTTCAAATTTTTTCTCCCTTCCTCCCTCCCTTCCTCAAGATGACACACAAGCTAATAGATTGTACATGTACAATCATATTTAACACATTTCCACATTAGTCATATTGTGAAAGAAAAATCAAAACAAAAGGAAAAAAGCACAAGAAAGAAAAAAAAGACACAAAAAAGTGAAATAGCATGCTTCAATCTGCATTCAGACTCCGTAGCTCTTTCTATGAATGTGGATAGCATTTTCAATCATGAGTCTTTTGTAATTGTCTTTATATCATTGTATTGCTGAGAAAAGCTAAATCTATAGTAGTTGATCATTGTACAATATTGCTGTTAGTATATACAATGTTCTCCTGGTTCTGTTGACTTTACTCAGCATAAGTTCATGCCAGTGTTTCCAGGTTTTTCTGAAGTCTGTCTGTTCTTCATTTCTTATAGCACAATAATATCCCATTACATTCATATACCACACCTGGTTCAGTCATTCCCCATTTGATTGGCATCCCCTCAATTTCCAATTCTCAGTCACCAAAAAAGAGCTGCTATGAATATTTTTTATGTGTGTGAGTCCTTTTATCCTTTTTTATGATCTCTTTGAGATACAGACGTAATAATGGTACTGCTGTGCACAGTTTTATAGCCCTTTGGGCATAATTCCAAATTGCTCTCCAGAAAGGTTGGATCAGTTCACCACTCCTCTAACATAGCATTAAGGTTCCAGTTTTCTCTATCTTCTCCAACACTTATCATTTTTCTTTTCTTTCACATTAGCCAGTCTGATGGTTGTGAGTTGGTACGTCAGACTTGTTTTAATTTTTATTTCTCTAATCAGTAGTGACTTAGATCTTTTTTTTCATGACTACAAATAGCTTTAATTTCTTTATCTGAAAACTCCCTGTTTATATTCTTTAACCATCTATCAATTGGAGAATGACTTGTATTCTTATAAATTTGACTCATTCTCTATATATTTTAGAAATATGTTTTAGAGGCCTTTATCAGAAACACTGATGGTAAAAATTATTTCCACTTTCTCCTTTCCTTGTAATCATTTTTGCATTGGCTTTGTTTGTTCAAAACCTTTTAAATTTAATGCAATAAAAATATCCATTTTGCAGTTCATAATATTCTCTCTCTTTTGTTTGGCCATAAATTCTTCCCTTCTATGTGGATCTGATAGGTAAACTATTCTTTGCTCTTCTAATTTGCTTATGGCATCACCCTTTTTGTCCAGATTTGTAATGCCACACACAAGCAGATTCCTAAAAGAATGCTACTGTGAACAGTTTTTAAGGTTTGGATTACACCATATAGTGAACACTCCATTTATTCCATTACAAATCAAGGCAAACATTCACAACAAATCATAATATAATATTCACAATATTATATCTTATCACAAAAAATCACAATATAATGTTCATAACAGCTTAACATTAGAATGGCCACACAGTTTTCACTACAATGGCCACAATATTTACAACAAGGAACAAAAGAATAATCATATTGTTTCCCTAAGGGGGAAACCCTCCTCACTTAATCATTCAATCAATTCGCAATACAATAATCAATCTTCCACTCATGGGGCAATCTTAACTTAATCAATCATTAATCTAGCAATCAGTCACTAAATACAGTCATTTGAAAATTACACAAACCCTCCACCCCTTGGAGTCTAGTAAACTCATTGAATATCCAAGGCAAGGCCGTTTCTTCATCTTGACTCAGGATGGTTTCTCAGATTCCCTGGATCCCCTTCCATGGTCCCAACTCCTACCGGAATCCACCAAACAGTCACCTGAATTCAGAGGCAGACAGCTACCAGGTCCTTGTCCAGTCCTAAGAGGTAGACAGCTCCCAGATCCTTGTCCATTCCTCTGCACAGTCCTTGGCACACACCAAAGTTCACAGGGTCCAGCACATCTCAAACCCTTTACCACTTCTGTTGCTGGGAACTCAAAAGATCAGCCAAACCACAAACCAACAAAGGCTTATCCCTGTCATGCTTCTTCAGTCCTCCAGCAGTTCAGCTGGCCCTAGGACCCAGGAGAAATTCAGTCTTCCAGGCAAGCCATCTCAGCCTTCCAAGAGGCCTTCCAGACAAGCCCTCTCAGCCTTCCAGATTCTGGTCTCAGGAAAACTCCAACTCAGTTCTCAGTCAGCTTCCAGATGCTAGGAGAGAAACTTTCTCTCTCTCTCTCTCTCTCTGTCTGTCTGTCTGTCTCTCTCCTCCCTCTCTCCTCTCTTCTCTCTTCTCTCTTCTCTCTCTCTCTTCTCTCTCTCTCTTCTCTCTCTCTCTCTTCTCTCTCTCTCTCTCTCCCCCCTCTCTCTCTCCTCTCTCTCTCTTCTCTCTCTCTCTTTTTCTCTCTCAAGAAAACTCCAACTCAGTTATTCAGTCCAGCAGCCCAGCTCCTGGATGCTGGGACAATCCTGTTTCCTCCAACAGGAGCCACCTGGAGGAAGATTCCCCATTCTGTCTCCCTGTCTCTACAACTCTTCTTATATACACACATTGGCCTCCTGTCTCAGCCAATCTGCTTCTGCCATGTCAGCAACAGGGGAGTTCACACCCTTTCAACAGGAGGCAGAGCTCACACCTTCTATACTTAGCTCTAAGTTACTAAGGGCTAAGTATTTGCTAAATTGATTACTGTTACATTATCACATACCCATTTTGATCTTATTTTGGTATAGTGTGAGATGTTGGTCTATGCCTAGTTTCTGCCATATTTTCTGGTTTTCCCAGCCATTTTTGACAAATAGTGAGTTCTTATCCCAGAAGCTGAAGTCTTTGTGTTTATCAAACAGTAGATTACTATAATCATTTACTGCTCTGTTTTGTATACCTAAACCTGTTCCACTGATCCACCACTCTGCTTCTCAGCTAGAACCAAATAGTTTTGATGATTGCCTCTTTATAATATACTTTTAGATCTGGTACAGCTAGGCTTTCTTCCTTTGATTTTTTCATTAATTCCCTTGCTATTCTTCAACTTTGTTTTTCCAGATGAAATTTACTAATATTTTTCTAGTTACATAAAATAGTTTTTGATAGATTTATTGGTAAGGCACTAAATAAGTAAATTAATTTAGGTAGAATTGTCATTTTTATTATATTAATTCAAGCCTGGCTTTGACCAATTAATATTTTTTGAATTGTTTAGATCTGATTGATTTGTGTAAAAAGTCAAACAAGCAATTCCTAAAGGAAAAAATCCATTTTATCAACAACCATTTGAAAAAAATGCTCCAAATCACTAATAATAAGAGAAATGCAAATAAAGCAATTTTGATGTTCCACATCATACTCATTAGGGAGAATGACAAATGATGGAAGGCTTGAGGCATGCCAATTGGCAAGCCAATTTATACTCTTTTCTACCAAACTGCCTAATCTTCTCAATATCATCAATGTAATTTCTAACACTATTTTTGCCATATTCCAGACAAAAAACCTTAGAAATATTTCCTTAAAAATCTTAGAAATTTCAAGGATGCCTGGAGTAAGTTGATGATGGCTATAATCAAGATGATATATCTTCCCAAATAGACATCACCATCTTCATTCAGGCCTGAATGTCTCATGTCTTTGCTGCTAATGTAGATTTTGAATTAACCTAACAAGTATCTCTTCCTCTAATCCATCACATGTGCCACTGGTAGATTAATCTCCCCCAAATAAATATTATTTAGTTACCCTTCAATTGTGCATTTTGGGAAGGGCTTTGATAAACTGGAGTATATTCTGAAGAAGTTCATTAAGATAGTAAAGGTTCTAGAGATATTTTTATACAATGATTAATGAAAGGAATTAGGGATGTTTAACTCAAAGAGGAGAAGACTTATCTATGATTTCATAGCTGTATTTAAATATTTAAAAGGCTTTCATGTAGAAGAGATATTTGATTTTTTTGCCTTCATCACAGAATGTAGAATTAGCTGAAAATATCAGAGAGGGCCAGCTAAAGAAAAATGTCTTACCAACTAGAGCAATTATAAAATGTAATTGTCCCAATCTTCCTATTTTATGAGATAAGTGAAATATGGATGACTATTTTTGATGCTATGAATGTGAATTATTTTCAGGAATCACTTGATCTAAGTGGTCTTTTAGATCCCTTCCAATTCTGAGATTCTGCAATACTTAGTGATTTAAGTACAGATAAGTAACTTTTTTTTTTCATACAGATGAATTCAGTGACAAAATATACCAACTGATACCAAAATTGTTTTGGATGAAACAAATGAGAAATTTTAAGGAAATTGAAATCACAAATGACTTAAAACTGTGCAAAGTTTTGAGTTCAGATCATCAAATAGCTCTGACCAGAAAGGACCAATAAACACATAATAATAACTAATAATAATAATATGAACTATAACTGAAGTAACCTTTCTAGATAATGAACATTTCAAAAAAATACAATATTAAAATGTGCTTTCTTGGTTTCTGTTGAGAGTAAGATTGATGTTCATGGTTGAATAGTTAACTGAGAAATAGGTGGCTAAAAGGAATATCTTCCATTAGCAATCATTATTGCATCCTGATTAGAGGATAATGAAAATATCCTTGTAAATTAAATCATATCAGCTTAATAACTCATTTACTCTGGCAAAAAAAATGAATCTATGAGAGATACTAATGATATGGTCAAGTTGTTACATAATATGGGATATTCTGTTTTGTACAAACTAGAGAGAAAAAAGCAATGAATGACTCATGGAGAAGGATGGACAATTCAAGATGTGAAGTGATTGAACCTTTATAGAATTTGATGACCTCTTTGGAAAGGGAAGATTGCATCATTACCAAATTGATAA
This sequence comes from Pseudochirops corinnae, assembly GCA_028646515.1. NCBI lineage: Eukaryota > Metazoa > Chordata > Mammalia > Diprotodontia > Pseudocheiridae > Pseudochirops > Pseudochirops corinnae. The sequence continues at coordinate 94,108,795 of CM053591.1, forward strand.
CTAATGACTGGTAGTATGTGAATAATGGTGAATACTGAATATGCCAGCAATTAGAAATGTTCCAAAGCAAGGGCTCATGTACTGCCGACCTGGGATACAGAGAGATAGGGCATCAGAGAGGGAGGAGAGAAGATATAATCTGTATTACTGAATAACTGAGAAACCTTTGCATCCAAGTGTTTATATAAGTAGGTAAAAAAAAAAAAAAAGTAGAGATTAGAATATTCAAAGCCAAAGGATTGTGCTGAAGTTAAGTCAAAATGTTCCAGAGTAATCCCTTGCCTGATTTTATTTTTAGGAACCCTATTTCAAAATTCCTAGTTGGTAATGAGATGTAGATATACATCTACATTCATAGAGTATTTATTAATCTTTTATTATATGCCAGGCATTGTTCTAAGTGCTGGGGATTCATATAACAAACAAGCCATTTTCTGTTCTCAATATATTGTAATGGGATAATACAAAATATAAGAACAAACTAGAAAATAAGTGGGGTGCAGGCTTGGAGATGACCAGGAAGTGGTACATTATCCTAGTTCTGGGCAAGGTAAGTCAAAGGCTTACTTTAAGACTGTAGTTCAAGATTTCGATGAGGGAAATATGAAGAAGGGTGTGTCAATATCAATGGAATCACAGATACTTTCTTTCTTAAAATAATATTTGTTTTGGGATTGGAAGGTGAGAATTCTTGACATCCGAGGTGGAGGGGTGTTAGAAATAGGAGAGAGCAATGATTATTTAAGAGAAAAGAAAGGAAAAACAGATTTTAAATCCTATCCTTTCATGCCCACCTTAATGCAAATTTCCTCACAAAGGATTTTTAGAATCATTCACCAGAAATATTGTCTTCCTTCTAGCAAAACTTGTAGCAATTATTTCTACATTTTTATTCAATTTAATTAAATAAACCTTTATTAAATGGCTACTATGTACAAAGAATTATACGAGGAACTGTGGAGGCAAAGGCAGTTTCCCCCCCCCCCCCCAGAGCAAGAAATTAAAGATATCTTTGAGTATATGAAAAATGCTCTAAATTGATTAGAGAACTGCAAATCAAAACAACTCTGAGTTACCATCTCACTGGTGAGATTGCCTAATACGACAAAAAAAGAAAATTATAAATGCTGGAGAAGAAATGGAAAAATTGGAACACTAATGCATTGTTGATGAAGTTGTGAACTGACCCAAACATTCTGGACAGCAATTTGGAACTATGTGCAAAGGGCTACTAAAATGTTCATACCCTTTGACCCAGCAACACCACTTCTACAGCTGTATCCCAAAGAGAACATACAAGTGGAAAAAGGACCTGCATGTACAAAAATATTTATAACAGCTCTTTTTGTGGTAGCGAAGGATTGGAAATCAAGGGGTTGCCCATCAATTGAGGAATGGCTAAACAAGTTGTGGTATATCAATGTAATGGAATACTATTGTACTATAAGAAATAAGGAGCAGAAGGACTTCATAATAACCTGGAGAGACTTAAAAATAATCTGATGCTGAGCGAGAACAGAACCAGAATTGTGTACACTATTACAGACACATTGTATCTGTGATGACTAACTTTGACAGCCTGGACTTCTCTCAGCAATACAAGGTTATAAGATATCTCCAAGGGATTCATGATGGAGAGGGCTATCCACATCCAGAGAAAGAACGACAGCATCTGAATGCAGATTGAAACAAACTACTTTGTCTCTCTCTTTTTTGCTTTGTTTTGTTTTGTTCCTTCTTTCTCATTGTTCATTCCATTGGTTATAATTCTTCTCTACAACTTGACTAATGTTTAGGGTGAAGGAATTTGTATGTTTTTCCCTCCTTAAGCCAAATCCAACGAGAATAAGTTTGACTCATTCCCCTTCACCTTCCTATTCTTCCTCTCCATTGAAACAGCCTTTTCCTGCCTCCTTTATGGGAGATAATCCACCCCATTCTACCTCTCCCTCTCTCCTTCTCCTAATATATTCCTCCCTCACCTCTTAATTTTATTTTTAGGTATCATACCTTCACATTCAACTCACCCTGTGACCTCTATATATACATGTACACACATATATACATATAGACCCATATACCCGCCTATACATACATATGTATACATATGTGTGTACATGTATATATTCCCTTCAACTATCCTCATGCTAAGAAAAGTCTCATGAGATAACAGATATCATCTTTCCATGTAGGAATGTAAAGAGTTCAACTTTAATAAGTTTATTATGATTTCCCTTACCTGTTTACCTTTTCATGCTTCTCTTGTTTCTTGTATTTGAAAGTCAAATTTTCTGTTCAGCTCTGGTCTTTTCATCAAGAATGCTTGAAAGTCCCCTATGTCATTGAATGTCCATATTTTCCCCTGAAGTATTATACTCACTTTTTCTGGGTAGGTGATTCTTGGTATTAATCCTAGCTCTTTTGACCTCTGGAATATCATATTTCAAGTTCTTTGATCCTTTAATGTACAAGCTGCCAAATCTTGTGGTATTCTGATTGTGTTTTTACAATAATAAAATTGTTTCTTCCTAACTGCTTGTAATATTTTCCCCTTGACCAGGAAACTCTGCAATTTGGCTATAATATTCCTAGGAGTTTTCTTTTGGGGATCTTTTTCAAAAGGCAATTGATGAATTCTTTCAATTTCTATTTTGCCCTCTTGTTCTAGAATATCAGAGCAATTTTCCTTGATAATTTCTTGAAAGATGATGTCTAGGTTCTTTTTTTAATCATGACTTTCAGATAGTTCAGTAATTTTTAAATAATCTCTCCTGGATCTGTGGTTTTTCCAATGAAATATTTCACGTTGCGTTCTTTTTTTTTTTTCGCTTTTTTATTTGTTTTATAATATCCTGATTTCTTATAAAGTCATTAGCTTCCATTTGCTCCAATCTAATTTGTAGGAAATATTTTCTTCAATGAGCTTTTTTTCCATCTGGCCAATTTTGCTTTTTAAGTCATTCTTCTCCTCATGGACTTTTTGGACCTCTTTTGCCATTTGAGTTAGACTATTTTTAAGGTGTTATTTTCTTTACTTTTTTTTTTTGGGGGGGGGTCTCCTTTAGCAGGCTATTGACTCACTTTTCATGATTTCCTTGTATCATTCTCATTTCTCCTCCTACTTTTTTTCCTACACTTCTCTTACTTGATTTTCAAAATCCTTCTTGAGCTCCTCCATGGCCCATAATCAATTCATATTTTTTCTTGGAGCCTTCTGATGCAGGAGTTTTGTCTTTGTTGTCTTCCTCCATGTTTTGATAGTTTTTGTCGCCAAAAAACAATTCTATCGTTTTATTTCACTTCTGTTTGCTCATCTTGCCAGTCAATTACTTGTCTTTTGAGCTCTTTACCACAGAAGAACTATGCTTCCAGATTGGCGAGTGCTATGTCCCAAATTTCTGGGGTTTTACACAGCTGTTGTCAGATCTTCTTCCAGGCACTTGCCTTAGAACTGTGAGGAGGACTACCTCTGTACAGCCTCAACAAGCTTTGCCATGTTAGCGCTCCCCGCCCACCCAAGACTGCAATCCAGACCCAAGCAGGGAAAAGAAAGAGAAATCTGTCTCAGTGCCAGCAAAGAGAATCCTGCAATTACCATCTGGACAGTCACTTGGTTCCCCCACAATCTGTGGGCCTGGAGCTCAGGAGGCAGAGCTGAGTCAGAGCAGTTGCATGAGTGAGAGAGGGAGGGGTTTTGCCTAGGGGATCTTGTTTGTGGGGAGGCCTAATAGAGGGAAGGCTTGGGGATGTGGGTGCTCCATTGGTGATGTGTATAAACTTCTTTGTTACCATGGTGGAACTGGATTTCTGATATCTGAATAAATATTTTTGTTTTGTCTTTGAGTAAGAGAGTTATTTATATTTTGTGAATTTACCCTGGAAATAATCATGCATATTTATAGGGGCTGCTATGGGTATCACATTGACCATATAATCATCAGCAAAGAGAGATAGTTTTGTTTCTTCTTCGCCTCTTCTAATTTCTCCAATTCATTTTTCTTCTCTTATTGCCAAAATATGCCACTTTTAGAAAAAAAGATAGGTCAATATCTCATCTAGAATTTAAATATATAACAAAACATTTTCCCAATAATAATAATAATACCACATTTCTGAAGTGAAGCAATTAAAGTGAAAAGTACTTTGTAAATTTAATTTAATCTTTAACATTTTTGAAGAATTATATTTGTACTTTTTACTTAGTTTTTTTTTTTTAATTCTCACTTGAATTCATTTTGGAAGCATAAATAGTAAGTGGAGAGGTAGAGAGAGAGGGAAAGAGGGCGAGAGAGAAGCAGTAGGTACATACAGGTTGCCCACTCCTTGATCCTTTTTGATCTTGTTAAATTTTGCATTCAAAATCACTTTGCCATTTAAAAATTTGGAGTCATTAAAATTGTAAATAACTTTTATTAGAATATTTTTCTATCATATTTCTTCCTTTTGAAAGATAAAATATCTTTCTATAACATGTGCATGTGTTCTTGTTAATATTGGAATAAAAATCAATTACTTTTAATTTTATATATGTCTACCTGTTTGTATCTAATGGTTGCTACCTCTTGGGCTGAGTAGGTGAGGGGAGAAAAGTTAAAGAAAAAAATAAATTTACATAATATCTTTGTTGCTGTTATTGTTTGTCCTTCATTCTGGAAGAGGACCATGACATCAGGGACATAATGCCATGAACTGCAAATAAATTTGGTTTAAGTGAGGAAGGAAGGAAGGAAGAAAAGGAAGGAAGGAAGGAAGGAAGGAAGGAAGGAAGGAAGGATCTGCATTGTTGAACTGGACATTTACGCCCCAAGTGAGGTACATCCTACTACTCACAAGTTGCATATTTAAAAGGAATAGCAAGTTGTACATAGTAGATGTATAGTTTCACATACAATCATCTTTTTTACTGAACTGTGTTACAGAATTTTTTTGTTTGTTTTAATCCCTAAATTTAAAATAGAATAAAAAAAAGTTACCAGTAAAGTGTTTAGGCTAATTTGACAAAATCAATTGTACCGTGTCACACTTTTAATCTAGGAGCAAATGACGCGCTTTGAGAAGGTGTACTAACTCTTTGAAGTTACAAAGTTACAGTTTCATAAATTACTTCTTTAATGTACTTTCCTGAGAGAATATGAAATCCTGGGAGAATGTGGCTCGATCTGAATTCCTGAGGGGCTGACTATTTACCCTTGATATTACAGTTATCTGAACAGAATAATCCATTTAGTTAAAAGCCTCATTGGCTGGTTGCCATTTCTCTTCTTGTTTACAGAACTATTTGTGTCTGTTCTCCCTCCAAGGATCCACAGGGACTGGAGTGTTTCAGACAACATGGGGCACCAAAGCCTTTCATCTTCTTGTTTTCTAATTTCCAGAAACTCTATTATGTTTGGATTATATTCTAGTTCAGCACCTATTTACAGACTCTTGTATTAGTCATGTCAGTATGATATCTCCAAATGGTTTAAACAAAGGACAAAAAAAAGGGAGGCAACAGTACTAATTTGATGGTCATTAATTTTAACCTTAATATTATGAATTCCATCATTTTTGTAAGAAGAAAGGGGGGTAACTGGGCAAAAAAAAAAAACTAACCAATTTCCCACACTTATTTTGACTATGGTTACTTTTTGTGCTTGCTACTGGATTAACTAAAGACAATGAAAAAGTATAGCATGTAAATATCAACCTTTCTAGGGAAGCTCTTTATACATTGATTTCATAGGTTTATTTAGAAAAGTAGGATAGTTAAGTCTAGCAATTAAGCTTAAATAGCACCAGCAGAGTTCTGCAAGGTACTATAGCCCAAGGGGGCAAGACCAATCAAAAAACCATCTAAGCTTCTACACAGTGATTCATTTTTTTCTCAAAAATATTTTTGGTTGCTATACGGTTTTTGGTTTTCACAAAACAATGCAAAACAAAACTCTTTTAATGAAAATTTTTGATTCAGAAATTCATCAAAATAGACCAGGATAAATTATAAAAACAGGCCCCATTAAGATCAGTATTTCATATATTTTTTTTAAACATGGGAGGAGATGATGATGTTTTATGAAAATAGAACTGTTCTACATAAGAAACAAACTGGAGATTGAACATTTTGCTGTTCAGTCGTTTTAGTAATTTCTAACTTTTCATGACCCCATTTGGGGTTTTCTTGGCAAAGATACTGGAATGATTTGCCATTTCCTTCTCCAGTTTATTTTACAGATGCAGGAACTGAGGCAAAAGAGGTTAAGTGATTTACCCAGAGTCACACAGCTAATAAGTGTCTGTGGCCAAATTTAAACTCAAGAAGATAAGTCTCCATGACTCCAGACCTGGAGCTCTATCCACTTAGTTGCCCTAAGACTGAGCATGAATGAATGTGATTCAGTTATTGACTTGGGGAGCAGTCAAGTATGTTATTGTCCATGACCAAGTACTACAGATTCTACCCTACCTTTCAAGAAGCAACTGCTATGCTTACATGGGGGTCTCCTAAGTTAAGGGAGAGAGTTTGTAGACAGAAGGGAAAGAGCTATTGGATGGGGAGAGAAAGAAGAGGAAAGGTAGAAGCAAAATGAACAATGGGGCAATTTTCAAAAGAAGAATGCATGATATTAAGGACACTAATAGGGAGGTTAGCCTTGGCAAGAAAAGCCACTTCTTCCTCAGAGTCTGACCCAAAATAGTAGAGGATGAATGATGCTGTAGATGACTTTTGAAGTGTGGAGTAAAGAAGATGCAGGGGCTTAAGAAGTATTTAATTTATTTAATTTAAGACATATTAAATACATCTGTTTTCATAGTACAATAAGAGGCAAAATCTTCTGTTAAGAGACAGGTGCTTAGAAGTGGTGTTAGTGCTTTGGGAAGCCAAGAAAAGTTTGAAGCAACTGCTACAGACAGCCCAATAGAGACTCAGCAAGGAAATCAATCAGTGAATATGTATTTAATAAACCCCTACTCTATATCAGGTAATTTACTACATATAAGGCATACAATAAGAAAAAAAAGGAAGGAAGGAAGGAAGAAAGGAAGGAAGGAAGGAAGGAAGGAAGGAAGGAAGGAAAAAAGGAAGGAAAAAAGGAAGGAAAGAAGGAGGAAGGAAGGAAGGAAGAAGAAAAAAAAACAGTCCTTTTTAAGGATCTTCTATTTTATTAGGGGAAACAACATATACACATATAAGAAGGCACAACTCATGTACATAGTAAATTCATGGTAGGCCTAGAAGTTGGTTGGCATTGATCTGTTTGAGTATCAGAAGCAACTTTAGGTAAGAAACAATGTTTGGGTTGAACTTTGAAGCTGGCTAGGGGATACTTCTAAAAGAAAGAAATAAAGATAGAGTGTGTTCCAGACATGGCTTACAGGCTGTACAAGGTAGAAGAAAATGATTATCACATTGCAATTAAGAGCTCCATTGAGAATTAATGCATATCACTATATTCAGACCCAAAGCAAATGCAAAGAAAATAAGAACTTTGGACCCAGATTACTTGGGCCTTGTAATCTTGATTCAGAGAGAAGACGTGCATGTGGAACAGCAAAATAACAATATGAGGTACTATATATTTGCATGATAAAATGAGTGAAACATCCAGTATCATTCATTAGTGATTATTAGAAATATGTATACCTGTCACTATAACAAGTGGGGCCACAAGGTGGCGCAGTGGATATAGTGCCAGGGTTGGAGTAAGGAAGACTCATCTTCCTGAGTTCAAATTTGGCCTCAGACACTTACTAGTTGTGCGAGGCTGGACCAGTCATTTAACCTTAGTTGCCCCAGTTTCCTCATCTGTAAAATGAGCTGAGAAGGAAATGGCAAACCACTCCATTATCTTTGTTAAGAAAACCCCAGATGGGATCACAAAGAGCCAGATACTACTACAAAGTACTGAACAACAATAACAATATTTGAGATTTTTGTAGATAAGGGAGATTACTCTGGATATAGTTAATCAGGGGAAATTATAGGTCAGGTCAAACTTGTGTGGAAACTATTGCTAGAGTCAGATGAACTCCTTAAGTTAATCTATATCTTAGTGAATAGGAGAATTTAGGAGGGGGAACAAGGCAACAAAATGGCTCACAAAGATTTAAGATCTACACAGCACTTCACATATATTTAATTTTCCCCTTACCAGCACTATAAGGGAAGTTCTATAACTTTTATTGTTACTCTTACTTCTTTTTTTTCATTTTTTGAGAATTTAAGGTTCATAGACTAAGTTAACTTGCTAATGGACACACCGGTAATAGAGATAGCATTTAAATCCACATCTCTCCTGACTCTAAATTCAACATTCTTTCTACTATATTATCCTGTCTCCCACAAAAAGGTTCAATTCAGTTTTTTTTTTTAAAAAGGAGACAATGTTGGGTAAATAATGTGGGAAAAAGTTAGGAAAAATAATAAATGCCTTGATAATAGGTTAGGCATTTTTTTCTGAATACAAATGAAATTCACTGGAGTTTTTAAGAACTGGATATTTTTCCTAAAATTCTTAGGTTAGTAAGGCTATCTGAAGTTTCAAAAATTTGAGGAACAGATGAGGAACAATTGCCTTATTTTGTAAATGTGAATATCCTTGTGAAAATCAAGAGAGAGAATGAATAAATATAATGGTAATTCTGGCAAGGCTTGAACAGGCTCCTTTGAAGGGATAGCCTAATTCACTAAAGATCCTGGGAATTGTTTTCCTCCCCACCTCAGAGAGAGAGTTTTGTACCTATTTTGCTGATGAGAAAACTGAGCCTGAGAAAGGTTAGATGACTTGACTACCCAGTTACTGTCTGAAGCAGATTTCACACTCAGCTTGTCCTGACTTCTGGTTTAGCACTCTTTCCATTATTTCACCTAAATGCCCCGGAAAACATACAGGCTCATCACTTCCTCCATTTTGAAAATGGGATACAAAAATCTGGGATTCTCTCTAATCCCATCTAATGCACCAACTAACTTTATAGACCTTAATCTATCGAGAGAGAGTCAGGTGGGAAACTCCACCCAATGAAGTACCTTATCTCTGTGGAGTAGACAACATACCCCTGAGTCAACAGCCCCATGCCTGATCCTACTTGATGGACTCCCACTTTCTTTTGCCCTTTATCTACTTTAGCAATTGACAATAAGGTGAAACTAAAGGAGTGTCGGTTACCTTTTGCAGTGACAAGGACAGTGACACTGTGAGTCATGCACGGTTGTACGTGACTGAATAATACTATCTCTTTTATATATAATTCTGTTAATAACCAAATGAAATATAAGGTACTTTAGAATAAGTACTATATTTATATCAATATCCAAGTAACCAGTACAGAGCCTGGCTTATAGTGAATGCTAAATAAATTCCCATTTATTCAATAATATATTCCCCAAATATTCAAAAATATTTTTCTACAACTCAAGATAGTGCTATAGTGTATGACACTCAAAAGACATGAGGCAGTTTAAATGTTCTGTAATATTAACTAAGAAGAAAATTTGGATATTTAGTTTTATTGTTTAGAATTGTATGGGTTGAAAAAATGCCATTAAAAATTATATCAAGAATACAGAGGTTTCCGGGTGGCTAGGTGGCACAGTAAATAGAGCACCGGCCCTAGAGTCGGGAGGACCTGAGTTCAAATCCAGCCTCAGGCACTTAACACAAAACTAGCCATGTAACCTTGGGCAAGTCACTCAACCCCAGTTGCCCTACCTTTCCCCCCTCCAAAAAGCAAGAAAAAAAAGAATACAAAGGCTTCTCAGGATAAAAACAGGAAAATTTTATTTTCATCCCCCAGGGGAAGAGGGTGGTCCTCTCCATGAAGGATCAGGGAGAGGAGATGCACAATATGGGGTGAACAGAATTTTTAAACCCTAATACAGCAGGGTCATATTTCCCCCATTGCCCCTCACTGCCATTGGTTTGGGGGTGAGCTCAAGCTGTCCCTGGCTCTCATTGGTTGGGAGTCGGGGCCCACAGATGCATTAAAGAAGACAAAGAACTGAAGCTAGGTGGGGGTCAATAGACTCCTAAAAGGGCTTGCTGCTGATTGACAGCAACAATGAAGAAGGAAGGGGGAAGCCAACATTCAAACCTAACACCAAATTCCAAGACCCATTCTGAGTTTTCACATTCCAAACAGAATGAATTTATAATTCAACTCAATGACTTTACACTTAGAATAAGAAAAAAATTATTGTCCTCTAATTAAAAGAAAGACCATCATTAGTTGCAACATTTCACAATTTTCCAAAAAAAAAATGAAAGAAAACTCATTTACAAACTCAAATGTTCTCACTGAAGTTCTGATTAGAGTTATACTCTTCTGGCTTGTGGAATTGGACATCAAGAACAGAAGAGATTCATCTCTTAGGGCAAAATAATAATACAGTTAGATAGATTCCAGACTAATTTTATGACTAGATAAACAGAGTGGTTCCCAATGGGTTGATCATAGTTTGGAAGGAAGTATCTAGTGGGGTAATCCAAAGATGTGTGCTTGGCCATGTGCTATTTAGCATTTTAATCAATGACTGTATTTAAGGTCTAGGTGGTGTGTGTACTCCCCCCCCACACACACACACATACCTATCTATTTATCTATACAATTTGCACAAGAAACAAAATTAGGAGATGATACAAAGAAAACATATTGAATGATAGAGTCAGGCTCCAGACATAGTAAAAATACACTCATATCACATAGCTAAATTTGTTAGGGAAAAAAAGACTAGAACTCAATTCCTTTTGTCCATTGTTCACTCTTTCCACTGCACTGAATCAATGTACCACTTCACTGCCTTATCTCTTCGCTCCATGTCAGCTACCAATAGACTGGCCATACTAGAGTTATGCCTTCGTATGTCTTTTAAGTTTATGTAACAGCAAGCACCCTAGCATGCCTAGGGCAGCTACTAGCACAGGTTCTTAGATCTGCTTTTCTAAAGGAAAGCAACTCAAAATGGGTTAACAATCTTACTTTAATCAAACATATCATTTACCTAGTTCAGGAGGAAAAGTCAGCACCCTGAACTTCAGAGAATACAAACAGAGGTTACAAACAAACAGAAAAAC
>CM053591.1:94120348-94157274 GCA_028646515.1 Pseudochirops corinnae
CACACATAGAGACAGAAAGAGAAAACTGGTTACTATACCTCCAAATACAAATGACTGTAAGTATGACACATGTCTTTCTGGGAGTTATTATCCACATACATGGGTGTGGCTACAAGGACCAATGCACGCTCTTTTTCACTATGCACATTTGATAATCATTCTTTGATTTGCCAATGCAGTTTATATATGCAGAGCCTGTCACTATGTGTCTGTCACTTAAACTTATACCTGGCTCAAAGTCTCTGCTCAAAATTATCTACCCATTCTTTATTCAACTCAATTCAATAAATATTAATTGAGCTCCTACAAATGTGCACAGCACTATGCCAGGAACTTCAGAAGATGGTGAGATTAAACAAGACAGAGAACTCACCCTCATTAACAATTTAGTATGGAGATACCCAGGCAAGTATAATACAAAACAGAACAAAATGCATACATGGAAGGTATGAAATAATAATCTACATCTGAGAAAGAACACACCATTTTCTACTGTGACTAGGGGAAGGAGCCTAATCAGGGAAGGATTCAAGAATGAGCTGGATCTTGAAGTGTGTATATTATTTCAGCAAGTATAGATGGGGAGTGAGGAAACAAAGAAGAAGGGGACTATATAAACAAAAACACAGAAGAAGGAAAACTCTAGATATAAAATGTTTCAGTTAAGGTAATGGGAGATTAAACTGAAAAGTCAAAGCAGACCCCAGATTTACAGAGATAAAGGATGAAAAGGTTAAATGGTAAGGTAAAGGGTTTAGATTTTGCTTGGTAGGAAATAGGGGGAAAAAAAACTGAATGTCACTTGAGTAAAGGAATGACATGCTGAAACAGATGATTAAGGAACATTAATCTAGCATTAGTATGAAGAAAGGATTGGAGGGAATGTAGAGAAAAACAATAAAAGATTTCAGAACTCTGATCAATACAGTGAGCAATCATGACCACATAAAAGTGATATTGAATCATTTGTCCTTCATTCAATAGAGAGGTATTGAACAATAGGTGTAAGGTGAGTTACAGATCTTGACCCATGTCCAATGTTAATTTCAGTTTTTAAATGTATTCATTCTTATCAAGAGGGTTCTATGTATGTAAGTGGGAGGGGTTATTAGGTAGTATTAAAAATGTAACAAAACTGATATCAATAAAACATATTTTAAAAAGATGTCTGTGGGTGGGGTAGGATGTTAAGGTTGGCAAACATGATGTCTTGTTAGAATAATCCAGGCAGGTGGTAATGAGAACCTCAACTAGGAAGGTAGCAATGTGCTTATAAAGGAAGAGAGACAAGTGAGGGATACTACGGAAATAGCACTGACGATTTTTTTTTTTATAATTAACTGATGGCAAGAGATGAGAGAAAAGGAAATAGTCCAACATAAGACCAATTATTGCCATTGATGACTAATAAATGTTGGCTCTACAGATCAGAATAGTGAAATCAGAAGGAGGAATAGGTTTGGTAGGAGTGGAGGAAAATAAGCTTGCTTAAGTCTGAGATGCTAGTGAGATAGAAATAGAACAAGCCACCAAGAGATATTACTCTATGGAGAGGAATAGTGCTTTCCTCCTGTTGATTATCTCCAATTTATCCTATAAATAACTTATATGACCTTAGATATTTTGAAATTATCACACCTATTACACTAGGAGTTCCTTGACAGCACGAACCATATTTTATCTTTATTTTTATCTATCCCCCAGTGTTTACCATAGTACCTGGACACAGTAAGTTCTTACTAAATTAAATGCCTGTTGACTGATCGATATCTACTAGTCACTGAGCTACATAGTAGTGAATCAAAGACAAAAAACACAATCCCTGCCATTATGAAACTTGTATTCTGCTTGAGGAGACATGTATGGATGGATGAATGGATATAGTAACTATAAAACATTTTATACAGAAATTTAAGATAACAGTGACTAGTGGAAGAATAAGAAAAGGTCTCCCACAAAAGGCAACATTTAAGTTGAGTTTTGAAGAAAACTAAAATTTCTAAGATGCATTAGTGAAGAGGGGAGACCATTATATACATGGAGGAAAAACATTGAGATATGAAATAGAGTGCCCTATGTGGGGAATAAGAATGACAAATTAGCTGAACTAAAGTATGGGTGAAGGAGAATAATGCATATTAAGGCTGGAAACATTGGTTGAAGTAGGTTGTAAAAAGCTTTGAACATCCAAGAGTGTAGTTTATATTTATTTCTGGAGACAATGGGGAACTACTATAGTTTAATGAACAGAGGAATTATATAACGAAACTTGCTTTAGAACAATCGCTTTAATTATTGTAAGAAGGATAAATTAGAGAGAGGTGAGACTTTAGGAAGAGATAAAAATGAGGACAGTATTGTAATAGTTCTTGTGAAAGGTAATTTCCTCTGAATTAGGGGAGTGGATATGTGAATAAAGAGAAGGGAGCATAAGTGAAATATGTTTTGGAAGCAGAATGAACAAGACCTTGCAACTATTTGGATGTGTGAGGTGATAGAAAATAAGAAATCAAGAACAGTGAGGATATACACCTGGGTCACTGCAGGAATGATGATCCTATTGATAGGGGAGGCTAGGTGGCACAGTTAATAGAGCACCAGCCCTGGAGTCAGGAGGACCTGAGTTCAAATGTGACCTCAGACACTTAACACTTAATACCTGTGTGATCTTGGGCAAGTCACTCAACCCCAATTGCCCACCCTTCTCCACTCCAAAATAAAGAAAGAAAGAAAAAGATGATCCTATTGATAGACATAGGAAAATTCAGAAGAGGAGGTAAGGAAGAAAGATAACCCCTTATAGACTTTCTTGACATGTTTCTTCTGTCTTCTTTTCTTCATGGAACTCTAACTAAAATTGCTTTCCTTAGTGATTCTGAGTAAAATGGCATTTTAGCACTTTCAAAAGATCTCTGCATCAAAAATTACAACAAGTACATGAGTAATAATATTTGCTGAATATCACCAAAAAGATGTTTTGAATGTTAGTAAATTGTAAGTTGCAAGTATCCAAAGAAAAACTAGTTTAAATATTAAAAAAATAATAATAAACATATTTGAGGTCACTTTATGTCATTAAGGACCTTTGACATAAAAACCAGCTTATGTGGTCTTTTTATTTTTAGTCTTTTGATGATATGGGAACTACCTGATCTTCTAGTGAGTCCACAGAATAAGTAAAAAAATAAATAGTGGGACTTCGAATTTCCACTGAGATCAAACTGATGAGTATTCACCTTATCTTGACTAGTCTCTGGGTGACTACCTCTAGGCCAGCTCTGTGCCATGCTGCTGCCCCTATCATCCTCTCTCTCTATCAATCTTATATCCTTGCTTTCTAACTATAACCCTGAGATCAGTAATCAGATCAACACTATCATTCCCTTCTAACTTCTACATAAAAAACACCCTTCCTGTATTCACCTAATAAAATATAAAGTTATTGAGGGCAAGCATTGTCTTGATCGCTTTTATTTGTACCCCTATGATTTAGCACAATGCTTTCACACATAGTATTCATGGTATGGCTTTTCATTTATTTCCTTTTGTTGAACTCCCTTTTGACTAGAGTAAAAGTGAACTCAGCTACCATATTTTATCAGACTGACATAAAGAAACTCATAAAAAGCATTTTTGCTTCAAACAAATTCTAAGGCAACAGGGAAAACCTATTTGGAACACTTTAAGCAATAAAATAAAAGTAATGCATTTTTAAAAGTACAATCTTAGTTAAAGATTTCACTCAAAAACATAATAAAAATTGCCCATGATCATCAATTATATATCTCTACACACATATTATATATACATATATTAATAATTGCATATTAAATGAGGTTTTTTTTTAATACCACTGGCATATTTTTCCTCCAAAATTAAAAAAAACAAAACCTTCCTTTGAATCAAAATCCAACATTAATCTCAATTAAAGGTGGTGGGGTTTGGTTTTGTTTTTTGGAAATGTAACTTATTTGAAATTTTTCTTTTTGTCTCTGAACCATGTGGGCTAGAATGACTGTTTAACAAGAAACTTGGTTTTTTTCTTCTTCAAAGGTTGATTTCTATTTTTTATATAGTGTTGAAAAGGTATACTTCAATAAGACGAGAATGGAAAAGTGGACTAAATGATGAGTAGATTATTATCATTATCTACATTTCATTCAAAGGACTTCTTAAATCTTATATTGCTTTCCCTCTTCTTCTATCCCCATATTCTTGTAATCTAGCGACACTGGCTTCCTTGAAGTTCTTCCCCCCAGATAGATACTCCATTTCCCAGCTCTAAACTTTTTCACTTGCTATTCCTAATGCCTGAAACTCTTCTCCCTCCTCACCTCTACCTTCTGACTTCTCTGGATTCCTTCAAGTCTTCCCTAAAGTCCCTTCTCCATGAAGTTTCTTCCAATCCCCCTTAAGGATAGTGATTTCTCTCAACTGATTTTCTCCAATATATCACATATAGAGACATATCTTTATATTTATATGTTGTTTTCACATAGTTGTTTGCATGGTTTCTTCCCCATTTGACTCTGAGATCCTTCAGACCAGGGACTGTATTTTGCCTTTCTTTTTAACCCCAGTGCTTAGTAAAGTATCCAGCTCTTATAACAGCAGCTTAATAAATGATTGTTGACAGACAACATAGATAGATGCTTATTAATATATTTATGCTTAAATTAGGGATAGACTTCATAGCTAAAATATTATACGGAATATTATTAGGAATTTAGGTGCAATTTTTCAGGCTCAACATAGTTCAGTGTTCAGGAAAACCTTTGAACATCTGTTCTTTTTCTTTTTGATCATCTTCCTATTCCCCAAATAATAGAAAGGTTATTTTTGTCAATGATATGTGGGTTGTACTCATGTAGGCTTGTCTTAACAGTTATGTAGTTATATGTGAGCAGTATTAACAAACGATCAAATCACTGATACTTGCTCTTGTTAATTGAAGGTAAATTCATTTTCCACTTTCTATGCTAGATGCCTAAATAAGATGCAATGAACAGAGATATATCGTTCAGAAAGCTGTGATTGTTGTTATTCACATTCTTTGCAAGCCTCAGTTCCTTCCAAGAATTAGCATTCGTATCACTATAAATATATTTCGAAAGCCTTAGAGCAATTTCAAGCTGTTAAAATTTTAATAGATTAAAACACCTTAATTGCTCTAAGATTTTTGGGACACTCTGCTCTTGGAGAACTGTACTATTTTGTGTCATCCTAATTTAACCGTCTTTAATTTCATCTTCAGTGAGACCTCTTTTAAAAATGTATATGGGTCAATGCTTGTTGTACTACTTCCCCTTTGCTCTATTATCAAAGTAATATGTCTTTGTACTCTCAGAATCCAATCCTTGGGAGTACTCTCATTCCTTCGTTGGCCTTATGTCCTCTGTAGAATTTTAGGCCATGGGATACTACATATCTCTTTTTTTTTTTTCTGTTCTTCCAAAATCATATGAATCAAAAAAATGCTTATTTGCAGCATTTTCCTCCTATTCTACCAAAAATCCCAGAATGAGTGGTTAATTCCTCTGAAGATTTTTCTCAGTTCTACTTTACTAAACAGTTCTTCCTTACTGGCAAAGTTTTTATTGGTTTCTTCTAACACTTAAATATTCGAAATACTTTTTGGCCTTCTGACTTTATTCTAATATTTAATGTTGTACCAATGAATTGTTGGATTCTTTTTTTCTTTCAGGCTGACCTTAAAAAGGTTTCCCAGTTTTGTCCTAAGCTGGTTATTCTCCTCCCTAGTTTTTCCTCAGGAGTTCTAATTTGATTCTTTACCTCTTTCTTCATTTGTTTTCATTCACTTAGACAATAATTATCAGCTGCTCTCTTTTTAGTGAAAAGCATGCCTAACAGATCTCTAGAGAGTGCATTCTCTACCCTTTTACTGCCAAATACTGTGCTTCATCTTTCAATGCAATTTAACAAATGTTTGTGAAAAATCCTAGTAGGTGTTATAAATGCTGCTAAGAATTGAAGATATAATGTTGAAAAATGGCAGTACCTGAAATCAAAGACCTTAACATCTATTAGTGGGGATACAGCTGGAGATGACTATAATGCAAGATATAATATGATGAGGGAAAAGAAGAGCCAAGGGATGTTCTAAGAAGATTGAAGGAAGAAAGAACCCTTTCACCTGAGTGGATCAAGGAAGCCTACATGAGCAGGTGCCACCCAAGCTTAGCCTTCAAGAAAGAGATGGATGTTGACAGGAAGAGTTGTTCAGACAGTATATTCTAGGGACAGGGGATGTCCTAAATGTTTGAATGAACTGAGGCATGAAATGGTATGTCAAGTTCTTTGAACAGATAGTTGTTGTGTATGATAAAATATGGTTATGCAAAGGTTCCAACTAAATCCACCTCTCCTCCAAGACTACTTTAAAAACAATAAGAAGAAGCTTCAAATTAAACAAAAACAAATAGTCAAAGACTATATTGAGATAGGCTGCATTAAAAGTAAAAAAATAACAAAAGAAAAGTCACCAGACACTTTCTCAGTAAGTTCTGAAGGGCAAGGGTAGCGGGCACACTCTTTACCTTTATTACAAGACTGTCCCTAAAGGATTTTTGCAGTGGTAGCCCCAACAACAGAAGAATCAAGAAAAACTTGGGATAAATAGCAAGTTTGGGGTCTATCACCAGTTATGTCCAGCAGAGGAGAAATAATTACATAAACATCAGTTTATAGAAGAAAACATATGGTGAGGCCTGTTGTTGTACATAGCTCAAAGGCAGGCAGAACAGACACCTCTAGCCTCTCAATCACCATCCTTCTCCAAGGAAGGCTTTAATTTCTGCCAGGAGGAGAAGTTAGGAGTTGGGGCTAAGGCTGCTCTTCTCTCCTCTCCTCAAAGCAGCACTGGGATACAAGTATACATACTTGCTCTCTTACGTACTGTTCATCTAGAAGAATATAATTGGGTTCAAGCTAAATTCTGATTGTTTTGTCCTTATTTTGGGGGGTAAGCAAGACCAGAAGCTCTATATCCAAGGCTTGACTTCATTCCCACCATGTAACAGTTTCACATTTGAACACACACAGTGAATAGCAAAGTAACTCATTTATCCAAACCTAGCAAAAATAGACATCAGAGAAGGTATTCAAAACAAAATATATAAACCAGATCACACAGAGTGAAGGAACTCTCCCACTGGAGGAGAAATAATTTAGCTCAACCTTGAGAGATTATTCTCACTCAAAGGAAAACTCCCTGCAATCTCTAGTGTAGCAAGCTGAGAATAGGGACATGACGAAGGCTGCCAGCTCCTCTCCTGTCTTCTATTTTTTTCATCAGCAACCTGGAGTTGGACTTTTCCACCTTTTCTCTTGGAACTGAAAGCCAGAAGTACCTAGAGGGACTCAAAGTTCAAAAACTTGAAGCTTTGAGAGTCCCAAAGGGGACTGGTTGAGAAATGATGCTCTCTTCACTCTTGTCAATTAAGTTCTGCCCCTTATTCAGGGAGAAACATTCATCTTTGCCAATGAATAAAGAGTCCCATACCAATGGACCTTGGGACAGTGGCTACATAAGAAAACCATTAATAATGAGGAATGCCTACTATAAGCTAAGAGATCTCTAGGATAAAATTCCAGAAGCGACTGGTCAGAAGATTTGAGATGAATGAAAAGAAATGACAGAACAGATAAGCTGTCAAATTAGAAATCATGAGGAAAAAACAAACTTAGAAAGAGAATGACATAGGTCATTCTAACATAGGTCATAAACAGGAAAACCTTTCCAAGGTTGCATTCAATCTGAAAAAAAAAAACAAAATAGAATGAAGGAAAAAGAACTAAAAAAAATCATTGACACACCAATAAATACTAGAAAAGAATTAAAAAGGCAAAAAAAATTAGAAGAATGTGAGATATGTACTATAAAAAAGAGTGGAGTAGAGAGAATACAGAAACAAAATGAGAAGAGATAATTTAAGAATCATTGAACTCCTTGCCTAAAAAGAACATGAACTAGATGGGGAAAGTATTATGGAGATTATTTAGCTGAGAATAATAAGAATTCACTTGAACAGATTGTCTTTATTTACAATGTTTTCAAACCATACTGCCTGTATTTTCATTTTCTTACTCTTCCCTTTGGAACAGTTTCTTTGCATGGACACCCTGAACTCTGATAGGTACGTTTTTACCTTATTTTGTTTGGATTCAGACACTTTCTGATCATGTCTCAACCATGTCCTATCCTTTCCCTCCCACTGTAGATCCAACTGCAGCTCTCCCTCATCTTCCCTTAACAGCATATAAACTTTTTTGAGAGCAGGGACTATCTTTTTTTCTTTTATGTGTATCTCTAGTGCTTAGAAAAATGCAAGTGCTTAATAAATGTTTCTTCATCCAATTATTAATGCTATTCTACCACAACTTCTGTTAAATTTGCCCCTCCTTAAAAAGACTATATTGAGATAGGCTGCATTAAAAATGGAAACACACTCTGGTCACATAAGTAACACCAAATCTCAGTGAAACCTATGAAATCAGAGTTTTCCCTTACATTAAGATATTTAGTTATCTTATTTACTGCCTATATTATATGCATTTATGTACATGCAGCTAGACTTCTGAGTTGTATCACTATCCCTCTTCATGGATATAACATCCTATGAATTACTGATCTTCTCTGATGATATTCTCCCTATGCAATAATCAGTATGCTTTGTATATCTGTATTAAAAGGTGTATGGAGGTGTTTTTAAAATCTATTTTCAATAAACTCTTGATGCAATCCACAGTTATTCAGGGAAATATATTTTAACCAAGCTCCAATATACTCCCTCTCAAACCAAGATCTTATTATTTCTACATCTTAAGCTTTAGTCTAAAAATAAAAAAATACCATATTACTGCTATGTTTTTTTTCTAGAGAGTAGGTTTACACAATAAGTCAAAGGTCAAGACAGTATGATTTTAGGTGAAGGATAGTCAACTCAATCAATACAAATGTGAAAAACTGGTGTGTTTTTTTTTCTTTGACATCATATAAATGCAACTTTGATAGAGTGGTTTGCAGAAGGATAGCCCTGTGTATTATGTTGCCTGAGGGAGATATAACTGGATTAGCTGAGAGAAAGATAGGTGGGCTACTATGCTATGCTATGCTATGGGGGACAGGCCCTGTGCAAGCAAGGGAGCAAGAAGAGGGCTTGGAGCAAAGCAGGGGAGCTACAGCGATTTGTGTTGGGGGTTCTGATATTCAGAGGAGCTTCATAAGTTAAAAAAGATGACCATGGCCTGAAGCGATCAGTTACAGAGCACAGCAGAAATGCCAGGTAACATGGACAGGCATACACTGAAGAAGTATTGGAGAGAAGCCTGTCACCAGCTGTTTGTCAACCAGAGTTTAGCCATGGAAAAGGTAGTGTTTTGGTTTTGATATAGATTACACACTAACTCTGTATAAATCCCCAAATTATGAATCTCTTGTTTTTGACCTGTTGTTTGAAATATTAGTTTCCATTGGATATCCCCAGGAGCTCCTCAGTTTTGTCTGTGATTCTACATTTCATATCAGAGGACTGGTCTTTGATGCACTATATAGGAACTTGCTGAATGTTGATATCTATGGAAACCTCCTGATATGTGCACATGGATTTAATTACATAAAAGAATCTGAAACTCAGAAACAGTATCCAAATAAATTTATCCACCAAGACAACCTAGAGAGATTTTACATTTTGAACACAATGTTCAACATTCCAGAGACCTACCTGTTGATCTGCTTAGTAGATTTATTTTTTACTAATTGTGCCAGATATTCCAGCTGTAAGATGGTATTTAAAAATGGAGATCTCTTTATGCCCTTCAGGAATGTGTTTCAAGATGTGAAAGACACCATTGATTTGGCTCATTACAAAGGTTTCCTCAAGGAAAAGATCATTGGAAATCTAGAGAAATATGTGGTCAAAGATGAGAAGTTAAATTTGCTTCTAAAACCAAATGAAGGAAGTAAGAAAAGTATTTCTTGCTATGAACAGTGACTATAAATATATGGTTAAAATTGTGACTTGTTTGATATTCCACATGTCCCTAAGCCAGGGGGCTTATGTTGACCATGCCAGCTCTATTTTGACTTAATCCTTGTGGATGTACAAAAACACTCTTCTTTGGATAATGTACAGTCTTGAGGCAGGGGACACTAAAAATGGCAAGCTAAAGATTGGTACGTACACAGTTCCCCATCCACCAAGGAATTTTCTATTCAGGAGGTTCGTATGAAACAATCTGTGACTTACTGGGGACCAAGGGCAAGGATATTTTGTATATTGGAGATCACATTGTTAAGGGTATCTTGAAATCAAAGAAACAACAAGCTAGTGGACTTTCCTTGTGATTCTCAAATTGGCATTAGGAGTTACACATCTGGATTGACAAAAGTTCACTTTTTGAGGGCCTGCAATGCTTGGATAAATTTTTGGGAGAACTCTATAAGCACCTGGGTAGCAGCAGTTATAAGCACCCAGATATCAGTTCTATTCAGAGACAAATTAAGAAAGTAACTCATGACATACACGTGGGCTATGAGATGATGGGAAATCTTTTCCATAGTGGCTCAAGGGAGATAGTCTTTGCCAGTTAAGTGCTGATTATACAGAGTTCTATGCTACCTCTTTTATCAACTTCCTACATAATCCATTCAGTTACCTCTTCAGAGCTGCTCATGTCTTGATGCCTCATAAATCAACAGAGGAGCATATCCATGCAGACATGAATGAGATAGAATTCCCCCCTCACTACACACAATCAACCATAAATCTGTGGATTTCAAAGACATCAACTACAAATGGTACCAGGTGACACTCTCCATCAGTGAGATCAAACCTCTCAACCTCTTCCCACTCCCCAGGAGATTATACACTTCCATGATGAGAATGATTATGAAGATGAGGAACAGGAGCAATAAGAAAAAAAGGAATTGAGAAAACGATGAACTATCCAGTGAACAAGCTCTGTTGGGGTTCAGCAGAAGCAGTGATAGTTCGCTGTTTGGGTTCTTGGTGGGGTTTGGAGCAGGAGACTCCACCAAATGTACATCGAAAAAGGTACTGGAGACTTAAAAATATTCTAATTATTCTGAGTCTTGTTTTAGTTTTCTCTATCTGCCCTCTTTTCAGATAGTTCAAAACTCTAGCACAGTCTGTTTGAAACAACTGAGAGTGAATTCAGAACCAATTGCCTGCTGATGGCTCCCTCCTGGCATTGTTTTTGACATTGCCTCCTTGTTCTCTCCATTAATGATGTCTTACCTTGGTTTCTATCTAAATAACTGGACAACAGTGGAATATTGTGGGGGAGGTAGAGCCAGATGGGGGCAGAAGTGGGTCAGACAGTCTGAAGATTGTATATGTGTTATGTGTTACTCTGGGCCCATCTTTTTCAATGCATTACACAGTATTGTCTATCAGTGGGGAAATGTATTTTTTCCCATACCACATTTAGTCCTTAGTTTAAGCACAAGTTTCCTTTTTTAAGTTTTTCAGTATCCTGAATGGCTCTGAGCCAGTAGCTTAGAAATGCATCTTGTTTGTGTTTTAGGTTTGGTTTGATAGAACTTCCTAATTTTCACCTCCTAACATAGGCTAGATGTGTCCTGCTCTGGTTCTGATAGTATAGGCTACTGACATAATCGCATTTTCACCCTGACAGCACAGAAGCCTACTTATTCTCCAAAGATGTTCTACAAAGTCAGTCTGAAAAACTCTCAGACCAGCCCAAAGACTTAGACAAAGAAAGAACCCTTAGAAATGGGCAGGGAGGATTTCTTTTCTATTCCAACTTGTGAAATCAGTGACTTTAACAGAAGATGTATCCTAGGGCACAATCAGTACAGACCTGGGTGGGGGACCTGCAGCCTTAAGGCCCCATGTTTCCTTCTAGGTCCTTGAGGACAGCCTTTTGACTGAATCCAAATTTTATAGAACAAATTCTTTTATTTTAATTAAAACATTTTTGTTTGTCTTTCATATTTTTATTTTGTTTTTTAAAATTAATATATTTAAAATACCAAAGAATAAAAAAAAAAGTTTCAATGAAATAATTCTCCCAGATTTACTAGCATAATTAGAACATCAGTAAGCCATAAGGGCTAAATTGATGGCTGCTACATTCATTATTTAGTTCTAACTTCTCTCCTGACTGCTCCACTACCAAATGAGGCTGGTTGCTAAGAGGTTATGGGGGACATTTATGCCAGAGTCTTATCAGTGATGCACAGTGTTTCTGTTTGAAGTGGAATTTGTGAATAGTTGCACAGCTCAACAGTAATTTTTAATTCTGTCTGCTTAACCCCTCACATCAAAGAAGACCAAGAGAACACTTCAGGAAGAAAACAGATTTTTTTTTTTTAATAAGGCTTGGAAATTGCAATATTATCTTGTTTCTGCTAAACATGAGATGATTTGCTTGTTTTCTGATACTGCAATAACAACATTAAAGAAATTAAATGCCCATCAGCATTATAACACTCATAAGGACCACAAAAATTTTAAAATATGGGGAAAGGCATGAAAGTTTTTATTATAGAAATTCAAATATGAAAAGCAAAAGAAAAGACAATTCTTTCAAGCAGCAATAATACCTGGAAATAACGCCACACTGAAGCACCTTATAGAGTAGTTTATATACTCAGGAAAAAGGAAGCCATTCAGGCAATGAAGAAATTGTGAAAGAATGCATTGTCAAAGTTGTAGAATAACAATAACATTTCAGAGTACAAACAACTGACTCCTTCAAGAACTATAACTCATCGGCAGAACAAATTAGCCTTCAACTTAAAAGAACAACTTGATGCAATACTTCAAAAAGAATATATATATATATATATATATATATATATATATGTATATATGTGTATGTGTATATGTGTATGTGTATTCAATCACTTTGGATGAATCAACTGGTACTCCTGACTAGGCACAAGTTTTATACTTCATTTGAGTCATAACAGATTTCCTTTGCTATGAAGAGTTACTTACTTTGGGCATTCTTATGAACAGAACACAGGGCATAGATATCTTCAACAGCTTTTAAGCCAAATGTCATGTAGTTGGACTGAATTCAGTAAATTCAATGAATGTATGTATAGATGGTGCACCTTCCATGACAGGAAAATATGAAGGGTTTGTTGCACAGATAAAAAAAAAAAAAGTATAAACAGATGAAAATGCTCGCATTTCTTTTCATTTTATCTTGCATCAGCAAAATCTCTGTGCTAAAGCTACTAATTTAAGTGACACTTTGCAACAACTTATAAGTATTATTAAGTATATTCATGCAAATGCAACATGGCATCATCAGTTTTGTAACATGCTAAAGTTGAACAATGAGGCATTCAGTTTGGATTTGCTGTTTCATACTAAAGTGTATCACCTGTCAAAGGGACAGGTGCTAGCCGAATATTTTTCTTTGTGAGGATAGATAAATTTTATGAAGAACAGAATAAGCAATATGAATTATCAAAAGAAGATTTCTACAGAAATGCTGCATTTCTGTGTGATATCACATCAAATCAAAACAACTTGATTATTTCTTTGCAAGGTAAAACTAATATGTGTCAAAAAAAAAAATCCAAACATTATTTTAAAAGCTTTCTTCTTTTTAACATACATTTTTAAAAGGAAATATCAGATGAGTATTTTCTCTACTTATTAAAGGCTTTTGATGAGCTGGATGCTATTCATCATGTGAAGAATAAGCAGTTGTTATTGGCCTGTTAATTGGAGAATACAATGAAAGGTTCACTGACTTTGAGAATCATGATATAACACTCAAATTAGCCCTTCAGCTTCACCTACTTGATATCACCATGGCAAGATTGAACTCTCAGTAGATGACATTTTAAAGTCATTGTTTGATAATAAGAAAGATCCAATTGAAATATGCAAATATGCAGTAGAATACCCATGTGTTCTGCAGCATGTCTGAAAAATGTTTTCTTGATACATAACCGCTTATTCCTACAAATCTACATTTCCCTACTTAATATAATCAGGATACCCTTAAGGTCACATATGACTGATACCCACCTAGAGGATCAACTGAAACTGTGGACCCCTATGCTTCAACCAAATATTCAAACGCTTTCCAACAAAAAAGCAGACAGAACAAAGTCATTAAAAGATTAGTTAACTTTAACAACTAGTTTTCATTTTTGAAATTATTATATACACAGTAGTTCAATTTCTATAAAATAATGTACATTTTAAAGTATATCCAATTGAAGTTTCTTGAATGCAACTTTATTTGACTATAGTTAAGTATTAATGTGAACTTCCAACATGAAAAATTTCTCCACTCCTACTGTAGCCATACCTTACTACTCCAGAATGAAACCTGTTACTGATTTGTAGAACAAGGTTAAATCACCACTCACTGCCCCCCTAACAGAGGACAAACAACAAGGATCCACCAGCCGATCTCTGGCCCTAATAGATACAGGGGATTTGTTAACAATGAGAGTCTACTTCTTGATTTTATCTCTCTTTTTTCTTTTTTCTTTTTTTTTTTTTTTTTTTTGCTTTATGGAGGGGGAAGGCAGGGAAAATACAGTTAAGTGACTTGCCCATGTTCACACAGCTAGTAAGTGTTAAGCATCTGAGGTCAGATTTGAACTCAGGTCCTCCTGACTCCAAGGTGGGTGTTCTATTCACTGCACCACCTAGCTGCTCGGATTTAATCTTTTTACTTTTATTTTTCTTCCTGTCTTCTGTCAATGATCAGCAGGGGAGAGTAATAGGGTAAACATCTTTACATTTCAATAAGGTTTTCTATAAAAAAAAAAAAGTTATAATTAAAGAAAAAAAAAGGGGCAGCTACATGGCGCAAGTGGATATAGCACCACCCCTGGAGTCAAAAGGACCTGATTTCAAATCCAGTCTCAGACATTTGATACTTAATTAGCTGTGTGACCTTGGGCAAGTCACTTAACCCTGATTGCTTATATATACATACACACACACATATGTATTTAAGATTTTATAGTGGGTTTTTTTTTCTGTGTTACACATCTATGCAAGACACTTCAGAGAGACAAAGTACCTGTAGGGAGGTGGTCCAAAAAGGTTTTTGAATAGTGGATGAGAAACAGTCACAGCATGCCTTAGAATATTGATGTACTGGGTCAGGCTGAGTATCCTGTTTATTTCTATGGGTTCATTAGTCAGTCTCTCTTTACACATTTTTAAATGGTCATTAATCTAATTAAGTCTTTTTTTTCAACAAACTGTTAATGGTTGCCATATCAACAAAATAATGTCTGATTTAAAAAACAGCATGTAAAAGTATTTTGGAAAAGATTCTGCTTGGACAATGAAATTACTCAGTGTAATCAGAAAATACTAGCAAGTTGAATTTAAAGTGAAAGTTGTATAAATCTTACACAATGTTATTAGCAGATGCGTCACTTGTTCTAGATGGAACTTAAATTTACTGTGTGGAAGAACCTACAGTCTCCTTTCATGGACAGTTCCTTTGTGCTTTTGCCACAATTCACAATTGCTAATTAGTCATTTCAGTTATGACTGACTCCATGTCACTCTGTCAAAGATACTGGAGTGGTTTGCCATTTCCTTCTCAAGTTCATTTTACAGATGAAGAAATGGAGGCAAACAGGGTTTAGAGACTTGCTGAGGGTCACACAACTACGTCAATGTCTAAGGTCAGACTTGAACTTGTAGTCCTGCCTCCAGCCCTAGTGTTCTATCCACTGTATCACGTAATAGCCCTGGCCATCTGGTGTCACAATTAATAGAAAATACAGGTTATCCAGATGTATCACAATTCAAAATGTAAGGTTGTAATCAATATCTGAATATCTTCCTGATAACCTTGCACTGGAAATAAATGCCTGGCCTACTGTAAAAGAAAAAGAAATTTCAACAAGTGAAATTTCCAAGAGTAATCTAGTTTCTTAAAAGGACTTACTCCATACCTTTAATCATAAGTAGATCTAATCTCCAGTTCTAGTACAGTGAACTTCCTTTTTTTTTTTTTAAATGGGAACATAACTATACTCATGTTTCAAACTAATCAACTTAATAAGTGATATTTCTATAAATACAACTTTTACTATAGGACATCTGGATAACCTGAATTTTCTGTAAGTTGTGAGAACAGCAGCAAAAAGGGAAGAATTTGTCTCTAATTTTTGTTTGGAAGTTATCATTTACACTATATTAATATTTCCTTGCTTTTGTTCTATATAGTTGTTAAAAATAAATGACATTTCCCCCGTCTACCACTTTCTCAAGAGCAAACACTACTTATGAATAATTTTATTCCTTAGTGTTTTCACATAATAGATGTTCAATAATCATAAAAATAGACTTTTAGCCCTATAATGGTCATTAAAGAAAAGTGCTTTGTTTTACAGGTAAGAAATTTAAGGACTAGGGAGGTTAAGAAACTTGATCAAGATCACAAACTTAGTAATGTCAAGATATGGATTAAAATTGAAGTTTTCTTTCTCTTCCTATAGTGTTCTTTCTACTACTGTGTTTCCTTATTCAACAATGTCTAATGAATGAATGTTTCAGCTAATTGAAATTTAAGATACTAATTAAATATAGATGAAAAATTACAAAGTCTTATGGATAGAAAAAATATGTGCCTTGTGTTTTACATTTTTACATGCACAGTACAGAGACTGGTTTATTCTGCTATCATTATAAGCATAGAAGAGACCACTGTTATAGAAGTAGTCAACTTGTGGTGGTCGCCTCAGACACTACTGTGACATGTAGAGTAGGCAGGCGAGTATGAGGACAAAGCATGACAATAAATATTAAGGAAGAAAAAAATGAGAGGAAAGAGAAAGAGAGGGGGGGTAGAGGTTAGAGGGAGGGGGAGAGAGGGATGGATTGAAGGAGGGTGATGGAGGGTGGGAGAGAGGGAAGGATGGAGGAAGGGAGGGAAGAAGGGAGGACATATTTAAACTTGTCAGGATTGGAGGATTCTGCATGCATTTTCATTATCAGAAATTATCTCCCTGATGTCGATATATGATTTCATGCCTTCCTATCGAGAATTCAGTGCCAAGACTGTTTAATTAGTACTGTTTTTGTAATATATTTCCCCATAAAAGAAGGAAATGATATGGGATTACTTAAACTAATTTTGCTGTAACTATGTAGTTATTAGCTTAAGCTCATTTTCTTTCCTCTCATTCTGGGTTCATATCATAACCATAGTCCCAAAATGAAAAAACATTGCACTGATCCACGGAATGACTCAGTTAAATATGTATTCTTGTTTGAAAATTGAATTACCCCTGTGCTAGGGAGGTAAATTAAAACAAGTGCTATAAAATCACTTAATTTCAATGCATTTAATTAGATAAGAACAGACTTCATTAGAACTTTAAAACATCACTCATCATTGTTTTAAAAAATAGTAATTCTAACATATTAAATGGACATCATATTGGCATGCAATAAAATATACACATGAAAATAATTATAGTCTGCTGGATCAGTCTTCAGTTAAAGGAAAAGTAAGATTTTAATTTTTAAATTGAGATAAATGTCATTAACTAAATTGTTCCCTAATACTTGAGGAACAGCATAGTTTAATGTTTTCCTGTTTAACCATGTACCTCTGTGACTAAAGCTGAAGAAGTGAGGAAAGATTTTTCCCTCTTTGGTGGGGGGTGGGGGGGAGTTTCTTGGGCAAAACACACTGTAAATACAGCTTCTAGATAGAAATCATTGTTTATGTTTATGAGAAGCTGTGTTGGTTTCATGAGAACATCTTTTCTTGTAGTACATTCATCATGGCATTATCTTCAAATGTGGAACTATAAAGCACATGATCTAGAATTTGATCCTTATTTTTTAAAATGCCTTATTTTCCTGAAGATAACACCAAAATAATCCCATCCAAGTAAGCAAGATGTAAAAGAAGATGGACCCAGTTTCTAGGTGTTGCATACAGTAAGAAGATGATGTAAGATTTTGTGGATTAAAGAGTTAATCTCAAAGCAGAAGGGAAAAGAGACTGTAGATACAATTTAGGAGAAAAATTTCTGAGAAATTAGAATAGTAAAATGATAAATCTATCAGGAATCTCTTTAAAAGTATCATTTGAATATCAATTGAACAATAATTGTAACTTATGAAACATTTCTCAGTATGAGGATATTTCAAGGGATATAAATGTGTGTGTATATACATACACACATATGTCTATATAGGAGGGTATATATGTGTATGAATACATATGTGAGTGTGGGTATATATGTGTACAGGTATACATACAGGGCACAAGATCAATAGAATGTGAAGGGATGATATTTTTAAAAGGTGAAATTGAGAGGTGGGAGAGGATTATAATGAGAGGAGACAGGGAGAGACAGAATGGGATTAATTATCTCATATAGAAGAGACAAGGGATAACTGTTACAATGGAGGGGAAGAACAGGAAGGCAAAAGGGAATGGGTCAACCTTACTCTCATTGAATTTGGCTCAGGGAGGGATTGAAATATTCTCTAAATTGGGTATCTTGCCCTACAGGACAGTAGGGGGGAAGGGGATGAGAGGGGGCATGATGGAGAGGAGGGCCGGGGTGGTGAGGGTTGTGAGAAGCTCAGACTTTTGTAAAGGGAAAGGGACAAAGTAGAGAATAGAACAAGTCGGGGTGGGATAGGATGGAAGGAAATATAGTCAGTCTTTCACAACATGTCCATTGTGGAGATGTTTTGGGTAATTACACATGTATGGCCAGTATTGAATTGCTTGACTTTCCAGTGGGGTGGGTGATGAAGGAAGAAGGGAAAGAATCTAGAATTTAAAGTTTTAAAATCAAATGTTCAAAAAATATTTATTATTATTATTATTATTAATTACATGCAACTGGGAAATAAGATATACAGGCACTAGGTAGGGAGATCCATCTTGTCCTACCAGAAAGTCAAAGGGGTGATGGGGGAGCATATAGGAGAGAGCAGATTGGCAGAGGGGATATACAGTGGGGTTGCTGTTTTTGGGTGGTGGGTAGGGGAAAGACAGGGAAAAAATTTGTAACTGAAAATCTTGTGGAAATGAATGATGTAAACTAAAAATAAACAAAAGTTAATTAAAAAAAAATTCACTTCAATGAACTTGTGAAAAAAGTATCATTTGAATTCTGATAAAGAACACATATCCACACAAATATATTTTCTTGAAAGTTATACATAACCATAATATATGTCCAATTATATATGATGAAACAACGATCCTTCAGAGAATCTTGGAGGATTTGTTTGTATGGTCTTCCAGTTTAGGAGAGAAAAACATAACAATTCCCTCTTTCTGGATTCTTCCCTGTTCTTCAGGAAGAACTGGATTTTAATCACCTTTATTATCTGCCTATTTTCTACAGTATGATGCATAAATTATTTTATTCTGACATTCAAGGATCTCTACACCAAAATCACTTTTACGGGTAAAGGGAGAGGAGATAGTTTCCATTTACAAGAAAAATCAGAGAAGACTTCATAGAGGAGGCAGCATTTGAAGTGTGCTTAAGGAATGGGCAGGACTGTGACAGGTGAGAAGGGAAATAGTGAACATTCTAGACACAAGAAACAATTTGAAAAAAAAAAATAGGGCATATTCAGGAATCAAAGAGTGATCCAGTCTGGTTAGTCACAGAATATTTGGAGAAATCCACTGAAGAGGAGAATGATTTTTAAAAAATTTGGTCAAATGGAAAAAGTGTAACAAAAATTCACCAAAGAAAATTAATTCCTTAAAAAAATTTGATTTTCATAATTTGAAGGTAATGATGTCATAAGACATCAAGAAACAATAAAATTAAATTAAAAGAATGAAAAATTGAAGAAAATAGGAAATATCTAATTAGAAAAACAAGGAACCTAGAAAATAAATCAAGGGGAGAAAATGTAGGAATTACAAGACTATCTGAAAGCCATGATCATAAAGACTCTAGATGTCATATTTAAAGAAATTATCAATGAAAAAGTTCCATGATATCCTAAAATCAGAGAATAAAATTGAATTTGAAATAATATACCAAGCATCTCCTGAATGAGATGTCCAAATGTAAACTCCCAGGAATATTATAGCCCAATTTCAGAGCTCCCAAGTCAAAGGTACTAAGATAAAAACAGTGAAATCAGAATGGGAAATAGAGCTTAGGGAGGAAACACAAGATCCACTTTGGACACATTGAGTTCAGAATCTTGTTGGACTATAAGTCATGGTATAGACATGCAGCAGACAGGAGGATCTAACCTTTCCAACTCACAGATACCCACTCTCAGTCGATTCTTATCTAGATTCTCTCAAAGAGAATGAGGGTAGTGAATATGTGCTACCAAATATTGGTTTGACCTTTTATAGTTCCATTTTGTAAATAGAGAGCCTGAGAAGAAGTAATTTTTGTGACCTCCTTTGAGAAGAGAAACCAAATTTTAAAGTAGGTCAGTATAGGTGAGAATCCAGAATTTCTAGGTTCTAAGGGCTTACAACAATAGCAGTTCCACAGAAGACTTGCCTTGGGGCATAGACTGTAAGGTTTGGGCCAGTTATAAATATCCCTGAATACCCTGGAGTCATGCCCATCAAACAGCAACTGAAATGCCCAAGAGGAGCAGAGCTGATGTCTGGGAAAAGATAGAAAGCCCTACACGATACAAGGCAAAACTAAGCCTTAGAAATTTTCCTGTCCAATGTCTACATATATATATATATATATATATATGTATGTATATATGTATATATATGTATATATATACATTATACATATGTATATATATTACAGACATGTATATATATAAAATGGACATATATATTATATATATACACACATATACATATATACATATACAGAGAGAGATACGTAGAGATAGATATCTATCTTTCTATCTATCTATCTATCTATCTATCCATCTATCTGTCTGCCTGCCTATCTATCACTCCTAGAGAAGTGAAATGACTTGTCTAAATCTATGCAGGAAGTAAAAGGCAGAGACAGGATTGAGAGCCAGATTTTCAACAGCATCAAAATATCCTGCCTTTTTCCTTGGAAATTGTTGTCAAATCATTCTGTTTTCTACCTCTAAATCCCAGTGATCTTTTTATTATAACATGCTTCCTCTCAAAATAACCCCATAGAGAACTAATTAGTCTCAAAGGCAACACAGTTATTCAGTTCAACCTTATTTCAGGCAAATATCAGAGGGTGAAATCCGAGTAGAAAACAGAAGGAAAACATTTTAGATCATGTTGAGATGGCTTTAATTTTTTCTACTAATAAATATTCAGAGTGGGTGAAACATATTCTAAAATATCATTTTAAAATGTTTTGAGTGCACATGGGACTTCTGGTGATCCACTCTCCTGAGTGCTCTAGTTGTGGCTTGTCCTGGCTGTCCGGGGGCTAACCAGTTTCAGGCTGGGGTGGGCTCCACTCCCAGTGCACTGTGATGAGCCTTTCCTGTCTGTCTGCCAGGCTACTTTCAGCAGGAGCTTTGTTTCTCTGGCATTTTGTGGGTGCTGGAGCTCTAAAATTTGTTTAGAGTCATATTTTACAGGTATTTGAGGTGGTTATGGGGGGAGCTTGCGGAGTTATCCTCATCACATGGGACTTCGGTAAGTATAAAGAAGTAGAAAAGGGGAAAATGTGTGTCCTAACCACTTGATGATGTTTACATAAGCCAGTAGAACAAGTGGAAAGTTATAGTCTCATGTAATCTCACTTCTATCTTTTCCCCTTTATTGAAACTTCTTTCTTAAAAGTCAATAGCCTTCATATCACCAAATCCAATGGCTAATCTATCCAGGGTTCATTCTCCTTGATGCTTACCTGAAACTTGAATTTCCTAGTTTTCCGACCTTATTGATACCTTTTTCTCAATCTCTTCTTTGCTCTTCTCTATAAAGGAAAAGTCCCCTTAGATTTATTTCTTAGTCTTCTTTTTTTTTTTTATTCTGTGCTCTCTTTCATGGCCTCATATATTTCCAGTTTGAATGTTCATCTCTCCAAAGCTGCTTTTCAAATTTACTTCTCCAACCTATCCTTTCCTTCAAGTTCTAGATTCTCATTTCCAATTGCCTGCTGCATATCTATACTTGATTGCACACCTATTTCCCACTCCAGTGTATCAAAGAGAATGTCCTTAAAGTCATGTTCAATATTTCTTTCCTGCACCTGCTCTTCTTCCTGACAAATCCAGTGGTCTCTCTATTCTATTCTATCATGCTGCCTCTCATACTCTAATTTATTTTGTCATTATTTTCACCTGTTTCATCATCAATTGGGGTAGATAGGAGGTACAGTGGATAAAACTCTGGGCCTATACTAAGGAAGACCTGAATTCAAATCCAGTCTCAGATACTTATTAGCTGTAGGACCTTGGGTAAGTCACTCAACTCTTTTTACCTCAGTTACTTCTTTTGTAAAATAAGTATAATTATACTGAGGGGATATCCATCAGTTGGTGAATGACTGAACAAACTGTGGTAAATAAATCTAATAGAATACTATGAATAGGCAAATTTCAAAAAGACCTGGAAAGACTCATATAAACTGATACAAAGAAAAATGAGCAGAACCAGGAAAACATCATATGGTGATCAATGATGAATGTCTCAGGTCTCCTCAGCAAGAAAAGGACTCACAAAGGAAAATACTATCCCCATCCAGATAAAGAATTGATGGACTCTGAATGCAGATTGAAGCATATTTTTTCACTTACATTATTTTATTTTCATGTTTTTTCCCCTTTTGATCTGTTTCTTCTTTCACAACTCTGACTAATATGGAAATAAGTTTTACATGATAACACATGTATAATCTATATCAAATTGCTTAACATCTTTGCAAGAGGGAAAAAGAGGTAAGGAGTGAGAAAAATTTGTAACACAAAATCTTGTAAAAATGAGTGCTAAAAATTGTCTTGATATAAAATTGGGAAAAAATAAAATACTATCAAGAAGGAAAGAAAATAAATATAATTAGAGCATCTGCCTCTCAGGGTTATTGTAAGGCTCAAATGAGATAACATATGTAAAGCACATAGCTCAATGTCTGGCACATAATATATAAATAATAACATATAAGTAGTATATAAATATTAACTATTATTATTAGCCATTACCATCAGATCAAATATTTAGAGTTGAAAGAGATGTCTTAGAGGTTAGCTAGCACAACTCTCTCACCATTTAGTTGAGTTTAGCTTGCAAAATCTTAAGTATAATCTTGTTGGCGTGTAAAGTGAAGACAACTGTTTCATAATTTGAGAATTCTTTGGTATTGCGCTCTTTAGAATTTGTATGTGAACTGTTTCCAATCCAGTAGGATAAAATAAGGTTGAAAAAAAAACACAAAAGAGATTGTGATAGATTCTTTTGCAAAGGAAAATATTCCCAAATGCCTTTAATTGATTGACCTAATACATTTTTTTCCAATGAACCAAGGTAAGCTGGATGTGGTGAAACAGGTGATGGAAATAAATAAATAAGACAAAATAAATTAGAGTATGAGAGGCAGCATGATAGAATAGAGAGACCACTAGATTTGTCAGGAAGAAGAGCAGGTATAGGAAAGAAATACTAAACATGATTTTATGAATACTGTCTTTAACATATTGGAGTGGGAAGTAGGTATGCAATCAAGTACAGATATGAAGCAGACAGTTGGAAATGAAGGTCTAGAACTTAAGAGAAAGGATAGGTTGGAGAAGTAAATTTCAAAATCAACTTTGGAGAGATGATCATTGAAACTGGAAATGTATGAGGCCATGAAAGAGAGCATAGAAAAAAACAACAACAAGAAACTCTGCTGAGTTTTCCAAATTTATTGGTACATTGAATGCAACATTTTAGACGCATCAGCATTTAGGATTTTAAATAGCTCAATTGGAATTCCATAACCTCCACTAGCCTTATTGTCAGCAATACTTCCTAAGGCCCACTTGACTTCTTTCTTCAGGAGGTCTGGCTCTAGATCAGTAACTACACCATTATGGTCATGGGTGATGTTAAGATTTCTCTTGTATACTTCTACATATTCTTGCCACCTCTTCTTAATCTCTTCTGTGTCTGTTAAATCCTTATTAATTTTGTCTTTTATCATGTTCATTTTTGCATGAAACATTCTCTTGATATATTTTCTTAAAGAGATCCCTTGTCTTTATATTTCTATTGTTTTTTTTTTCTGTTCCTTTGCATTGGTTATTTAAGAAAACCTTCTTATTTCTCTTTGCTATTTTAAGGAATTATGCATTCATCTGGGTATATATTTCCCTTTCCATTTCCTTCCTCCCTCAGCTATTTGTAAAGCCTCATCAAAAACCCAGTTTGCTTTCTTGCTCTTCTTTTTCTTTGGGTTTTTTTTTTCTATTGCTGCCTCCTTGGTGATATAGTGAACCTCTGTCCATAGTTTTTCAGACATTAAATACCTGATCTAATTCCTTTATTCGATTCCTCACTTCCACTTCTTATTTGTAAGGGATGTAATTTAGGTCATACTTATATGGTATAATGGTTTTCCCTACTTTCTTCAATTTAAGTCTGAATTTTGCAATAAGAGGCTCATGATTTGAGCCACAGTCTTCTCCAGGTCTTTATTAACTGGCTGCATAGAGCTCCTCTACCTTTGGCTACAAAGTATATAATCAATCTGATTTTGATATTGATCATGTGATGATGTCCATGTGTAGAGTTACCTTCTGAGCTGTTGAAAAAGAGTGTTTGCTATGACCAGCGACTTATCTTGAAAAATCTGTTAGTCCTTGCCATGCTTCATTTTGTACTATAAGGCCAAAATTGCCTATTACTGCATTTATTGTTTTTATTTCCTACTTTAACATTCTAATCCCCTATGATGAATGTGACATCTTTTCTTGGTATTATTTATAGAAAATGTCATAGGTCTTCTCAGAACTGATCAACTTTGGCTTCTTCAGCATCACTGAATGGAGGATAGATTTGTATAACAATGATGTTGAATGGGTTGCTTGGATTCAGATATCACTGTCATTTTTGAGATTATACCCCAGCCCTTTTTCTCACTTTTTTATTGATTATGAGGGTTATAGTATTTCTTCTTGGGAATTTTTACCCATTGTGGCATTTGGAATTATCACCAGAATTAAATTCACTCATCCCTGTCCATTAAAATACATTGACATGAAAGATGTTGATGTTTAATCTTTCCATCACCTGTTTGACCACATCCAACTTACCTTGATTCATAGAAAAAAAATATATATTAGGTCAATCAAATAGAGGCATTTGGGAATATTTTCATTCTTCAAAATAATCTATCACAAAATCTTTTGTGTTTTTTTAATATTTATTTTATTTTTGGTAGCAATAGAGTTTGATCAAATTTCTATAATTCCATACAGTCTTAAAAATCTATGAGGCTCTAGGAAATTAGAGTCAAACATGAAACAGACAGACAGGAGAATTTGTATATTACATCTATCTAACAAAATAAAATCTTATTTTATGTCATTTTTTGAGACAGAATTTTATATTAAAGCACTGAGCTAGTTATCAGAGAACCTGGACTCTTTTTTCAGCTCTCTTGATTTTGCAGAGTACAGAGTGATAAAATTAAACTTAGGAAGATCTACCTTCTCATTTCTGACACTAACTGTGTGACCCTGGATAAATTACTTAACCTCGTTTATGTTGGTTTTCCTCACATGTAAAAGGGGCATAACCACCTGTGCAAATCTTCAAAGGCCAAAGAAATTCTATTATTGATGTTACTGTTGTTGATGATGATAATGTTGCTGCTTTTGTTTTAAGGATTAAATGGAATAATAGCATTTGTAAACCATAAACCAGTATATAAATGTCAATTATTATTAGTAGTGTTACCTAGTTGTAGGTGATATGTAAGTTTATAAAATTCAGCTCTTCATGTTTCTGAGCTTTAGTTTTCATATGTGTAAAATGAAGAGAATGACACCTTTGTTTTTAACTTAGAGAGTTTGTCAAAAGAAAGCAAGACAGTACATGTAGAAGAGATTTGTATACTGTACAATACCATGAGCAAACATGAGCTCATGGTCTTCCACTCTACTTATCTCGTTCAATGGAATTCAGATAGACATTGTCCTGAGACAAGTCACCATTCTGTTATTATTATTATTTAGTTCAATGTTCTTATGAACTACCTCACAGGCAGATGAAATAACTTTCTGTTAGTGAACAAAAGTTTTAGGCTCTAAATTCATCATCTCTATGACTGCTGAAAGTACCTTCAATACAACTACAGTAGCAAATAGGATGACTAGCGTGATATGTATCTCATCCTATTAGCACATGATTTTGATTTCTTTTAGTTCTTTAGATTTTAAAAGTGCTTTTTTATGTACAGCTTGATGAATATGAGTATTTGTTATGACAACATTGATTTAAAATATAGTTCTAAAGTATTTCATTGATCAATTTTTATGTCTAGACAGTTTTTTGAATCAATTCTTTCACTTGGTAATGATATGTTTCCTACAGCTTATTGGATAAGCTCACGTGGAAATTTTGAGGTCTGTATTTGTAGTAGGGAGATTTGTCATGAATGATATGTACTTTGACACATAATCCTAACTACAAAGTCAGAAGTTACTAGCTATTTAGTTGCTGCTCAAATTTTGGAGCCTTTGATATTACAATTTCTATGGTTTCATTGTATTGTTCTTTCTTTAGAGATGATTCACCTGTAATTTCTAATAATAATGACCTGGTCTTGAATTGTCATAATAAATATTTGCACTTTTAAAAAGTGTTTTACAAATAGATCTGCATGTCTCTGCCATTTTTGGACATTTCTTTGTAGATATACTCCTGGTTGAGTTAATGGATTCCTCTATGGAATATAGACTCATCTAGATGTAAATTACTTTCAGTTAAATTGGAGAAATCCAATGGCAAATTCCCATTTGATTCTTTACTGTTGATTTGTGTAGTGATGTATGTTTGTTTTAGAAGGTTTTAACCAGTTTATCATGTGATCTGAGATTGTCAATTTTTTCCCTCCCTTTCCACTGGGAAGTTTTTGGTCACTCTTGTGTTTCATTAAATTTGTATGTATTTTCTTAGAATACTTTCTAATTCCGTTATGGTCTACTTTGCAATTTCAAAAGCGTATCTTAAAGCTTAATATCATATACATGTTCATTTCTTTAACAGCTGATTAAGTCAACTGAACCTTGATTTCAAGATGTTAGTGATGTTGCTGACAAAAATGGCCATAAATTTTTTTCTGATAATGCCATGCTTTATAAGTATAACCATAGTCCTTTGGGCCAGTTTGCCCTCTGCATCCAAGATCAAAATCTTAAATCTACATCTTTTCTTGATGTTGTTTCTTGATCTGTTGAGAAGTTTATACTTATGAAGTTCAAATGACATTTTGATGTAATTAGATAAGGATTTCACAAAATAGAGACTATATTTAGTGTGCACGTGTATGTTTATGTTTTGATGGAGCTATATAATTTGAAATCATCTATGTACATAAAGTAATCCATAAAATATTTTAGCATGACAATTTCTTTAACTTGGAAGTCATACTCACTTGAATTTATATAATAATGTATTCTAAGGTAAGTGAGACCATATGGGGCTTAC
Organism: Pseudochirops corinnae; assembly: GCA_028646515.1. NCBI lineage: Eukaryota > Metazoa > Chordata > Mammalia > Diprotodontia > Pseudocheiridae > Pseudochirops > Pseudochirops corinnae. The sequence continues at coordinate 94,147,970 of CM053591.1, forward strand.
TATCTCCCTAAAAGAAATTCTGTTTCTTCTGCTTTATCTGGTCTTGTTATTGTACCAGAACATACATGTTATTGTACCAGAACAGAAGTGCTCTGTACTCTTTATGAAGGTAATCATCACAATGGTTTTGAATCACTTTTTGCATAGCCTCATGTATTTCTTTTACTCTTGAGAACATTGCCTTACACCCGTTGAAGTACTAACCCAGTTAGTGGTATCAGAGTTTAATGTATTAGCATGTAGGGCTTCCTATTAAGCTTTCACTTATAGGATAATGATCTTAGAGTACACAAAATACATTTCATTGCCTAGCATTCCACCACTCTGCTATTCCTCCATTCCTCTCCATGGCATGGGCAATGAGTTGGATTTTGCTCCTCTTCCTCTTTCTTTTTCCTTCTGCTTCCTTCCACTTCTTTCTCCTCCTTTCCATCTCCCTCTTTTGATTCCTCACTCCTTTTTTATCTTCATTACTGAACATATTTAGAACTGACTGAATTTTTCGAGGTAGAGTTTGGAGAGGTAGCAAAGTGTAAACAAGTACTTTCTAGCATTCTCTAATCTCAGGAATCATTATAGCTGCTTTTGATGTATAAAAAAAGGACCATTTCCCCACAATTATTGGCATCACTTTCCTCATTTGCAAAATAAGGGGGTAGATAAATGTTTTCTAACACCCTTTCCAGCTGTAACATTTTATGATTACAAAGGCATAATATTACTCCTTTAATTTCATACCTTTCACACCGTTATTTAACTGCTAAATTCAGGGGGAAGGAAAATGTTAATATAGTTTGCTTTAAATGGGAGAAACCCTGGCAGCTGCTTCATCCAAAAAAAAAAAAAAAGAGAGAGAACTAAAAGATATGAGGCTACTTCATACTAAAAATATTAATAGTAATTAAAAATGAGTACAGAATGGATCAATGGTGGTTAGCAGAGTTAATCAAAATTCCAAAAGGTATCTAAACAGGTAAGTGTAATTAGGATTTTGTGTTTCTATTCCCTTGGGCTTCTTTTAAAACTGTTATGGATGAAATATTCTAACATTTTAATGCTCTGATAATTAATCCAGAGTTTTATCAGAGACACTTCAGATTTTAAAACTTTGTTTTCATTCTTTCAAACAAAGGAGAAAAAAATTATTTTTTTTCCATGTAGTAGGCAAGGACACAAAAGAAAACTCCAGTTACTGGTATCCTTCATCCATCTATAGCCTATCCAGAGCACTTAAATTTTGGGAGACACAGCAGAAAAGAAGGCCTTGACCTCATTCTCTTTATTCCAGATTAGATTCTCTGTTCAATATAATTACTTGTTTTGTGGCATATTATACTAAAAAAATTAAAGAAAACTTTAAGATACCTTTAAAAAAAATTGGGTGAGTAAGCAGACTTTCCTTTCTTCTGACACTAATCCCAAATGCCTTTTCTCTTCAGAGTCAAACATCTTATATCTTTCTCTTTCCTACCCCTCTGTACCTACTCTGCATTCTAGGGAGAATGGCCACCTTGCTCTTCCTGGCATGCCACTCCACATTCCAACTAATTTTCACTGCCTATTCACCATGTCTAGAACTTTCTGCCTTCTCATTAATGCCTCCTAGTTTCCCTGGTTTCTTATAAATCTTAGCTTAAGTCCTATCTTCTGTGAAAAGCAATCCCAGACTACTTTCATGCTAATTGCTATCCTTCCATTGACATACACACACACGTATGTATATACATATATACGTGTATGTGTATAATCTTATTTGTACATAGTTTTTCACATATCATCTACCACACTAGACTATATACTTCTTGAAAGATGGGAATGCTTTTTTGCCTTTCTTTGTATGCCCAATATTTAGCTCAGAGCCTAGTATAAAGTAGGTAATTAATAAATTATAGTTCACTGATGGACTGAACATCTCTCATCGTAAGGTGAAGGCATTTTAATATGTTAAGCAGAATTCTATCAATTTCTCTATGCAGCAGAAGATTCTAGGCACCTTCCTCTCACCCACCAAGAGACCTCAAAGCAAATAGGTCTAAAACCCCTCTCAACACCAAAGGTCAAAGGATCAACCTGTACACAATTATCCAAAAAAATCACGACCTACTTTTATCACCCTTTTCTTTCTATTATCAAAAAGCTTGCTCTACCAAAGATTTTGATATTTGTACCAAAAAGAGAGGAAGGGAGAGTGGGGGTGGGGGGAGAAGATAGCCAAGAAAGATGGCTAAGGAGTTGTTTCATCTCTTTCCAAGTTTTTTTTTTTAATGTGTTGATAATTAATTTATCTCCTTCATAATCATTCATTCTGATTGATTTTCTATAGTGGTTCTTTACTATCAATATCTTGTTCATACTAAATTCTTACTAGAATATCCTTACTTTCTTTGGACATAAATGACTTCTGGCTTCTTTCTGAGCTCTAGATTTATGATCATATCTTTGAAAAATCTTCACTTGACCCTACCATATCTTTCTTCCCTTTGTTAAACAAAGTCCTTGAAAAAGCAATCTATATTTGCAATCTCTACTTCTTTACTTCTAACTCCTCCACCCTTTGCAACCTGGGTCTCAACCCCATCACTCAAATGAAATAACTTTTTCCAAAGTTACTACTGATCTTCTAATTGCCAAGTCTAATGATCTTTTCTAGATATCATCCTTCCCAAATTATCTAATTCATTTAAAACAAATTAACATATCCTCCTTCTGGACAATCACTCCTCTTTCAATTTTCATAACCTCTTTCTTTTGTTCTTATTAGTTTGACAACTCTTTAGCCTCCAGGCACAGCCTCTACCCCAAGATATGGTCCTATATCACTGACTGCCTATTGGATATTTTAACATGGAATTCTCAGAAACATGTAAAACCCAACATGGTTAAAAATGAATCACTTCTACACCTCATCAACACCCCCCAGGAAACCCCTATTATAAACTTTTCTTTTGCTGTAAAAGACATCATCACCTTTCCAGTGTCCTGATTCTCAAAGTTGGAATTATTCTGCACCTCTCTCCTTTAATACACAAATTGGTTACCAAAATTAACTTTTTATAATTTCACAACATTTCTTTCCTCCAGGCCCTTCTCTCATCATATCATACCTGTATTGTCAAAAACAAACAAACAAACAAACAAAACCCAACTTCCTAATTGGATTTCCTGTCTACAATCACTAATCAGTCCAATCTGTCCTGTGAATTACTTTCAAAGTGATCTTCCCAAAGCACAGATCTGACCATGTTATATGCCTACTCAATCAATTCTAATAAACAAAGATAGAGGAGTTTAACAGAAGAAAATGATAGTCAGTGTATGAAAGCTATTCCTCTCCTCTCCTTCTACAACTAATATAAAACTTATCATTTTTATATATTTTATGGACAAAACGAACATCTACCCTTTCATATCTAGCAAATCAACTTTAGGAGAATATTTAATCCCCTATGTTGAGTCTTTAAAGTCCTACAAAACCCAGCCCCAATCTATATCTTTAACCTCGTTAAACATTACACTTCCCATTTCACATCCTGGGATCCAGTTGAATTGGTCTTACCTTTCTCCCTCACATATGATACTCTATACTCCTTCTTGGTGGCTTTGCATTTGTCATATCCAATCCCTGAAATTAACTACCTCCCACCCATTACCTCATGGAGTCTCGATCTTCCTTTAAGATACAACTCAAAAATTTGGAATTATGTCCAAAGGGCTATAAAAATGTGCATACCCTTTGACCATACAATAACCATTTCTACAGCTGTATCCCTAAGAGATCATACAAATGGGAAAAGAACCCACATTTACAAATATATTTATAACAACTCTTTTTGTGATGGCAAAGAACTGGAAATTGAGAGGATGCCCATCATTTGGGGAATGGCTGAACAAGTTGTGGTATATGCATGTAATAGAATATGATTGTGTTATAATAAATAATGAGCACCAGGCTTCAGAAAAACCTAGAAAGACTTATTATGAACTGATGCTGAGTGAGGAGAGAAGAACCAGAACATTATGCAGTTACAGCCACATTGTATGATGACTAACTTTGATAGACTTATCTATTCTCAGCAATGCAAGGTTCTAAGACAACTCCAAAAGGCTCCTGAGGGAAAATGCTATCTACATGCAGAGAATAAATTAGAGTCTCAATGCAGATCGAAGCATACTATTTGCTCTCTCTCCTTTTTCTTTTGTTTTGTTTCTTCTTTTTGGCGGTTCATTCCATTGCTTTTAATTCTTCTTTGCAACATGACTAATATAAAAAAATGTTTAATGTGAATGTATTTGTAGATATATCATTTGCATGCCATGTTGGGGAGGGAGGAGGAAAAAATTTGAAACTCAAAAGCTTGTGGACCTGAATGTTGTAAACTAAAAATAAATTAATTTTAAGAAAAGATACTGCTCAGGTATCATCTCTTATGGGAAGCTTTTCCATATTCCCCTTCCTTTGTTTGCAACTTCTAGTACTCTCTCTCCTAAACTAACTTATATTTAACTTGTAGTTCAGTCTTTTCAGTCATGTATCATTCTTTGTTATCCAATTTGGGGTTTCCTTAGCAAAGATACTAGAGTGGTTTGCCATTTCCTTCATCAACTCATTTTACAGATGAGGAAACTGAGGCAAACAAGGTTAAGTTACTTGTCCAGGGTCACACAGCTAGTAAGTCTTCCTAACTCCAGGTCCAGCATTCTATTCACTGTATCATCTAATTGTCATTTTGTATATAATTGACATCTATGCTATACATATATATTTATGTAATATTCTGATTATCTTACCCATTAGAATGTAATATCCTTAAGGCTATTTTTTCTGAGTATTTTATCTACATCTCTAGCACAGTATCTATAATACACACTTAATACTTAAATGATTTATTCATGCATAGGTTCCCTCTTTTAGAACATTGCAATAAAGAGGTTTTGATTTAGGTCTATAATGACCTGTTCCAATATTGTGTTTCACTAGAATATATTTAATATTAATACATCCTTAGAAATCACATTTTTCAGCACTAATTTCCTCGAAATGAAAGAGTTGATGGTCTTTTTGTCTAAAGCATACATAAAAGTAATAAGCTTTATATTGATTCTAGCAAGAGGGGAGGGGAATATCTTTCATACACTGACCACTGAATCCTTTTCTTCCTTTAAACTCCTGGATCTTTGTAGAGTTGTGGTTTATATTTGGCGGTTTTAAGTGATTGGAATATGTCTGGCTATAGAGATGAGGGCAAATAATGTGCATTTATTATTTGCGAGTAGGACAAAGTTTCAGCTGCACTTGCTTCTACCAAACTACATTGCAAACAATATGAAATCAAAGTTTTTCCTTACAAAGACTGACAATTTCATGAACAAGTAATAAAAAATATCATATAGATTTCTTTTAAATTGTACATGTACTTCCTCCACTGAAACCCACTCCTGACATCTCATCATAATGTGGCATTGACCCTGGGTTTCCAAAGTTTTGTCCTGCAGAAATCCCCCTCTGATAGGTGATACAGAGGTGGAAATGTTTTGCCAGAGCAGTGGCGCTTGTCCTCTATGGATCAGCCTAATGAAATCTGGAGCCATCACTAGAAGGTTTCTCATAAGGTAATTTTTAAAATGGTAGCAGAAATTCTTCATGAAATGTCTACTTAGGATAGAAGAACTGTTTTCTGTAGGCATAGAAGGAATACCCACATTCATGAAATTATGTATCTTTTGAAGTACAGAATCTTGTGTAGCCATATACAAATGTACTATTTCAGTGGCTTAAGTTAGGGGCACATAATGGTTGAAAAACATAAAGAATCATTTTGTGTAGACATGTGCAACAGAATGAGATTCCACCTGTGTTCTAAATGTTAAATTTCAATGAACAACTTTGCTCTCAATTTCATTTCATTTTTTGTTTTGAAAAGCATAATGTGCTTTTAGGCAAAATGCTGCATTTGTCATTAGACATGGTCACTAGGTAGGTTTTTATGCCTTTATCCTATTTACTTAAAATAAGGCAGGATCCAATTCTAGGTGAGGGCTATGTGGAAAAGTGAATGTGAAGTTATGCAAAGTCAATAAAATTTATTTTTGAAGTACAGTACACAAGGCACATGAAGTAAAACCTGTAAGAATATAATCTTTACAGAAAATAATAGTGAGACAGTTCCTGTTTGTTGCATAAACAATCACAGGTAACATAGTCCTGCTTGATCAAAATCTAAAAAGTCTTCCAGGTAATCAAGACAAATATAAAGTATGCCTGGTTAGTCAAAGCAGCCACATTTAGTTAGAAGACAGAGAATATACATCATTGCTATAATAGGACCATGGAATTGACAACACTTCTTTGGATTTATTTCACACAAATTGAGGGTTGTAGGATGCTAAAACTAGAAGGAACCTAACAGATCATGTTGCTCCCCCCACCCCTATTTATGAATAAGGAAACTTTGTCTCATAAAGATGAAATGACTTGTTCAAGGTCATATAGCTAGTTAATAAAAGAGAGCTGGGATTTGATTCCAGGTCCTCTGGGGTTCCATTCCAGTCTTTAAATAATCAGAAAGCGGAACCACAAAAGAAATACTTCAAAATGCAGCTGCCAATGCATAAATGGAGTTGTGGAGAGAAGCAGCACAATAAATCTAAATGTTTTGGCAGGCTTGAAAGCCTAGAAATAGAAGAAGAATATATTGTAAGGTTAGAGTCAGAATTTAGACCTGGAGTTCTTGCAACCTTTCTGCAGCAAAAAAGTAGATTTGCTCTGAAATGAGAATATTCAGCTTTAGAGAATCCCATTTTAAAACTTCTTATTTGGAAGCATCTTCCATGAAAGAGAGTTTTAATGTGGTGTTATATTATTAGAGTACATTAAGAATAAAGCTCTGAATATAATGAATTTTTCATAGTACCATTAATCTCATACTGCCTAGAGGAGAAGGTTGGCCCGGTGTTAAACACACATTTAAGAAATTGTCGCCAAAGATAAATAAACTGAAAAATTAGACCAACATCATTGGTAGAAAGAGACCAAGCAAAAGACTGAATGGGACCTATTTACATGTGAAGGCAATCAACAGAATGGCTAGTTATTGCATAGTATTCACAAAACACTTCTAGTATTTTATCATCTAATCAAATTACATTTTTATTATTCATTTTCAACTCTCCTTTCTCTGTATCTTATTCATCTTTGTATTCCCATAAATTAGTACATAGTAGATGCTTAATAAACATTTATTTAATTGAATTGCAAATACTATTTATTACATTAGTTAATTATTTTCTTCTGTGGTTTATGTGCACTCAGCTTTAGACAGTAGCACAGCTAGAAGAAAAATCTGATTTTTTTTTTAATTTTTATTTTTTGCTTCTGAAACTCATCTTGGTTCACTGAGCCAGAATCACTCCTTATTTGTACTAGGTTTCTTGAAGAAAAAGGTTTGGGGGAAGAAGAGGAAGAAAGAAGGTCTTAAATACTCAAAAGAACATAGATATGCATCCTCACAAATTAGATTCAATTTATGACTGATATAGCTGACTAACATCAATCTTAGCCTATAAAGAAAGTAAGTATTGACCTGTCTACATTAGACCACTAGGGTGAGTCAGCATCTAATTGATTGCACAGGTAGAAGGTAGAAAGTAGGAGGAAGCCCAGTGGCTAGACTTTCTCCTACAGAAAAGACTGAGAGAAAGGGGAATCGATGTACTCTGTAAGACAAAAAATGATGGCATTAGCCTTTGAGTATTTGTCCTTCCTGACAAATACTGTAAATTGTTATTAATTATTTTTATACAAACACATTATTTTCTGTTATTTGCATCCCTTGTGTGATCAGTAATTATTATATTTGCGTGATAGACCATAGCTTCTACTTCTTACCTGTGTGACTCTGGGAAAGTTTCATTAAACGTTTTTGTATAAAATGAGGAAGACTGGGCCCTCCAAGGTCCCTTCCAGGTCTATATCCAAGGAAGAGAAGCTCTGTCATGTCCTCTATTTCTTCTGTCTAGGAATATTTCACAGTTGACTTTGTGTACCTTTTGCTCTCTGTCATTGCTAATATCCATTAAGGGCCTGTCTTTCCTAAGATGCATCCTGACCTCTAATACTTATCCTTCTATCAAGATGAATATCCCCATGACAGCAAATTCTTCACCCCCACATCTTCAGAAGCAAGGTTATGCATGGGGTCCATTCCAGTTATCCTGTATTTGAAATGTACTTGGAATGTGACCGTTTCTTCATTTCTTATGTAGGGAGATGACACAATTTTCATTGTTTTTCTGTGATTTTTAGGAAAGAACTGTAGTTTTAATTCATTGCCACAGAGCTGAGAGGAGTTAAAGGGTCAGGATAAACAGAGTAGACATCATTGCAACTTCAACAACTCATATTTCTATAATATATCTGCCTAACAAATAGTAAACACTGAATAAATACCTGTTGACCAAACAACTTCATAATGTTTAAAATCACTCCTCATAATAACCCTATGTGGAAGATGCCACAGATATTATTGGGCACATTTTATGGATAAAGAAATTCAAGTCTTAAGAGCCTGTGTATATGAAAGAGTACTCATTTTTTTTCTATATAAACTCACCCTTTCTTATAACTTTCCTATTTCTGTCAATGGTGCCACCATTTTCCTGGTTTTATTGGGGATAGTCTCTCAGGTTTGTAAACTAGAAATTATCTTCTCCCCCTTCACTTTACTTCATTTAGCGCTGATGTCCCATTACTGGATAAGTTTGGTTGCTTCAGATTCCATATCTTGTGCATTAATGCTCTTCTTCTCACTAACATGGTCACTATTTTTATTTAGGTCCTCATTACCTCTCACCTGGACAATTAAATGGCCTACTAATTCGTCTGTCTCTGCATCCAGTCTCTCTCTACTACAATCTATCCTTCACAGAGGAGTCAAATTGATATTCCTAAAGCAGGGGGTATGACTAGGTCATTCTCTTCCTCAAGAAGTTTCAGTGGGCCCCTAATATTTCTAATATCCAATTCAAATTCCTCCAGTGGGGATTTAAAGTCCTTCACTATCTATAAACTTCAACCTCTCTGGCAAGGCTAATTATACATAGTCACTATATTCTAGCCCTTGTATCCAATACTGAATTTCCTGCCTTTATCTTTTTGAACAAGTTGTTCAACATGCCTGAAATGGTCTGGAATCTAGTTTTTTTTCAAATCTCAGCTCAGGTACCTCTAACTCCAAAAGATCTTTTGTTATTCCCTCTGTCATTAGCTCCATCCCAAACTATATTTTATAGGAGACCTTGATTTCCTG
>CM053591.1:94157774-94184389 GCA_028646515.1 Pseudochirops corinnae
TTAATAAGGTGATATATCCATAAATTTATTATAATTCATAATTTATATCATCATTTTATATCAATATATCATAAATAATAAATATCTTATTATAATCCATAATTGTGATAATTCATAGATATCATGTTTTATCATGATATATTACTTTATTACCTATTACACTACATGGTATCTGGTATTCATAATTATATACAAGGTAAAATATAATAAAGCAATAATACAGGCTGTCACAATATTTGTATTGTGCTTTTAAAGCTGTGAAAATGAGAAATAAACTATTATTAAAGCTTAAAACTTTTGGACACCCTCTAGATCAGTGTTTCTCAACCTTTCTAATGCTGTGACCCTTTAATACTCACATGTGGGCATATCTGCATGTGGGCAGACCCACCTGGAGATGGATAGAGGAGCTGTGTCTCGGTTCCTAAGACCATCAGAAATATGTGTTTTCTTACGGTCTTAGGCAACCCCTGTGAAAGGGTCGCTCGACCCCCAAATGAGTCGCGACCCCCAGATTGAAAACTGCTGCTCTAGATAATGGATATAGAAGTTCTTTGTACAATTTGAAATCCTATACAAAAGTAAGATCATATGACAATTATTTCACAAAAAATATTCTTTATTCAAAAAGATGTGTATTGAGGCCCCTTTACATTGGGAATTCTGAACCTGTCCTGTATCATGAGTCCTTTTGGTGGTCTTGAAGGGGAAAGCTTCCGCTGGTGGACCCCTTTCTCAAAATAATGTTTTTAAATGAATAGAATTTTGTTAATTAATAAAATAAAAGACATAGAATTCCAAAAGAAACAATGTAGAGCAGAATATAGTTTTCAAGATATTGTTTGTTTGGTTCTTCTTTTTTTTTTTTTTTCCAGTTTACAGATCCCAAGTTAAGAACCTCTGCAAAGGGAACACATTTTTTAAATTCATTTATACATTTATTTGCAGACTCTTACTTAAAGGAGGGCCAGGACAGTACAGAAACACTTTGGAAGTCAAAGCATTTGGAACTACTGCCAACTTATTCATAAATGAAATAAAGTTTCCCTGAAATTATCATTTGAGTGAAGAAGTAAATTTCATTCAAGTTTTCAAATTTTATTCACTCACAATGTTCCAGAAACTTGAGGATCCTATATCAATTTAGTATACCAGTATTTGAACTAGTGAGATGTCAGTTCAAAACAGCAAACTTTGAAAAAGTGAACTCATCTGCCTTATATGAATTTATTCAGTTTCAGTAATGGTTTCATTTTCTTATTCTCTCCCACATACTTTCACTCAAACAACCCCATTATAATTTGATATCTGAATAAAACTACCTGTTGGAAAAGATACTGCCCACTGTGCAGAGAATAATTCAAAGCCAGTAGGTAGCATTCTTCTGTGAGACTTGACTTTTATGAATTCAGAGAAATGCCAGCACTCTACTTGTGAACAGTCAAGTAATTAATTGTGGTAGTGTAGATTATGAATTTGTCAGAGTTCATCCAATTTATAAAATTGAATAATCAGCCTAATTAAAGATTGTAATATTTATGTTGGTAAGTACTGTAATATTTTATTCACTGCATATTGCAAGCAAGTACTTTATATATTAATGGTTCATTTCTAATTTTCACGGGGTACAGTATTTTCTAATTCACCTTGAAAATATGAAGATAAGGAATGTACATGTAAGATTGAGTTCAGCAGTTACTTTATAACTCACACCCTGACATTCCTTAATGGGGATGCTGCATTCTTATATCATTGCCTACTGTCCCCAGGCTGGCATCAGCATTGGTGCCCAGAGGCATATTTGGCACCAGAGTGGCTGATAATGGACAATGAGGGTGCACTGACTTTAAAAATGTAAATCAAAATTCAATACTTTGCAAAGTTCAATTCTCCTTGGGAAAAAGGAGATGGACTTCCTAAGTGCTTCCATGTTCTCAGTAAGTGGCAGATCCAAAACTTTTACTACTTATCCTAGGAAAGCACAAGCTTCAAAAAGAGGAGAGTTACTTTATAAAGAGATGCTCCAAGCTCTGTTTCTCTGTGAAAATTTTCCAAAGTAACAAAAATACTTATACTTTTGAGACCTTTTTTTAAAAGCTTACTTTGCCCAATCAAATTAATATATAGTATAAATGTCAAAAGAATTTCATAGGATTGTTTATTTTCATTTGAGGCAATCTCTTCCAATCTGTGATTGAGGGGAAAGAAATAGTGGTGTCAAGTATCTCTGGAGTATTTTATGCTTACAGGTAGTATTAGTTGTTAGTGTGTATATGGTGCCCTAAGATTTGCAAAGTGCCTTACATATGTTATCTCATTTGATCCTCACAACAACCCTGTGAGTTAGGTACTATCATTATTTCCATTTTATGGAAGAGAATACCAGAGGCCTAGAGAGGTTAAGGGACTATTACCTAGCAAGCATGTGAGATGAGATTTAAACTTTGGTCTTTCTCATTTCTTGTCCTTTATTCAAATCCGCTTGAGCCATATAAAAGCTATGTGAGGTATGTAAAATATTATCTCCTGAGATTCTGAAAAGCTAAGTGATCTGTTCAAGGCCTCCCAACTACTAAAATGTTCCTAGAAGGTAAAGTCCTTAAGGTTTTGATGTTGTTGTTCAGTTATTTCACTCCTGTCTGAGTTTTTGTGGCCCCATTTAGGACTTTTTTGGCAAAGATGTTGGAGTGGTTTGCCATTTTCTTTTCCAGCCCATTTTGCAGATGAAGAAATTAAGGCAAATAGGGTTAAATGACTTGCCCAGGGTCACACAGCTAGTAAGTGTTTGAGGTTAAATTTGAACTCAGGTCCTCCTGACTCCAGGCCCAGCACCTACCTACCTAGGTTCCTTCAATACAGGGCCTATTTTCTCTTGTGTCTCTTTATTCCCATGACACTAACACAATAACTTACATATAGTACATGATTAATCAATTCTTATTGGTTGACTGAATTAGAAATGGTAAAAAAAAAAAAAATGACTTAAATGGTATGGTCCTGACATGTAAAAAATGCCCTTTCCACTATACCATTCTACTTTAAAAATGAGTTGAATTTCATTTTTCTCTTTTAAAATATTGGACACATGAATAATTAGGATTTGCCTTTAATATAGTTGCTTTATTTATACTTTCTATTGTTCCAATCCAGACCTTAGTGGAAGATGAATGTAGTTATAAGATGACCCAAGAATTGTGAATTCATTGTGAAAAATAGTATTAATGGTGAATACAAACCACAAAACTAAAAACATCTACTATGTGTACGTATTCTTTATCTAATGTGGAAACAGATTCACTTTCATAATATGCATTGTTGTGAAGAGACTGAGAAACCCGTTTTTAAAAAGATAGTAAAATGGGGAATATATATTTTCAACAATAAATCCTTTTGGTTTAACAGATATATATGGTACAAAATTACTCACTGTAATAAATACAAATGTACTGTATCACACATAACCTTCATAAGAAAGTATTTAATAAGACAAATCCAATTTTTAATATTTTATTAAGCAATATGATTCAATACATTTTAATAAAATACAATTTATTACAACCAAACTATATATATTATATTATATATCATACTGTATGATAAAAAGTTAATTAACAAATCAGTAGCTGATGAAAACTCAGCAGGCTTAATCATTCACCAGTCTATAGTCTATGAAACTCACAAATTAAATGATGACTGTATCTCTATTAACTTTGGCTCCCTTTTGTTGTCTTCCAACCTCACCCAATAACATGAAATATTGAAAGCTACACTAGTTGAAAATAGAATCTTTGAAAATAAGGTATTGTACTGAAAGATAACATCATGGTATTTCAGGGGGGAAAAAGTTACATTAGAAGCAACAGTAGGCAAGTACTTTCTGTTCTGAGTGTGACAAACTTAGCTTAAGAATTAGTCTGCATTAGCAGACAAAACGTGGAATGAAATGAAACCCAGTAAAGTGAAAAGGTTCTTTTGTGCTTGAAGATTATAATTTCACAAAATCTCTTAACCAGAAAAAGATCAATAACTACTTAGTGTTTGAAAACATACTATCCCTTCCCCTCAGAAAATGTTAATTGCTTATGGCATGGGTAGAACCTTTTGAGAGGGAACGTGTATGTGTGCTTATACATATATTTATATATGTGTTTATACATATATGTGTTTACATAATACACACATATATGTATATACATACTTATACATACATTTAATTTTTTAGGATGTAACCCTTCATCTTGCACACTCATTATAAATATTTAATCCAGTTGATTAACTACTTGCATCCTAGGATTTAGAGTATAACAACTAAGGTAGAACACAACTTTTAAAAAATAATATTTTTATATTTGCTTAGTTTATACCAGAAAAATACAATAGATGAAAAGGCGTTAGTAGTAAAAGATGCCTAGCATCCAGGACCTAATGAGTTCTATATTAAGATAAACCAATCCCTTAGTGAAGGGGTCCACCATCCCCAGCGCTCCAATAGCTCTGAGAACAGCAATACCTTGAACAAGCATTGCTTTCAACACAGTCAGCATAGCCATTATACAGGGAAACAAGCCTAGTGGAGATAACACGAAGCAACTGACCTTCTCCCTCAGCATTCATAGCTACAGGGGACCTAGAAAATAAAGTTCTCACTAAAAAAGCTCTCAGCACTGTAAAAATGGCTTGATGCTATTCCATTTTTCAATGGAATAAAAATGAATTCCTATTTGCTTTGCCACTGTTATCCAAAAGACCATTGAGTCTTTCCATCAACATTTTAGCTGAAACCTTTTATATGTGTTATTTTCCCCATTGGGCTTTGGGAATTTAGAGGGGAGAAACTATTTCTCTCTCTTTTTTTTAAATTTGCATTTCCAGTACTTAGCAGAGTACTTTAAAACTCAGTAAGTATATAATTTTTTTCATTCATTCATTCAATGAATGTTTATTGAATTGCAATGAAAGGCAACAATGAGTCAGTACTAGATACATGGATACGATCCTTGGTGTCCATTGTGTGGAATGTTTTCTTCTTGAAAGATCATATCAAGAATCTCTCTTCTACCAGATGCAGAGGATAATGGCTCCTTACTTAGGCACCCTAGTTCAATTGCTACCAGTGTTCTGAGCAAGGCTGCCTGACAACTAGCAAAGATTTTTTTTTCACTTTTTGGAGAGGGGGAAAGCAGGGCAATTGAGGTTAAGTGACTTGCCCAAGGTCTCACAGCTAGTAAGTGTTAAGTGTCTGAGGCTAGATTTGAACTCAGGTCCTCCTGACTCCAGGGCTGCTGCTCTGTTCACTGTACTACCTAGCCACCCCACCTAGCAAAGAAAAAGGTTTTTGATACAATATCTGAGAAAAAAGAATTATTCCTCCCACTCCTCTGATGAGATTTATGAATCACAACCTCATTGAGAACATAAGTAAAATAAATTTTCTTTATTAATAAAGTCAGTAAAAAAATTTATAAAAACAAACAAAAAACAAAAATAGAAACAATAGTAGTTTCAGTCAAGGAAGTCCTACTAATGGCAGAGACAACATGCAAACAAATATGTGTGCTGTGTGTGTGTATTACACATACACACATATATATATATATATATATATATATATATATACACACATATATATATGACATATATAGGATATATAGGAATATAGGATAAATTTATATAGGATAAATTGGAGGTAATCCTAAAGGGAAGGCATGAGCATGGAGGGGAACTGAGAAAGGCTACTTATAGGAAAGGAGATTTTACTGACACTTGAAGGAAGCCTGGGGATCCAGGAAGGCAAGGAGAAGAGAAAGAACATTCCAGGCATGGGGTATAGCCACTGAAAAATTATCAAGTAGGCATATGGAACATCTTGTGGCTTTTTCCTCCACGGAAAAACTGCCAGAACTTTGGTACTCTCAAATCCCAACTTCCAAAAACCAAAATGTCTCTGTAACCATGTGTCAATACCAGTGTTTTATACAGGCTGTGGTATTTCATTATACTTCATACTTTTAAGGATATATACTTTCCTCCGTATGGATTCAATGAAGGAGACTGCAATACCACTGCTGAATTACTAGACAGCTTTGAAATAAGACACATTTTTGCTTCTCTATAAAAATCTATGAAGAAAAACCAAGGGCCTTCCACAAAAAGATTTATGACATTTATCTCTGCCATTCCTGGAAGGAATTAAATCCATGTTTTGTAATAACTTGTGTTGGGTGCAAATCATAGAATCTTAGATGTACAGAAACAAAAGGGAGCTCAGATGTCCTAAAGTCCAATGCTCTTATTTTATTAACAAGGAAACAAAGTCCCAGGGAAGTTAAATAATTTGCCGCAAGTTTACCCAGTTAATAAGTGACCAAGTCAAGATTGGAATCTAGGTCCCATGACTTCAAATTCAGCATACAGCACCAAATGAAAACAAAATCTAAATAACCACCTGAGAGAAAGGGTTGGTTTAAGCTACTAGATTTCTTTTACGTTTGTACCCAATACCTTTTTTCTTCTTGAAAAAAAAAAAAACTGCCAGCAACACTGGTATTTTTTTTTCCACATCCCAACATCCCACAACCAAACTGACTCTCTAACCAAGTTCCAATATATTACTGTTCAACATTGGCTGTTATATCTATTATATTTAACTATTTTAAGGATATGTATTTTAATTGGCCTGGATAGATCAAAGCAGACTACAGTATGATTATAAATAAGTAGATGGCCTTTGAGAATTGCTCTGGTTGAAAACTGCATCACCCAGGCCCAACCTAGAAATAAGCATCTCCAAATTTAGCTAGGATAATCTTCAAACAATTAACATTCAGGCTATCACTAGACCATTCCTGGAAGTCTTCCCATCTTGATCTGTCAAAAGTTTCTATCCACAGTTACAACACTGGAGAACCAAGCCTCTAACACAATAAATAACTGCATAATAAAAACAATGTTTTAGGAAGACAAAGTCATAACCAATTGTAAGTGAAGAGACTCTTGGAAAGGATGTTAGGTACAAGAAAAACAGATTCAGCTAAATTATCCTACAGCTGTTATTAAAATTCTGGATATGCTTGTAGTATATAATACATACAAGTGCTAGTGATTGGCTAAGAGAGCCTTTTAATTTTTTAATCCACTTTTGGCAGCAGTGAGAGATTATGAGAGGATTGTTTTTAATCTTCTAGAAGATCAGACTTAATGATTTTAATTTTCTCTCACTCTGTGGGTGTCTTGCCTGTGGCCTATAGTGCAATGTTGCATCAATATGGATCAAGACTGCTTACAGCTCATCATTTTATTGTTCACTGTAAAAGGGAAAGATAGTCATTACTTCTTTTGGTGTCTTTCCCATACCTAGGGTGAGGAGGGAATTACATTGATGCAAAGAACAGAAAAAAGAAAGAAAGAAAGAAAGATTTACTTTGTCAAAGTTACATATACAACTTCTGAAACAGGGCTTCAACTAGCTAAAAAAAAAAAAAAGCACACTACCAACTCTTCTTCACTCCCATCTAGCAAACTGAATCCTGCTCTTTCTCTCAATGTCCAATAAATAAGTTATTGCATCTTAGATGTTATGGAATACACCTAAATCAAGCTCTGACTATAATATAACATTATCCTGATTCCTGAAAAATTTTAAGATTACAATGACAAGCAAAAATTTATTTGGCAACTTATGCATATAATACATGATAATGTGGGTGCTAGCATTCTGCAAGCTGTGCTGCACTAAACAAATGTAAAATATTATTGTTTTTAGCCTCTTTTTTGCCTAGCTTTGAATCTCTTTATAGAGGCTAGTTGATCTGCTCATTTGCAAGAGGTCAAAGCAACTATGCAGGGCCTGAGGCAATTAGAATTACAGACTTAGGAAGGCCAGGTCAAAAGTGAAGATCCCATGACCAGAACAGGCTTGGTCACATTGATCCACTAATCAGAACTGTATCTGTTTTTTGTTTTTTCTCATTTCTTTTTTTCAAATGTTTCCTAATAGGTTACTGTTTATTTCAAGGTTACTAAAAACTTTATTGTGTTATTTTGAAGCAAAATAGTTTGAATATTGACAGATGAAAATGCTTGTGTAGTCTCCAACCAGATTTTTAGGACTTTTAGGACTTTCTAGAACAGGGATGGGGACAAATAGATGGCTTAATGGATAAAATGTTGGGCCTCTGGTCAGGAAGATTCATCTTCCCAAGTTCAAATATGGCCTCAAACACTTACTAGTTATGTGACTCTGGTCAAGTCAATTAACTCTGTTTGCTTCAGTTTCCTCCTCTGTAAATAAGCTGGAGAGGGAAATAGCAAACTATTCCAGTATCTTTGCCAAAAAAAAAAACCCAAATGGGGTCATGCAGAAACAGACACAATGGAATAAAAATAACAGAGTAGGGATTCTTAACCATTTTGTTCCATCAACTTACTAGGCAGTCTGGTGAAGACCATGTTTCCCCTTCTTAGGAAACTGTTTTCAAATGAGGAAAATAAAATATGTAGAATTATCAAGGAAACTAATTTTAATGAAATAGCAATAAAAAATAAAAAAATAATGTGTGACATATATGCTTCTTTATCAAAGTATTAAAATAACAAAACGATACATTTAAAATGTAAGTAAGTTGAAGATGATTTGTATTTTTCACAAATGTGTTTTGTCAGCTATCTCTTAGCCTGAGACAAAAAAATTTAAATGGGGTGGTCTTTGAGGAGGCAACATACATGTTATATTGTTGGAGAGTCAAAAGATTTTTGAGTTCTAAGGTAACATAAATACATATATGATGTCTGTTGGTGACAAAATCACAGGTGCTTTGTGGTATGTTGACTACATTTAAATGGAAGGAAATGATAAATTTCAGTTAGGGGATAGAGAAAAAAAAAGATGCATTTCCCCCCATTCAAGTTCAAAGATCCCCTTGCAATCTATATATGGACCCCCAAAGGGATTCTGTGTGTGAATCTGTAATGGTAATTTGAAGATCTTCCCTTTCCCTTAATAAACCTAAGGGAATTTGAAGATCTTCCCTGATTTGAAGATATTCCCTACCCCCTAATAAGTAGAATGTAATCACATAGAGCCTGTGGTGGGAGGAGTTTGCTGAAGGGTGGAGCAGAGCATACAGGAAGCTGGGAGTCAGAACAGCTGGACAGGGAGAGAGAGGACAGCAGGCAAGCAGACAGCTAGGCTTGTGAGTATTTTTTGTGGGAAGGCTACGGGATGTTGAGGTGCTCTTTTGCATTATGGTGTAATAACTTCTATGTTGCTATGATGGATTTGGTTTCCTGGTGTTGGGATTTGGTTTTCTGGTACCTGAATAAATGTTTTGCTTCTGTCTTCTCTATGGAAAGTCTGTTATATTTTGTGATTGAGAACTATGCCGGCATATTTACAGTTGCTATTGGTGCTGTGAATATTGCATTGGAACTACTTTTGATAGCAAGGGTGACCATGAAATATTGGACCTCTATTTGATAGCAAAGGGGACTAAGAAGAAAAAATGGATACTCCCAGATGGGAGGATTTACCCTATTCCTTCCTAGCAAGAGAGTGAGCTAAAAGTACAGAGATCTGTGAAAACTGGAAACTGAGGCTACATAAGGGGGAACCTAGAGATTTAGGAACATGTTTGCAAGGAATATCAATAAAACCAGGGTGAGAACTGGAGGCACTGTGTACAAGAGGCTGGGTTTTACTACCAGGTTACCATATTATATGTAAAAAAAGAGACAAGCTGGTACAAGAAAAAGCTCAGATGGAAATGAAATTAGTTGATTTGCATGAAAAATTTTCTGTGTCACAGCATTCAGGCTCTCTTTTAGAAGAGCAAGATGGAGGGGCTCAGGTTGTAGAAGTGTGTTTGACTCAGAAAAAGAAGAAAAAAACTAATCAGAGGAATGTGCATGCCACCCTAATACAGACTGAGCCTACTTACCCTAGCAATGGCTGTGACAGGACAGCAGGTAAGCAGACAGCTAGGCTTACGAATGGATTATTTTGTTTTGTTTTGGTGGGAAGACTAAAGGATGGCTCTGTGCCATGTTCTATGTTGCTTTGATGGCTTTGGTTACCTGGTATTGGGATTTGGTTTTCTGGTTTCTGGATAAATGTTTTACTTTTGTCTTATTTATGGAGAGTCTGTTATATTTTGCAATTGAAGACTATCTTGGCATATTTACATTTGCTGCTGGTACTGTGAATATTGCTTTAGCACTATAGAATCCTAAGTTAAGATTTCATGTTCTCAAGAGATGGATTAAGCAGGCAAAGAAAATGCTCAGGTTCCTAACCACTATGCTAGACAATACAACACAAAGGACAGTGAAGAAGAGGGTAGATAATGAAGGCAGATGCCATGAAGGGCAATTCCACTGAATATGTCTTTGTTCTGAGAGAGCAAAATCAATCTTCCAAAGAGTCCTAGGGAGGGGTTATACTCTATGTCCAAAGAACTATGAAGTGATATGTGGGGACTTTGTTGTTGGGAGGAGATCAGTCAGATGACAAACATTTATTAAACACATTTATTAAACACAACAGGCATTGTGCTAAGCAACAGGGAATTAAAGAAAGACAAAAGAATGATTCCTGTACTCAAGGAACTCAAATTCAGATTGGAAGAGATAGCATAAAAATAATTGTATATATAAAATACGTTCAGTGTAAAAGGAGAGTAATCACAAGGCACCGGAAATGGGAACAGGAGAAAGGGAAAATGGGAGAGATTGTACAAGGAAAGGCCTCTAGCCAAAGATGAGATTTGAGCTGAGTCATTTTTATCCATTTATTTATTTGTCTATTCATTCACCCGTTCATTTGCTTTTAACATTCTTTTTTTTTTTCAAATTGAGTTCCAAATTCTCTCCCTCCTTCCTGTCACACCATCCATTGAGAAGGAAAGCAATGTGATATCAGTTATACATGTGAAGTCATGTAAAAGATTTCCACATGAGACATGTTGCAAAAATAAAAAGCAAAAAATATAAAGAAAATGAAAAAATATGTCTTAGTCTTCATTCAGAGTTCATCACTTCTCTCTCTGAAGGGGGATAACATTTTTCTTCTAGGTACTTTGGGATTGTCTTGAATCTTTGTATTGCTCCGAATAACTAAGCCTTTCACGTTTGATGATCATCAAAATATTGCTATTTCTGTATACAAGGCTTTCACTTTACTTTGCATCAGTTCATGTAAGTTTTCCCTGATTTTTCAGAAACTATCCCATTGTCATTTCTTACACCATGATAATATTCCATCGCAACCATATGCAAAAACATGTTCAGTCATTTTCCAACCAATAGGCAACTCCTCAGTTTCTAGTTCTTTGCCATCATGAAAAAGTTGCTATAAATATTTTATATGCATAAGTTCTTTTCCCTTTGACCTCTTTGTGATGTAGACCCAGTAATATTATTGATAGATCAAAGGATATGCACAATTTTATAGCCCTTTGAGCATAATTCGAAATCGTTCTCTGGTTGGATCAGTTCACAATTCCACCAAAAAGGCACTAGAGTAGCTATTTTTCCACATCTCCTCCAACATTTCTCATTTTCTTTTTCTGTCATGCTAGCTAATCTAATAGGTGAGGCCATATTTCAGAGTTGTTTTAAAATTGCATTTCTCTAATCTATAGTCATCCGGGGCACTTTTTTTTCGTATGATTACTGATAGCTTTGACTTCTTCTGAAAACTACTTGTATTGACCATGTATTAATTGGGGAATGACATACTTTTTTACATTTGACTCAGTTCTCTATATATTGGAGAAATGAAGACATTCTCAGATAAACTTACTGTAATTTTTTCCCCAGTTTCCTACTTACCTTATAAATTTCATTGCATTAGTTTTGTTTGTGTGCCTCCTACTATGCTAAATACCTTTCAAATATTATCCCATTTGAGCCTCACAACAATCCTGTGAAGTAGGTTATATCCCACCTCATATTATAAGTGAAGAAACTGAGGTAAATAAAGGTTATGTGATTTGGAGTTAACCTTTAATTTCCTTCCAAATCCAAAATTCTATCTTCACATGAGAGTATCATGGGAAGCATTTTCTTGATTCTATCACATTGATTTTCTGAGACTCTCAGAGTATGGGAATTTGATCTTTAGTCAAAGCCAAATACAGACACAAGGAATAAGGCTTCAGTCTATGATCTTTGAAGTTCCCTAAATCATCCTCCAAGGTTGCTATTGTTGTCTTCAATACCTACAATTTGTATTAAAATGTCATTCCTTTTCCTCAGCATTGTGAAAAGTGGAGAATACGAAAATTTGTTTTAAACAAAAGGAAAATGGATAAAGGAAAAGATAATTCAAATCTGCCATAAAAGGTAATACTTAGAAAAATGTTTCAGGAAAGATTTTGTGGTGGAGAAATCAATTTAACATTAAACTGTTTTAAAATATATCTATGCACTAACATCAAGAAGAAGACTTTGAACAAAATAGACTCTCCAAAAATTGTCATTGAATAAATTTACTAATTTTAAAATAAAAAATCATATGTGTATGTGTATATATGCATGTATATACACATATGCATATACCTTATATATGTATATGTACAGGCATATATATTTGTGTATATACATACCACAAGTAGACACCCAATAAAACCATGCATCCTTTTATCAAGGATATCCTCAGAAATCTCTGTTTCAGTTAACTTTATAAGCTCAGAGATTTTCTCCCTAAGCAAAACTCTGTCTTGGCAAAATGGGCTTAATAAATGACAAATACAGGGATTTTTTCTTGAAAATGAAGATATATTTATCAGTCACACTTGACCAAAGTTTATGGATTGTATACAGAAAGGGTTGTTGGTTTATATTGTTAGAGTAGCTGAGGGAAGGGTAGTGAAAGAATAGGAAGAAGCCATGGTAACACTCTTGAGGGAAGATTTCTATGATCTCTCATAGAAATCCCAGCCTGATTTCATAGAAATCTGTTTCTCTAACCTAGTCACAATACACCTGAGTAAGGCCCCTATAACTTTTTTTTCTTAGTCTACATCTATGGTTGTCCCATTAACCAATTTGACTGCAACAAGACAGAAAGTAGTTCACTCTGTGATCCATCAGGTATTTAGAAAACAGGCTATAATGCTTATGTTTTTAGCAATATGGAGAAAGATGCCCTTGGCAGAAGCATAATCTACTAAAAATATTAGATCACTGGAATTCAATCCCTAAACCCAGAAATTAATTTTAATTTAGAATTCTTCTAAAAGTTATAATAAAAATCGATTGTTTTAATGGGCCAAGTTCATCTATTAGCAATATTTTTATTATGGGCATAAATGAATACAAAATATAATTAAACCTAAATTAATTTAATACTTAAAATAACTTTAAAACTGTAATTCATTTTTCCCAATATCAAACTCTGCCACCAACAGGATTTTCAAATCTTCTTGATTGGAATTCTCAGAACCACCACCTTTATTCTAAAATTTTAGTTTAAATCTAATCCTCCTATCACTAAAGTCAAAATCAGTTTCTACATTTACATTACCAAATGGGTTGTGATGACTGCTTCAAGTAAAATGGGCTATAAGAGGGACTAGATAATTTAGAGATAATGAGATGAATAAAAATTATTTAAACACTAATAAAGTTATAGCAAAGTAACAATAATGTCATATTGAAAAATCAACATTGCCCATCAGATAACTTTCCCCGCTAGATATTCATTAGAGGGAAGCTAGAAAGTGCATAATAAAACTTGCTGGAATAAAACAAAATATCCCCCCTCAGGGACACAAATCTATCAGTGGTTCATTTCCCAGAGACTGATTTCCTTTCTAAGTAACACACCTGTGTGCTTTCATGGAGTGCTTCCAGTGGAGGTGAACATGAAGTACGATGCAGAGTTATAATTTCACCTTCATGATGCCTTTGCTGCAAATAAGCCAGCCTCCTTCTGATTGCTGTGCCCTAGCTGAACAGCTTGTTGCTGTCCTTTCCAAACATTCTACAGCTGTGCTGCAATAACCACAAGTCCTGCCCTGGCACCAAATCAACAAATATTTATTGAGTGCCCACTATGTGCAAGGCACCCTGCAGGGAAATGGGGCTTGTAGAGCTGGCATGTTCTTTTAGAATTTTTTTTTTTCTGCCCTGTCACTTCAGTTTACTCCTACAAAGGGTCCTGCCCTTCAAAGTCAACATCAAATGAGAAAAAATTTTACATGATCCAAAAATATAGTGTATAAATTAGGTTTTAATTAAGATTCAGCTTCTTATTGACTCTTCACATCTCTAAAGCAATGAGTCAGTCGAAAAGGATGTGTTAAGGACCTATTATGTGCCATACACTTTTTCTGGGGATACAAAACAAAGGCAAAGGACAATCTTTTCCCTGGAGGAACTCATAATCTAATGGGGGATACAGTATGCAAATTATGCACAGACAAATTACATACAGCATAATCAAAATATTCAACATACAGAAAGCAGTAAATTAAGTGAGAGTGGGAAAGTGGGTCTCAAAGAAAGGGAGAATTTAGCAGAGCCTTAAAGGAAGCCAGGAGGCAGAGATAAGGACAGAATGCAGTTCAGGTATGCAGGACAGCCAGGGAAAATGCCCAGAGCCTAGAAATGAACTGTCTTGTTCAAAGAACAGCAAGGAGGCTAGTATAACCAGATCAGAGAGAATATGTGTGGGGTGCAAGATGTAAGAAGACTACAAAGCTATGAAGGGACCTAGGCTATGAAGGATGCTGAATGCCAAAGGATTTTAAATTTCTTTTGTTGTACAGAGGGAAAAGCACCAACTCTAGAGTCAGAAGCCTAAGACCTTGAGTTAAGTCATTAAAGAATCTCAGATTAAACCCCTCTAAAGTAATGGAATAAGGGGACTATGTTGAATTTGATGGATTATGAGGTCCCTTCTATCTCTAACTATATGTCCTATGATCACTCAACCTGGTTAATTACAAGTCCCTCCCAAAAATATTTACTGGCACTGAGTCTGCTTCTTTGGGGTTTTTTGATTTGTTTTTTCATTTGTTTTATTATTCTTCTATCCTTCGCTTCTATTTACCAGTCCCCATTCCCATCTCTATTGCTCACCCCCTAACTAGAGCCATGATTCTGGCATCTGTTTCTTGTTTCTTTTTTACCCCCTGTCTCTGCACACTGTAGACAAAAGTGCTGTTTGAAAGGTGTAGTCACGAGGAGATTGTTTCACACAGAAGGAAACAGGAAATTTCAGTTTAATGGAAAGATGAACAATAGGTTCTCTTGTGAGAAGGGAAAAAAGAAGTGGGTGTAATTATTTTTGTTTCCATGTTATGGTTTTCACAAGATAGTGTCACTTTTAATGTCACTTTTAACATGAATGGGACCTCATACCTCTTCTGAAGGCAAATTAGGATGTTAGAGAAACAAGTCTGTTTCTCTGATTCTTTCATTAGGCCTTGATTTGGGGACTGTGGAGTAGTTCTTTTTTTTTTTTTTTTTTTTTTTTGGTAATTAACCCATGGGAAACAAGTGACATTTCAAAGGCTATTTAGTCATCTCATCTCATGATACAGATGACAAAGTATTTTAAAGAAGGTCACCATGTTACAGCTTATTTGCCAGTATCTTTTTAAAAAATGAACAGAAAATTTTTCTTAAAATATAAAGTAGATGTATGCTCTAAATTAAATCAAACATATTTGAATAATTAGTGTCTTCATTGTAAAGGTGTGCATAAGGAAGGATGATGAATAGTAACTTTGAAAATATGGCTTGGGAGTGAGAAACAAAAGATGCTAAAAATTTGGAGATAACTGATGTTTTTGCTTTGTGGTATGTCATGAAAAACCTTCACTAACAAAAGAGTCATTTTGGGCTGGACATAATGAACAGCACACAATATCTAAAATGGAACATTTTAACAAATAGCAAACAACTAGTTGCCAATGTTGGTGGCATTTCCAAATTCATTGCTCATTTTTAGCCAGACTAGTGATTTGTTAGAACAAAGGACAAAATCAATCCCAAGGACCTCGCAACAAAACCAGGCACGATGTTGCTGCTTAATACATTCTTCTTGACCTGACTGTATCTGTACGAATTGTGCAAAGTGAGTCTAATTCCAGTCTTCTTCCCCTATAATATGGTTCTTAGGGACACTGGGATTAACATGCTGTTTTGTGTTTTTGAATAAAATGAAATTTTTACATATTAGCATTAGAAGCATTCATGGAGGAACTGAGAAGAGTATTTCCTTTCAAGGATCTTTCATTATTTTCAAATAGTCTCAATTTTGGTGTTCTGAACTTGACAAACACTAGTAAATAGTTGTTCTCATTTTTTGCTGTTATTTCATTCATGTCTGAATCTTCATGACTCCATTTGGGGTTTTCTTGGCAAAGATACTGGAGTAGTTTACCATTTCCTTCTCCAGCTCATCTTACAGATGAGGAAACTCAGGGAAACAGGATGAAGTGACTTGCTGAGCGTCACACAATTTGTTCCCATATTTGAACTCAAGTTTTCCTGACTCCAGGCCTGGCCTTTTATGCTCCAGTGAACATGAGCATTGCCAATACAAAGAGCAAAAACAGAGTATGGCTCATGAAATTACAAATCTTCATTGCATATATTTTTTTTCTTCAAAGTATATCATAAATTCAGTACATTCCTTTCAGAACTTAAAAGAGGAACCAACTAAACTATAAACATGTTTCTATAATTAAAGAAATGATTCTCCAAGTGTGGTTTGTGTATTCCTGGGGTTACTATAGGTCAAACTATTTTCATGGTAATACTAAAGCTATTAAAATAAGCTTCCCCTTTCTGCGTGAGGTTGGGTTTTCTTTATATTACTTGAACCAACACAATACATTGCAACAGATTAAATTCAGAAGTAGATATGAGAATCCAGTTGTCTTCTACTTAGGCAAATAGTAGAGACATTTGGAAAAGTATATAAAACAATGCCATTCTCTCATTTTTTTTGTTTCGGTAATATAATTATTTTTCTCAAAATGTGTGATTTTTAATATATAATGAACTTATTTTATTTTAAAATGATTTTAAAAAATAAATCGTTTTGTAAAAAATTTCTAATGCATGCTAAATATAACCCATATAAGCAAAAAGTTCTTTGAGGCTCTCTATCATTTTAAAAATTTATAAAGGGGTGTGGGCACCATAAAGTTTGAGAACCATTGAATTAATGCATTTAAGTAACAAATTTCTATAGTGATGAGCAGCAGCAAACTGTTCTGAATTAGCAGGAATCTTTTGAAGCTGCATAGCAGCCATTAGAACAATCTATTTCAGTTTTCTGGGATTTCTTTTTCTTCTACCATACTAAATGACCTATACCCCATTTCAGGGACGCAGCTTCTCAGGAACAGTGGGCAGGAGAAATTTGGCATGAAGCCCTAAGGGGTTTAAAGAACATGTACTAATTCTAGACACCAGTAAATGAGCATTAAAAACAGTAGCTGCTAGCCTGCCATTCTGAAAAGAACCTACTGAAATGGAACTTTTATGTTATAATTTCCTTAAGCATCCATTATGTTTTAAGCCTTTAAACCCACTCCTGAATTTTATACAGAGCTTAGTATATTATAATAATTAGCAATCTATGTTTAGGATATGGCATGGGTGGGTCATTTTTGTAGCCTTGTCTAGTTGCTAAAACACTTAAAGTTTGAATTATTTTCTTGTTACAATGTGCTACATGTCTGTGTCTAAAAATTTACATTAATTTTGGCACCAGAAATTATAATCGGTGATATAAAGAATACAGGAAGAGGGGAGTTTCACATGGGTTCTGGACACCTACAAATGTAATAATGTCATTAAACATTCCAGGAAGCTTGTAGTCTTGGTATATTATGCTGATTTATGTTGTTGAATAAAATAGAACTGTTAAAAATGTCTAATGCTCTCAAATATCATTTTCTAGAGACTAAGCTAGAACAATTCAGACATACAGTGTGAAGGAATGGAAAGGTCACTGGAGCTGAAGTTAGGAAGATCTTCTTTCAAATCTTGCATCAGACACTTAATAAACATTAATCATTAATCATTATAATCAATAATTGATATAGAGTATTTAATAGCAAATAATTAATAATAAAAATTAATAAATATGTAGTGTAAATCCATATAACCTCACTGGGCCTCAGCTTCTCCATCTATTAAAAAAAGGAGACTGTACTCAATGGCTTCTAAGATCCCATCCAATGGAAATCTATGACTTTTTTTTGTTTCTGTTTCTGTTTTATACTATATTTCATCCCTATTTTCGTCAATGCTTTCTTCCTCTATTTTGATGTGCATGGTATAGCTATAGAATCAATGAGAAACATGGAAATGGACGCTACTGGACAACGGAACACACCATGATGACATGACTTATGAAGGAATGCCGACATAAAGTATTTTTGATGCCATTTTTCCACGTCTTCTGATTTCAACTATCTTTTTTTCTTTCATGCATTCCATTGGCTTATTATAACATCCATTAACTTGCAGAGCTCCAATAACCATTATATTGCCTAACCATCGAGGCTGTTCTCCACATACCATCAAATCGCTTATACGCAAGCAGTCTTTATTCCAGCTATTTCCAAATTTTCAATACAGGGAATGTGCTAAATGAACATAGATACTTGTTTTGTGTACTAGTAATTTGAATAATCACATGTATATGATAACTATTCATGGTTAGTATACACTAGCATACACAGGTTCAAAATCTAACGGGAACATGCTAATAACTAAGTATAAACAAACTACGTACAGAATAAATCAGAAATTGTCAACAGAGGGAAACCAGTGGAATTAAGAAGGATTGAGAAGGATTGTCAAAGATGGGGTTTTAGATGGGATCTGAATGAACCAGAGAAGCCAGCAGTCAGAGATAAGAACATCCCATGCATAGGGAACAGTCAGTGAAAATGCCTGTAATTAGGTGATGGTTTGTCTTGTTAGAGGAATAGCAAGGACAGAATAATGCAGAATGGGGGTCAGATGGGGGACAGGTTGTAAAGGGCTTTGAACACCAAACAGAAGGGTTTATATTGGATCCTGGAGATGACAGGAAGAAAATAATGGAATTTGTTAAGTAAGGGAATGACATAGTCAGACTTGTACTTTAGGAACATTAATTTGACAGCTGAGTGAAAAATGGTCCCCCTGCATGAGGAAAGAATTGTGACAAGCAGGTCAATCAGCAGGCTACTGCAATGAACCAGACATGAGATTATGAAGATATGTACCAGGCTGTTAATGTCAAAGGAAAGAAGTGGGCATATGTGAGAGATGTTACTAAGGTAAAATCAACAGACTTTCACAACTCACTGTATGTGGGGTTGGGTGAGAAGAGTGAGTGAAGAGTTGAGGATACAATCTAGGTAGCCAGCTTGGCTGATGAAGAAAATGGATCACTCTGGATCAGCTTCAACATTTGCTCACATTCTTAAACTTCCAAACAAATTTAGAAAAAAATTCATGTAACTCTGATAACTGCGTCTAATATTTTTTTTTCTCTAGTGTCAATTGGGGCTACATATAGTAATTGTAGTCCTCTAATTTCTAGTATCCAGGAGGTTGAGGCTGGTGGATATTTTGAGCTTCAGAGTTCTGAGATGAAATAAGGGTAGGGCTGAGCAAGTCTGCACTAAGTCTGGCTCTAAAATGATGAACTCTTATAAGTGGGAGCCCACCAGACTACCTATGCAGAGGGGCAAATACCAACCCAGGTGGGAAACAGAGCAGGTCAAAGATCCCATACCATTTGGTTGTGGGATCTGGCCCTTGAGTAACTGCTATACTTCCAACCTGTTATTAATAGGTAAACTCAGCATCCCCTACCTCAAAGCCCCTGCTTCCTCCCAAAAAAGTAATATCAAGAAGGCCCTTACTGTTAATGGTAATCTTTTTATTTTTCCTTGGTCGACTCTATGACCCTGTTCACCAAATGTTCCACACCTTCTATTTCCTTCTTCTTTTTTTTTTTTTTAAGCAGAGATCCTCACTTTCTATATCACTAAGAAAAATAAAGATTTAATTGTGAGGTCCCTAATTTCCCCTACTCTGCCTCACAAACCCACGACATCTTTAGTAATGTCTTTTAGTTATATTTCTGGGGAAGAAGTGTTTTTTGTTTTTTCCCCAAGAACAATTTCTCTCTTTTGCTATCAATTAATCATCACTTTTTTTTCCACAAGCTTCATACTTTGATCACTCAACCTTTCTCTCTCATCTTCAATCTCAGTTTACTTACTAGCTCCTTAGAAAATGCCAATATATTCATACTACTCAAGTTATCACAGTCTTTCATTTGATCATCCCATCCTTTTAAGATAATTGTCTTGTAAGGCTCTACATTACATTGTGAGAATCTGAATAATATGTATATACTCACTGTTTCTACTTCATACTACCAATTTTCTTCTCCAATTCATGCCATCTGGCTTCCCTTTCCAGCAATCAGCTTAAATTGTTCTTTTCAGGTCCCCAATTATTTTTAACTACTAAAACTGATAGCCTTCCCTCACTTTTCATCCTCTTTGATCTTTTTATAACATCTGATACTGTTTTATCACTTGCTCCTTTTATATTCTCACTCCTTGGTTTCCATGACATTGTTCTCTTCAAGCTCTGCTCAGTTGTCTGATTGTTCCAAGTTTCCCTAGCTAGTTTATCATCCATCTCCTGATCTCTTAAAATGAGTGTCCCCTGAGGTGACTAGGTGGCACAGTGAATAGAACACTGGCCCTGGAGTCAGGAGGACCTGAGTTCAAATCAGTCCTCAGACACTTAACACTTACTAGCCATGTGACCTTGGACAAATCACTTAACCCTAATTACCCTGCCTTCCCCCCACCCCAAAAAAAGAGGTATCCCCAAAGGATTATTCCTCGAATCCCTTTACTTTGCTCTGTATTCCTTTTTTTAAAATCTTATATGCTATCATTATTTATCTTCCCATAGATAACACTGAAATCTATGCATTTATCCTTAATTTTTTTTTAATTTCTCTTC
The DNA here is from genome assembly GCA_028646515.1 of Pseudochirops corinnae. Lineage (NCBI taxonomy): Eukaryota > Metazoa > Chordata > Mammalia > Diprotodontia > Pseudocheiridae > Pseudochirops > Pseudochirops corinnae. The sequence goes on from CM053591.1 coordinate 94,178,781, forward strand.
TACAATCCAGTCTTGAATGAATGAAGTATCTATTGGAATTTCCTTAAGGTTTCTTATAGGCATGTCAAATGCAACATATCCAAAATGAATAAAGATCAAGTATTCCAACCCTAAGGCTGTCCATCTCTCTTTCAGTTCATCACTGCTCTAGGGCCCCTGATCTATACATCTAGATTTGGAGAAATTGATAAGACCTAATATTTACATATACATATGCATATTATACATATATATATATATACATATATACATACATACATACACGTGTGTGTGTATGTATCAGAGATGGAGGTTTTTCCCTCTAAGTATAATGGGGAAAATTCAAAGGCTTCAGCCACCACAAAGTTATCCATGAACACCTAATAACATCCACTAATACTTTAATGGGTTTACATTGTCATTGGGACACTTTATACAGACCTGACCAAAGAAATCCATCTCATAAGGAAACATGCAAGAAAACCATATTAACCATGTTCTTGATTCTAAAGCCCAGTCAAATGTACTTATATCCTAGTCAAATGTGCCTATATTCTTCAACAATCTGAAGTAGGATATGTAAATTTACGTTTGGCTTATTTTTCACTTCTATTGCATGCCAATAGACTTACCAAATAACCATCTTTTTATAGAATGTTTGCTAATAAATGGTTAAGGCTAGAGGGGCTGATCATGTTCAGTCACCAAAATTAGTCCATAGTTACTCAGAACAACAGAAAACTTGATACTAAATGACTTCAATGAATGAGGTAGGGAAAGGGTGTTTGAATGGTGAATGCTATTTGGGAAAACATAGTTGGGTCAATAAATGTTAGAATCCAAAGATTTGGAAATTATCCACAAGTCTCACACCATAAATACTTTGACAAATGAGGCAGAAGGCAGTTGTCATGGTAAATACCAAGCATTATGAAAAAATGTCACTGACTCTACAATAACAGGTAGTAAATAAGTAGTTGCAGGTATAGCAGCCATAAGCTACCAGGGCCTGGTCTACTGATAAAAGCAAAGTTTACTGTAAACATGAAATGAGAAGAAATAATGAAAGACAAAATTATATAGTTGTATTTAATAACCACAACTCCAATCCAAATTGTTTAAATGAAAACTGTTCAACAAAAAATGAGAAGTTGGAGAGATAAAGTTCAGACACTGACTCTTTAAGTATCACTGTTTCTTGAAGAAATTTAATGAAAACAAAGCAGTAATCACACTGTGAAGGCAGGAAGACTTAGGTCTATTCTGGAGCCAACTCAGCCTTCACATTGGTAAATTTTCAGTGTGAACATTTATACTTCAGAAGTTGGCAAATGCTAAAAATCAATGATTTATTTATTGCTTTGTTGATTTCTAAACTTAAGAAAATGATGGAGAAAATGTTAATAATATACACTAAACCTAAAAATGTGTTACGCATACATTCCTTCCCACTCCCACTCTCAAACTGTGTATTAAACAATTACCACCTTACCACTGGCAAAAATTCTCCTCTCTCCCCAATAAACTATCCAAATGATTTAAATGAAAACTGTTCACCAAAAAACAAGGGCATTGGGGAGATGACTTTGACCCTATAAGTATTACTGTTTCTTAATGAAATTTAATGGAAGCAAAGTAATAATCACACTGAGAAGGCAGGAAAACATAATCTCCTTATTAGAAAGACATGAGTAACCCCAATTTAGAGTACATCATTTGCTAAACCATATAGAATAGAAAAAATGAAGCCTGCAAGCTGTATTGTGTAACAAACAGTAAAAGATAAATTTTAAAAAAATGAGTCTGTAAATGAGTACTTGTCACAAGGTTAAACCAGATCATCCCAAGAGTCAAGAGTGTTTGTTTATGACACACAAAGAGAAGAAATGAAGCATAACTTCTGACATTTTTAGTAACCAATTCCTATCAGCAAAATAGTGAAACCATCCCATTTGGACTCTACCTCCTAGTAACTGAAGTACTCTGGGAGGAAGCAATCTAACACTCCCATGCCACATCTTGACAAACATGCAATTTGCTGAGGTTTAACATTGTGTGATCTGACAGTGCTAACTGTTCATTTTCAAAAGATATTTGAATGGATAGAACAAAATGTTAGCTTGAAGATTCTCCCCAGACAAGATATTTCACACATACACAATTCTGTGATGGAAGCAAATATGATAATAGTGTTCAATACATCACTGATTATCAAATTAAAATGAAGTATTAAACACAGAAACATACATTCACTCAAGATGTCAATGTCGTGGGATATGTCTAGTTACAATAAAAGGATTTAGTATTAATGTTTATAATTTCCAAATATTCCTTTCTGCAGTGACCTCAAAGGCTATCTAATCTAGCCCCCTTCATTTTATCCAAGTTTCTCTTAGCTGTTGTGAGACTAAAAGAAACTTGGGCCTAGAGAGAGACAATGATTCATCTAGGGCCACACAAGTAGTCAGCATCAGAGGAGAAATTTGAATTCAGGTCCTCTGACTCCTAAGGAAATACTCTTTCCTTTGTACCATGCTACAAGAAGTGGTATAGAAGACATTAATAACTAACTAATTGTCAGCATTTGTATGGTGCTTTAAGATTTGCAAAATGCTCTATAAATATTCCCTCATTTTTTCCCCTCACAATAACACTGGGAGGTTAGTGCTATTATCTTCATTTTACTGAAGAGGTATTTAAGGCAGATAGAAGTTAAATGACCTGCTCAGAGTCATAGAGTTAGTAAGTGTCTGAGACAATTTGAACTCATATCGTTCTGGCTCCAGGTCCAGTACTTTGAGTCCCCTGAATGCCTCTGAATGCATGCTGTATATTACCACAGAGAAGAGAGTCTCAGGACCATAGAGCTAGAGTGAAAAATAATAGATGGTCAATCAAAATGATACATTTGATCTTTGAGATATTATGATGAGGAGAGGGATCCACTAACACAGTAGATAGATCTCTCCTGTAGGATTTATGGGATGGCATGTTGGGGAATTGTTGAGGATTAAAAAAAAAAAAATTAAAGAGCCTAGAGGCTTTTAAAAAAAGTCTTTGAATATACATTAGAAGAAGGAGTCATACCAACGAAATGATACATCTATCAAAGCAGTTAGCTAATATTGTAAACTCATATGCTAACATAAAATAAAATCCATAAAACAGTGGGGAAAGTTAATTTTCTAGGTTTCCTATAACAGGAAGGCAATATTCCACACTAATGTGTGTGTGTTTTTTTTTCCTATGTAGTTCTGTCATCCTTTTTCAAGAAGAATCTGAAGGAAAAGTAAAGTTTCACAAACAGATTAGTAACATATTGGTGAATTTTGTGGTTGATGCTATAGAGAAGGCAAAAATTTAAAGGCAGTGAATCAAAAGTGATTGTTCCGTGTTCATTGGCTCATTAGTAATGGCTTGAATGTGATCCCCATCAAGCTTAATGCAAATATCTTTACTTATCCTGAAGCAAAGAACATGTTTGAGCCCTGAGGGGAAGTGACAGATTTTAGTAATGCAGTTCAGAGGCAGGAATAACTCAATAGGGACATTGGGGGAGAAAATGGGAAAAGGAAAAAAAAGAGGAGAGGTGAAGAGAGGGTAAGAGAAGAAATAAAAAGAGGAGAGGAGGAGAAAGAATTAGTAAGGAAAGAAAAAAAGAGAAAAGGAGGGAGAAAAAGGAAGGCACAAAGATGGAAAGAAAAAATAAAAGAAGAAAAAACAGATTGATCTAAAAGTTAACCACAAGAGCTATAAGTTTCAATATCTCTTCCATCTCTAAATCTCCTTGAGATTTGAAGAAGGTGATATGATTTTCTCTTCACTGGAGACTAATCTTTAAAAGACACTGCTTTTCATATGAATTTTCACCTAGCTCATATTCTAACATTTCAGTGATTGCTTTTTGCCACTTATTTTTTGTCTGGTTTTTTTTTCCGCTTAATATTTTCCTATCAAATTTTGAATATACTCAATGGAACAATTCAATTCTGGTGGATTCCCTAAAGGAGATCAAATTTTAGCAGTATCTAGTCCTCACATAGCATCAAAGTAAAGCCCTAAGGGAATTTTCCTAGGTCATCCACCTCATTTTGCTTTTGAATATAATCAAAGTGATCTCCATATTTAATAAAAAAAAAACAAGTTTAATATTTGATGGGGATACTTATTCCTTAGAGTTTTTAAAATACTTATCTATGATTTCTATTCTCCAATAATTATGTAAAATGATTTGCATACATTTTCATTGATTACAGAAAGAAGAGTTTAATTATGTATTTAGTTCTTTGTTATTTAGTGTATACAGGGATGAATATATGTATATATATATATATATATATATATATATGATAAAAGCAAATACATGACTGTAAATTATTTATAGTGGTTAGAGATTTATGTAGAGCAATGAGACTACATATTATATAAATTTTAAACAATGTGAGCTCAAATTTCTGCTAAAGAATAAAGTCAATTAAGCAGAAAGATGGCACAGTGATACAATGCTGGCCTTGGAGTCAGGAGAACCTGAGTTCAAATCTGAACTTAGACACTTAACACAAAACTAGCCATGTGACCTTGGGCAACTCACTTAACCCCAATTATCCTACCTTCCCCCATCCAAAAAGCAAAAAACAAAACAAAACAAAAACACATTTAACTTAACATTTAATATCTAACTGCCTCAGATTTGTCATCTGTAAAATGAGGATAATAATAGTACCTTCCTTTAAGGGCTGTCATGCAGATTAAATGAAATATTATTTACAAAGAATTCTGCAGAACTTAAGGTGCTATATACCAGTTAGCTATTCATCATCACCATCATCATCAATCATCAATCATCACCTATATCCTCTATCCTTCCAAGTCAGCAAATAGAAGGGAATTGATTCTGCATCTCCAGGATGAAGGTCTCATGGTGTTTATCTAATCCCCAAAACTCTTTTTATCTGTTTAGTAGACTGTTCTCTCACTCTCCATTGTCCAGCACTCTCTGCCCCATTCCCTAAGGTTATGGCCCAATTAATGAGAGCAGAGGGAAGCCATACCTTCAACTTCCATGTATTTCCTTTTCCTGAAATATACAGGCCCTGTTGTTATCTTGGCCTCCCCACAATTTCTATAAAGAACTGTTGCTAATGATCCTGCAGTTCATATTTTAGGCTTGAGCTATTTTAATTCTTGGCTCAACTTCCATCCCCACATCCTTGTGGTCCAGTTATAAAATGATTTAAAGTAAGAGCTTACAGAGCTAGTAGAAAGACAAGAATTAAGAAGCTCTGCTTCGGCATCCCTATGTGACCCTAAACAAGTCACTTTATCTCAGTTTCCTCATCTGAAAAATGGGCAGACTGTATTAGACAAACAACCAAATCCCTTTAGTTAAAATATATAACAATAAAGAGTGACTAAGGGCAATTCTCATATCTTTGGAGGAATTTCAATCAACAACAGTCAAAATGTGTCTCCAATGTTGCTTCATTCCTCAGAAGACCGAGGCCATTTCCCTAAGATTTTTCTCCTCCCAACTTAACATCCATCAGCAAAGTTAATAAAAAAGGGAAATGTCAATGTATTCCCTCCAAAGAGCAAGATAAAATGTGTTCCCTACTCGTATGTACATGTGA
>CM053591.1:94184489-94198448 GCA_028646515.1 Pseudochirops corinnae
GTTCTGTTAAGGTCCTACTGAATGCCTTTTTGTGGAGCTATTAACCCTGGATTCTCAAAGGCCATGCTAAGACCATGCTAAGGACCATCAGGTCCTACTTTTTTGGAAAGATTTTCAGAATGGCTGACTCAGGCATTCAAGGTCGGGTCTGACATCTAATGGCCCCCCCAACTAAATTTGGAGAAAATCACCACCAGAGTTGCTCACTGACTGACAGTTTTTGTTGTTGTTTTTTTTTGTTTTTAGGAACTTAGGAAACAATAAACTGAGTTATAAAAGTTTTGCCATCTGCATTGGTGCAGTGTATACATGCCATTGAAATTATAGTGCCTCCAAATATTCTTCTACTTGATACTATGTGATTTATGTTGGATAAGCATGAAATACCTATGGATAGATATTTTTACAACAAATATATATTTTTCTGGAGTTTCTTAGTTTTTTATATTTTGCTATCCAAATAATGGCCTCTAATCATATAGAGACAGTCATTAGTTATTCATAATAATTAAAGCTAACATGTGTATAATGCTTTAGAGTTTAAAAAGAATTTTACAAATGTTATATCAGGGGAGGCTAAGTGGCACAGTGAATAGAGCATCTACCCCGGAATCAGGAGGACCTGAGTGCAAATTTGACCTCAGACACTTAACACTTACTATGTGACCTTGCGCAAGTCACTTAACACCAACTGACCTGCCTTCCCCCCTCCATAAAACAAAACAAAAAAAACACCAAAAAGCAAATGTTATATCATTTGAATCTGGCACAAAAGAAAATAACAACAAATGGCAAAATGCTTTATGGTTACAAAGCACTTTTATGGTTAACATTTCCTGTTTTTCACAGCAACCATGTGAGAGAGGTAGGTATGTAATAGCCCTCAGGATAAGACTTGGACCAGCACAAAGACTCTGCAAGTTGTCTTTCTTACTGGTATGGGAAAAGAAGTTTCTAAGATCAAGACTGGATGGTGGACAAGGCTCTTTACATTTAAGAAACACACTTTCTCACCTGTAAAATGGATTTAATAATACAAGTTAACTATCTACATCATTATGCTAAGGTTCATGCTTGATAAGTCATATTCTAAAAGGTCTATCCTTTCAAGAATGTGAGAAAATGTGAATATTCATTTACACTCTGTTATTCATATATCACCAACTCCAAAGACCTCTTGCATTTTACCTCTGATTTTGTGGTTCTTTTTCTATTTTATTAAACTGAAACACCCCTAGCCTACTTGGCAACAAAATTACTTGAGAACAGAGAGGAAAAAAAGGATAGAGTAGAAAGACAGATATATTTGACATATAAAATGCATATGTTCGGATATATACACATTCATGCACACATATCTATACATATACATATATATGTTTGCATATATGTATATAGGCATAGATACACCTATGAGATACAACATAATATCTTCAACCTAAAGACATTTCCCTAGTTTCTGTGGAAACGACACACTGGCTATAACATTACTATGGAGATTTAGGTCATTACATTTCCTTTTCCCCCTTTACTAATTTGGCTTGCTTTCCCTACACATTTCTGACTGCTCTTGGATCCCTCACTGTTTCAACAATCACTTGATATATTACTGCCACAGATATTTTGGTCACCTTCTTATTCCCTTGTTAAGAACTAAGGTGACTATATCTGCTAGGTGAAGAACTGTAACAGACAATCTTAAACACAGCAGGCAATGCTTTTGAATATATGTGTTATTTCAAGGGAAATGAAGTATAAAAGGAAGAGATAGGATCTCTACCCTTTAAAATGAGAACCTGCATATTCATCCATTAAACCACAAATTGATTAAATCATTCATTCAACAAATATTTATTGCCAGTCTGTTATGCATAAGGTATCCATTGAAAAATGATAAAAAGCAAAAAGGAAAATGCCATGACTGGATATTGAAACAGCCCTCGATAAGTGAATAATCTTCTTATATAAGTATATGAAATAACCTCAGTTTCAAACTTTCCTAAAGAGGTGAGGAAAACCATCACAACAAGATTTGGCCTTCTGATGATATCAAAATCAATCTCAGTGTTTGAAATAACCTTAGCAAACATCTGGTTCTACTCATACTTCACTGGAATAATTTTATAATGTATGTACCCTCAGCTGGAATACCTTTAACAATGGAAAACTCCTAACTATTGAGACAGTCCATCTGTAACAGCACCAGGGTTATTTAATTTCCCAGAAACAAAGATTAACTTGCTGTTCTGGCTTATTAGGTCATTGTTACTACTTGCATTAAGGGGCCCTTTTTCAACTATGTGATTTTGGACAAAATACATAGTGTGGTATCACTCATCATATGAACCAAATCTAAGAATCCATCCTTCACAGTGGGAACGGAAAAGTCCAGAAATTCTGGCTTCTGTCTACCACATTTTTTTTTCCATTTCTTTTTTTTTTTTTTAATGATGCATTGTGAGGGACACCGGCTGTGATTTTTATTTTTTTCACTGTACTGCCTGTGCCAGTAGGACTGACCAGTAAAAGCTATAAAAGAATTTACATGATACAAGGTTCTCTAGAAAAGAGATGTTAAACATGGGACCTGTGGGGTGCTTGCAGCCTACAACACTCCCAAGTACAGCCTGAATCATATTAAAAGTTAAATGATAAATATCTAATAAAATAAATAAAAATACAGTAAAGTAGAGATAATGTTAATTTGTGTTTTTTTAAAATCAATATGCACCCACAACTACCTCTTTCCATTTGACATTGACATCACTGCTCTAAAACATCATTAAAAGCTTGCAACAACAGAGGTGGAATTTGATAGAACCTGAGTTCCCCCCTTTCCTTGAAAAATTTTCCCTAAGGGGGATTGAAGCTTTCCTTGAAACTAAGCAGCCTCTATTTCCCTTGATGTGGCTTCCTGGTCATCAAAGAGCAAAAAAAAAATCCACAAGAAATCACCTTTGAATTGAGGGTTATCTGAATACAAAAAGAGCCACCATATGGAGATGACAAGTCACATCTACAGAAGCTAATTGTGTTCTTGTTGCATATCCTTATTGTGCTATGGCACAAGGAGCCTCCTTTTACTGTTTCATGACTTACAAGCCTCTCATTTCATCTCAAAATGAAATATGAATATGGTGCCAGTTTGGAGGACACTCCTAACATCATTCCACTTTTGGATAGCTCTAATTGTTGGGAAATTTTTTTTCTTTATGTAAAATCAGAATCTCCCTCTGATATATCCTTTCATTTCTTCTACTTCTGCTTTGCGGGGTCAATTCAGCAGATATTTATTAAGCATCCATTATGTACAAGGAGATATGATAACAAAAATGAAGCAGGTCCCAAATTCAAAGATTATATATCCTACTGACAAGTCTAACCCTCTTTTCATGCTTGAATGATTGAAAAGAATGATGGTCCTGATAATGAGTCAGATAACTCAGGTTCAAAAGGTGACACTTTCAGTTGTCATTTGTGTGATCTTGGAAACACTCATCAATCTTACTTTCATACATTCATAGATGAAGAACTATAAGGAATATTAAAGGTCATCTAATCCCATGCCCTCATTTAATATATAGAAAACGGAGGCCAAGGTAGTTGCATTGACTTGTTCTATGTCACAGAAATAAAAATGGCACAGCCAGGTTATGAACTCAGCTGGTCTGACTCCAATAGCATGGTTCTTTCTACTGTACCAAGTTGTCTCTCCTATTCTTAACTATCTCCCTCATACATACCTCACTGTCATGTTCCAATGTGCAAAAACAAAAAAAAATTGTTTTTTTTTAAACCTACAAAAGAATAATTAAGAAATTATTATTATTATGGTCTTTACTACTAATATGAAGGCTATTCAAAAACTTAGAATATTGTTTTAAGCTTTGGTCTTCCATCATCAGTAGGATGTTGAATGTTGAAAAGTCAGTCTTTAAAAAGTTAAAGCATATAAAAATACTGAGATTGCTAAAAGCCATTATTAATTGGACAAGTGTCTATCATGTTTAAGATATGAGCTAAAATAGGGGAAAAATCTCTGTATCTTGAAGCTAAACTGAAAAGAGTATCTGGCAGAAAGAAATGCTCTTTTTAAATATATTAGAAACATGTTTGAAGGTAGAAACAATGAAATACCAACACGAAGTTCACAAAGTTCACAGAATCAGAAGTTAGAGGTAGAAAAACTTCAGAGATTAACAAGGCTAAAGCCTGCCCAAGGTCACAAAGTAAGTAAATGACAGAGCAGGGAATTGAACCAAGGTCTTCAGAAACTCCATTCAATGTTCTTTCCACTTTTCCATGGAGATTTTTTCAAATCAAAGACACAATTCTATTTTGTCAAATATGCAGATGAAAGGTATAGTGTTTAGTTGCTTAAAGGTACATGTGATTAATGATACCTATTTCTTCCAGAGAGATCTTTAAAATGTATTCAGATTAATTCAGATTAATGGAAATTGGATCTGAACTAGTTGTAGAGGTAGCTTTTCATTCTGAAGTAGTACCCTTTCACTGACTATGAGACTAGATGGACTAGAGAGAATTTTTTTTTTTAATTTAATATTTCTAGGTAGCATTTCATAGTGTCCTTGGTGTCAGCAAACCACAGTTTAATTTCCATGCTTGACATGTTCTGATTGTGTAACCCTAGGTAAGTTGCTTAACTTTCTAGTACTCTAGGTCAGAGGTTCTCAAAGAATAGTTTGAGGAAAACTAGGGGTCCCTGAGAACCTTTCAGGACCATTTATGGCATGTGAGGATCATAATAATACTAAATTTTTATTTGACTATTAAAATATTCCTCCCTTTTGGAACTATTTTGTTGTTGTCCAGCCATTTCAGTACTGCCCAACTCTTTCTGACCCCATTTGGGGTTTTCTTGGCAAAATACCAGATTAGTTTTCTATTTCCTTCTCCAGCTCATTTACCAGATAAAGAAACTGAGGCCAGCAGAGTTAAGTGACTTGCCCAGAGTCATATAGCTAATAAGTAAATGAGGCCAGATTTGACTCAGGAAGATGTCTTCCTGACTCTAGGCCCAGTGCTCTCTCCACTGTGTCACCTAGCTGCCTCTTTGCTAATCAACCAACCAACCAACTATATATACATACTTATGTATATATGTATAAATGTACATAAATGTATGCATGTATAGTTGGAAAAGGGAGGAGTATTTTATGGATGTATATGGATACTTGTGTGGCAAGATTTTCTTCATATACTTAACCAAAATACCATCACAACAGATTTAATGCAGAAGTAGATATGCTAATTCAGCTGTCTTTTATTAAGCCAGACAATAAAGAGATTTGCAAAAGCACATAAAACAACACCACTCTTCTCACTATTTTTAGGGAAAATATAGTTATTTTTCATAAAAATATTTGTTTATATTAATATATAATAGATTTATAAGTGTTATTTGATAATTATTTAATACATATTTTTAAAAGTTAGCAGCTAGATAAAACAATGGACAGAGTACTGGTCCTGGAGTCAGGGAGACTCATCTTCCGGAGTTCAAATCTGGCCTTACACACTTACTAGCCATGTTACCCTGGGTAAGTCATTTAACCATGTTTGCCTCATTTTCCTCATTTGGAAAATGAGCTGTAAAAGAAAATGGTATCTTTGCCAAGAAAACTCAAGATGGGGTCACAAAGAACTGGAGACAACTGAAAAAATTATTGAATCCAACAAAATATCAAAAGATATAACTCACACAAAAAAAAGCTGTTTGGAGTCTGTGAGTGTATAAAGAGGTCCTGAGGCTAAAATGTTTGAAAGCCAATGCTCTAGGCAATTCTCTATGATTTATATCCTTAGGAAGAATTTCTTCACATGCAAGTTCCCTATGCCAATTCCTTTCCTTATTTTATACACCTGCTTCACCTATGTTGGCATTTCAAATATTTTGCTATGTTGGACTGAACTTTAACCATAAAAACTGTGTTAAAATAGAAATTCAATCTATTCTATTTTTCTCATATTTTATTTTGCCACAGTAACCATTACCAACATAAATATGTAATGTACACAGAGCAAACCTTATTAAAAAATGACATTTCACTTAGTCCTCTTGATCTCAAAGCCATGAGTCCATAGAAGACCATATTGTCTTTTATGTATACGCATAACCTCTGGATAGCCTCACAGTCCTAAACAGAAAGGTAGCAAGGCTTACGATTACTAACTAGTGGCACAATCAACTGGATCACTTAGGTATCAGTCACAGTGCCACTTCATATTCCTTGCATGGTCTTTTAATCCACAAGGTGTACACAAATCAATGCTTGTAGATCAACATAAAATATGTTGCCTTATAACATATCATTTTATGAGACTGAAAATATGATTCTGTGCAAACCTGAAACACCAAAAAATCAGTTGGCTTTCTTCAAAAGCATAGAGAATCAGATAGCATAACCAAATAAAGAGATATTGATTGAATAATTTAACTGATGATCTCCTTTAACCTACCCATGAAGAGTACTAAAACTTGCTGACCATAGTATTTTTCCTTAAAATAAACTATATTTATTTATTTTTCCACTTCTAAAAATGTTCCATGAAAAATCCTTTCCTGGAATAAGCTGGTGTATAGTCAGACCAGTCAGTTAAGCAAATACATAAAAATCCTAATCTAATTTAACCTTCCCATCTCAAATCCTTAGTCATGGCTTAATCATTAGTAGAAGTAAGAAACTTGTGAAACAAATATTAAAAACCCATTATAATTGGAATAACATTCAAAATTCAAGACCATTATATGAATTATTTAAAAAATCAGTTACTGAAGAAAAAAGAGGTTAAGAGCTTTGGCATATTAATTAAGAAAAGTATTTAAAAAGAGACCTTCAATTAAAATGGACCAAAGGTACATATTTTCATTAGCTTTCATTCTAATGTCTACCAATATAGTCTCTGACAGGTGTCATATCTTCATTTTGGATGTCACACACCAATCTTAGGCATAAAGGATGATTTTCTCCTCCAGAATTCCCATTTCACCCTTTTTCCCACTGTATCTATCAATGGCAGGCATAGAATAAAAGAGATATTACAATTGTGGCAGACAAGAAGTAATAAAGTTAATTATACCTTTGGAAGATCTTATTAATGTTTGTGTGTAGTGGATCGTTAGGTTACATGAAGCAAATATGAAATTTATATCTCATATTCATTTGAAGTTGATTTATTTTCTTCCACCCCTTAATTCTTTAGAATCATTTTTCTCTTTTGCTGAAAAATTCATACATTTGACTGTGAATAGTAAAGTTATATACCTGCTATTTCAAAGTTCTTGAAATACAAGGACTGTGATACACATCTTTTTATTTCCCATGGTGTCTAGCAGAAGGCCTTGTTAACAGTAGATGTTAAGAGATGTTTGTTCATTGATTAAAACTCATGGAACATCACAAAATGAAATGAATCTTAAGCTCAAAGTATAGTATTCAATGTCACTACAAAGAATTTAGTAACTTGTTCTACACACAAAGAGAGAGGCAAAAAACATAGCTTTGACTTAACCCTTTTTTGTAATGATTTCTGCATCTTCCTATGACCTTTGGTATAAAGATTGTCAATTTTCTCCTGATCAAACATTCAGAATAGATTATTGTTAAATTAGCTTTCCACTCAGTACCATTACCTCCCAGACCATAATTGTGGGAGAAAAAGTAGTTTGTTTCATTAAGTCTTAACAACAAAATAGGCCTCAGTTTCCTCAATATAAAATGAGATGTTTGGACTAGATGACCTAAAGGTTCTCTTCCATCTGTAAATCTATTGTGCTGTGAGTCTATAAATCACCAAAACCTCAAGCATCTAGTCTTACTATAGCAGGAAATTGCTTTCATGACAAGATAAATCTTTGTTTTAAAAATGCAATATATGTTTCCACTTTAGTACATGGGATTGTCACTAATATAGGAATAAAGAAAGTCTGATAATACTGAATAAACAAACAAAACAAAAACAAGATAAAAAAATGTGTCCCTAAAGTCTTAGCTCAGTTTTAAGTGTGAATATTTTAAAATTGCACTAAAATTTTTGGAACAATCCATTTAATTTTCCTTGAGGGCAATGTAGTGAAAATCTGATGCAACTACACTTATATACTTAATATTTACATAAGACAAAGTGCTAGCCGCTGGAAATGAAGACAACAAGGCAGCTCCTACTCTTGAGAAGCTTACATTTATCAGCACACCTCTGCTTAAAAGGAAGCATCCCAAAGAGTTTCTGAGACTAGATTTAAATTCAGGTCTTCCTGATTCCAGGTCTAGGACTCTCTTCACTGAATCATCTAGCTACCTCCAAAGTAGGTAGTACAGATACTACTGTCTCATTTTCTAGAATTGGAAACAGGAAAGATAAGTGACTTGCCTAAGGTTACAAAGGTATTGTCAGAGCTGGGATTCAAAGGAGATCTTTCCTGATTCCAAGTCAGTGCTTATTCAGCTATGCCATGCATTTTCCCTAATGGTTTATAATTGTTATTTCAAAATAAATTAATACATATTTGCAAATGTTAGAACTTAGGTGGCACAGTCACTAGAGTACTGTGCGTGAAGTCAGGAAGACTTATCTTCCCAGAGTTCAAATCTGGCCTCAGACATTTACCGGTTGTGTGACCCTGAACAAATAATTCTGTTTGCTTCAGTTTCTTCATCTGGAAAATGAGTTGCAGAAGAAAATGTCAAACCATTTTGGTATCTTTGCCAAGAAAACTACATATAGGATCATGAAGAGTTGAACACAACTGAAAATGACTCAACAACAAAACTCTGAATTGTGAAGAAGTTGTTGATCTGCCTCAATAGGAGTTTTCTCCCTACACCCACAATTCACTGGTCCCAACAAAATACATATGTATTGTGAGTATGTGAGTATGTTCATAATCAAGGTGTAATGGTAAGGGAATTTGAAAATCTTTCCTGCCCCTTAATGGGCCACATTTGTAACCCACCAAGAAAAATTTGCTTAGGAGAGGTTTGTTTTTCAAGAAAGCCCACACCTTTTGTTACTTTGTAATTAAGGAGGAGGTAATGCAGGTTGGAATGTCCTCTGATCCTGGAGAGGGTATATATACTTTATATTATCATATATATGAATACATACATATATATAATATTATTTACACTTTATACACACACACACACACACACACACACACACACACCAGAGAAATATATAACTCTGGTGTGTGTGTGTGTGTGTGTGTGTGTGTGTGAGTGTGTGTGTAAAACCTAAGGTAAAATTTTGCTCTGGGACACATTTATGGGAATAGTTGTGTGATTTGGCAAGATGACACTCTGGGTAGCTGTTGAGTCCCCCAGCTTTGAAAACCCAGATGCTGATGCTTCTCTCTCTGGTAACTAACTATGTATGCATGTAATGGTCAGACAGCTAGAAGCCCTGTCTGTTGGTCTATTGAATTGTATTATTTTCTCTGTCTGTATTTTTTGTCTGCTTCTAATTTCTGTTTCTATTTTCTGAAGTTCAGGGTGCTGACTTTTTCCCCTGAACTAAGTAAATGAAATATATGTTTGATTAAAGTAAGACTGTTAACACTTTTTGAGTTGCTTTCCTTTAGAAAAGCAGATTAAGGAGCCTATACTAGCAGCCATTCTAGGTATGCTAGGTTGCTTGCTGCTACACAACAGCACAATAAAACATCCCATTTCAGACATGACAAAAAAGACCCTTTGTTCAGTATGCTCACTAGATAGCATATGATATTCCATATGATATTCCATATTCCATATGAGATATTTCATATGATATTCCATATGTCCATATAATCTGACATCATTGTACTGCATTACAAATGTGAGTCAAGAAATAGACAAGGGTACAATGTGAGACTTTAATATGGAATACTTATCTTATATACTCACAGGTATCAGAAATTCCTGAGAAATCAGAGGACCAGATTCATATAACAAAACAAACTGAATCACTAAGTTCTGAATGGTGATCATTACAAAGCTTCCCCAACAGAATAAAGCTGGCCCACCTGGGCTTTGTGACAGCTATTTCTCTGACTTAGTGACATTTTCTACATACTTAGGTTTATAGCTGTATTCCAGATGTTTGGAGTTTGTAAAGGTCTGACCCTGAGAGAAGTGAGGGTGTTATTCAATTCATGTCAAAGACAGTAATTTCTCTTTCTAAGTCTCTTTCTTGACTTAATGACTTTCAATAAAGAAGGGCTTCATAATTTCCTAAATCTTGCTTTTATTTGTAAATGTTCTAAGAAATAGAAAGTATCTGTGAAAGTGAAGGGAACCCTCGGACTTCTTTCATTTCAGAGAACATTATCAAAACTCTCCACACTTTTCCAAACTCTGACTTTGAAATGATACAACTACAAATGGTCATATCTGTGCTACAGTTAAACATATATTTGTATTTATTTTTATATATTTATATACAATGAAGTCTAGATTACTACCAACAAACAATCCCATGAAGTACTCACATTATTTTAATTTGCTCTGTTTGAAGCATGATTAAATGTGAAATATGATAGCCCACTAGAAATTTGAATAATGCAACCACTTCATTGGATTTCTTTTCACTAATCAGGACTTACATGTTGTCTCTGTCAGTAGAATATATACTTCTAGAATACAGAGATTGTTTCATTTTATTTTTGCATACTCAGGGCCCAGCACAATGCCTGATGCAAAGCAGAAAATTAATAATAGATGGTTATGAATTAAGATCAAATAAAAGTATAGAAATGATTCATGAGCCACATTCTCTCTTTTTCCTCTTACCATCTTGTTACTGTAAATATATAATCATTGTATCTTAGTCCCAACACCAACAGGTTTCGTAACCATGGAGAAAGCCATTTCATTTCTCTAAGTCTCAGTTTCCTATTCTGAAAAAAAAAGGGATAATGACACTTATACTAGTAACTTCACTTTGAGAAAAAGCTCTAAATAAATCTTAACATGGTATGTACATGTGCTACAATAGTATTTGTTATTAGTCATTACTTTATGGCTATTAAGAGGAAATCATATGTTTCAATAACCAATATTTCAATTGATTTACGATCTCATTAATGTGAATATCCCCTCTAGTGATATAGAAAACAAATCAAACAAATCATCCTTGCCTGCTCATGCTGTAAACTCTCATGTCTCTTTTCTCATACATTCAACATAGGATTCCAACACACAATGAGGGCTGTCTTCGTGATCTTCTCTTCTTTTAATGTTATGTTGATACCAATGGAGTACTAGCCTGTTCCTGACTCTCACTATGTGATCAGCCCAACTTTTCTTCCAGTCATATATTTCTCTCGTTTACATCAGAAGGCAATGTCAAAAAACAAACAAATCAAAACAACAGTATCAGTTCAGCAGATGGGCCTGAAGGAATCGCTGTGGTTCATTATTCAGCATTCTGCCAGGAAGAAAAATTTTGTCCCATCTGTCAGAAGGTATCATCAGTAAGAGTACAATTCAAAAAGGTCACCCTGACAGATGAACTTAAGAATATCCTGTATCTTAGTTCTTGCTGATACACTCCTAATCAAGTAGCATATTCATTTTCCATTTAATTATGTTTGTAAGTAGAAGGAGAAACAGGTAAGAAGTCTGTATGGGCCTCCCACAGAGTCTCTGTAGGTGGCCGCAGAATGGCGGTAATCACCCTTGTAGGTTCCATTTTTTTTTTCCAGTAGATTCGTATTGACCCTGGGTAATATCTTATTAAAATTCTATTTGATGCAAAAAGTTGTTTAAGGCAGATCATTCCTTCACCATAATGCTTTCCTGTCCAATTATCAGTTCATTTATGCCTATCTGGGTAACATTTATTTTTAAGACAGTGTAATTTTTGTGTAGACTTGATTGTTACCTCATTTACTTAGCAGCTAACAATTAACTCCTGATGTATAGCCTCTAGCGCAATAACCCCAATCACTTACTGAAGCATTCAGACATAGTCACCTTATACTCTAAAGGGAAATTCATTGACACTATGGGACTCACAGTCTATGAAATTACTTTTCTTACAATTGCTATAGCCACCAAGGTAGTAACCAATGCAGAACAGCTGGGGTGGATTGTTTATGGATCTTAAATTACATTAAAAAGTTCCCTGCATTTCTTAATTTCAGTTTTTGCTGTTTATGTCTTCTAAGGCTTTCAAAGTAGAATGCTGAAAAGGATGGATGTCTGCATGAGCATGTAGCATATACACATTCTATGGTTCTAAACTATCCCTTTCTGGGGAAAAAATAAAGAAAGTCTTTTCAAAGTCTTTTGAGAGCTCGTGGGGTAGTTTTTTGTTTTGTTTTTAAGAGTGTTATGGGAATCTGAAGATCTTCCCTGCCCCTAGGCCCTCTGATAGGCTTAAGTGGCTCTGATAACCTCCTCTGATTTAAAAGTATATTGTGCTCCCTAATAGGCTGAATGTGGTCTCATGGAGCCTGTGGGGGGAGGCTTGTTCTTCAGGAACGCCCAAGCCTTATTACTTTGTGACTGGGCAGTGGGTCAAGAGGGCTGTGACATTCTCTGATCCAGGAGAAGGTTATATATACCCTGATGTGAGTTTTTGCTTTGGGCCTCACTTTGGAAAGAGTTGTGTGATTTGACAAGACAAGACTCTGGGCAGCCATTGAGCACCCTTGGCTTTTAAGAACCCAGATGTTGGTGCTTCCCTCTCTGGTAACTGTCTAGGTATGAAAGTAATGGTCAGATGGTTAGGAAGCCCGTCTGCTGATCTGTTTCTTTGTCTGCTTATAACTACTACTTGTAACTTGTGTTTGTATTCTGTTTGCATTCTCTGAAGTTCAGGGTGCTGACTTTTCCCCCTGAACTAGGTAAATGATATGTGTTTGATTGATTAAAGTGAGACTGTTAACCCATTTTGAGTTGCTTTCCTTTAGAAAAGCAGATCTAAGAACCTGTGCCAGCAGCCACCCTGGGTTTGCTAGGGTGCTTGCTGATACAAAGAGAGAGGAAAAAAAATTCACTTCTTTTATGGATTTAAAAGAATTAGTTAACTGTTAATGTTCTCTTTATCTCTCTGTATCTGATTCTGAGTATCTCTCTGTGTCTGTCTCTGTCTCCATCTCTGTTTCTCTGTCTCTCTCTCTCTGCCTCTCTGTTTCTCTATCTCTGTCTCTCTGTCTCTGTCTCTGTTTCTGTCTCTTTCTCTCTAGTTCTCTCTCTTTCATTTTGCTTTTTTAAAGTATATATGTATAGTGACAGAATATTCAGGAAAGAATACTGAACTTATTGATAAGAAAACCTGGTCTCTAGTCCTGGCCTGGCCATTTACTAGATATTGGACTTAAAACAATGAAGCTTTCTAATGCTCAATTTCCTTTTCTATAAAAGGTAGATACAACTGGCCTACGTTAATGTATGGGCCCTGGATCCAACCAGTACATCAGTCACATCTAATGACGGGGAATGTTAGAAAAAGTCAACAAAAGACTTAAGTTTGGGGGAATAAGGTTGAGTAAGACAGTGAAACATACACCCCCCACCTGCCATAGCAATCCTGGTGCTTGGCCTCCCTGATCTCCTATAGATTTGTCTGCCTACAAATCTTTTCCTGTTATAGAGTCTCAGTCCTTGGATAATGGCACTTCACAGACATCCTAATATGTTCCCGGACTGGTTTTTACTCCTAATGCAAATTCTAATTTCTTCATTCCAATTGGGGAATTCCCCCTCCTTCCCACAATTAAGGGTTTGTCTGTATCTAAAAGGATATGATATCTTATAGAACTAATATGTGTTTTGGAAAGAGTAGCAAATGAGCTAATGGATTAGAAAGGTTCTTAAAAAAGAATGATTTTATATTCCTTAATTCTTGTAGTATCAGATGGTAACAGGGTAAACCCAAATGAATAAACTCCAATACTTCCCAAGAGTCAACACCATGCCATAAAAAGGTATCAGAGTAGGATTAAATGAT
>CM053591.1:94198548-94216155 GCA_028646515.1 Pseudochirops corinnae
GCTTCATCAGACTACCTTAAGTATCCATGACATATATGCAGAAAAAAAAAAAAAGGTAAGTTAAGAACTCCTGAACTAATTCAACATCTTCATTTTAATAGATGAGAAACTGGTCTTCAGAGAAGTTAAAGGACTTGTCCAGGGTGACATAATTAAAAAGTGTGAGAGCTGGTTTGGAACTCAATATTTTTTTATTTCCATGTCAGTAAACCAACAGAACCTTGATTAAGGGTTAAGGCATCATATCATGTGTCTCTATCAGAAATTCAGTTAACTCTGAGGGTAGGTGACAAAGAAAAAGAAAACTGACTACAGTGATATTTAATTTTTTAGATAATTCTGAGAATATTAACCTGCACTCTCTCTTTTAAGACATTTTGTAACTAAGCATTTGTAGCATTCAATTTTGGGTATTTGTCTGAACTCATTTCCAAGAATATAAAATTCTTGAGGGCAGAGGCATATAATTTTTCTTTGTGTTTTTCTTAGAAAACATAGCCAGTATCAAATGGCAAGATATCTGAAGTCAGCAAACACTGAGACACACTTCAATCCAACCCTGTTCATGGGAAATGAAGCTTGCTATTCCACATCTTTACTGACCAAGATGGTGTTTTAGTCAGACCCAAGTTCAAATTCCTTTATTATCACTTATTTTCTATATGAGCCTAAACAAGGCACTTCCTTTTTGTGGTCCTCAGTTTCCTTACTTACAAAATGAAGGAGCTGGATGAAATGTTCGTTCAGATCTCTTTCTGTTCTAAATTATGTCATTTTGTGCTCCACAAATCAAAGACAAGAGCATTCCAAAGTACCAGCTCTATGGGGAGGTGAAATAGGGACCAAATTACATAGGTTGAGCTAGAATAATTGGGCTGAAAGAATGGTTTAGAGGCATTCTGGAAGATATAACTTTATGGTGTGGCACATCTGTAGAGGACTGAAAAACAACTTTTGCACACAAAACCAATCTTATATTTGGTAGTCTGAACTAGGATAGACTGTAGAGCAAAGAGGTTTTTAAAAAAAGGGCTTTTCTAGATAGTAACTGCAGGTAGAAATTAAACAATAGTTATTTCTGTGTTCATTGTATGAAAAGACACAGCCATGCTTTCTCAAAAATAAGAATAATTTCAGCAGTAGTGCCTTCTAATGTGAAGGGACATACCAATATCTATTTCTACAATTACATCTATATTTATAAACACACACACACATGCACCTAGCTAGGTTTCCCCCATTCTGACTATCCCTGTTTTTTGAGTCATTTCAGTCATGTCTGACTCTTTGTGACCTTATCTGGTGTTTTTTTGGCAAAGATACTGGAATACCATTTCCTTTTCCATTTCATTTTCCAGATGAGGAAACTGAGGGAAACAGAGTTAAGTGACTTGTCCAGGGTCACACAGCCAATAAGTCAAACTTGAACTCAGGTCTTCCTGACTCCACTCTACTATACCACCTACCTGCCTTTTCAGATTACTTACAATCTATATACATGGGATGATGAATTTGTTACATTATATACCCTATATGGTACAGTAGAAAGATTATTAGACAAGGACTCAGAATACCTAGGTTTCTATCCTAACATGCCACTTACTCACTGTGTGACTAGAATAAGTCATTTACCTACTGTGAATAGCTATTTTTTCATACATAAAATAATCTGACTCAATCTTATGGAATAAAAACACAGGTACATATCCTTTACATCTACGTCTATAAAATTTATTGGGCATATGCAAAGTACTAATGGTACCAACAAAAAGGAAGCAAAGGCACATGTTCCAGTCAGTTTCACTAGTCACACAGTTCTTCAGATGTCTAATTTGGTTCCTGAGAGTCAAGTCAATCAATAAATCATCATGCTTGAAATCCTGTTACATGCCAAGCATCATGCTAGAAACCAGGAACACATGTGGCAATGAAGCCAAATTATTAGTTTTAGTAATATCAATCCTGCCAGAAGTGCAAGGAAAGTCCAAGGAGTAACATTGATTAGGGATTGCATTCAAAATTCTCAGCCTGTGATGCCATAAAAAAATTAGGGGAACAAAGGATAGTTTATCTGTCAGATTTATGGAGAATGGAGGAATTTATGACCAAAAGAGATAGCAAACATTATAAAGTGCAAAATGGATAATTTTGATTATATTTAATTGAAAAGCTCTTGCACAAACAGAACTAATTCAACTAAGATTAGGAAGGAAAGAGAAAACTGGAAAAAAAATTTACAACTAGTATCTCTGAGAAAGGCCTCATTTCTAAAATATATAGAGAATGGAGTCAAATTTTCAAGAGCACAAGTCATTCCTCAGTTGATAAATGGTCAAATGATATGAGCAGGCAGTTTTCAGAGGAAGAAATTAAAGTTTTCTATAGTCATATGAAATAAATGCTCTAAATCATTATTGATTAGAGATATACAAATCAAAACAACTCCAAGATATCACATCACATCTATCAGAATGACTAACATGACAAAAGAGGGAAAGGATAAATTTTGGAGAAGATGTGGGAAAGTTGGAACACTAATTCACTGTTGGTGGAGCTGTTAGCTGATCCAACCATTCTGGAGAGCAATTTGGATCTATGCCCAAAGAGCTATAAAAGTGTGCATACCCTTTGACCCAACAATAACACTTCTAGGGCTATATCCCAAAGAGATCACAAAAGTGGGAAAAGAACCCACATGTACAAAAGTATTTAAAGCAGCTCTTTTTTGTGGTAGCCAAGAACTGGATATTGAGGAGATGCCAATAAAATGGGAAACGGTAAAACAAGTTGTGTTATATGAATGTAATGGAATACTACTGCTCTATAAGACATGATGAACAGGCAGACTTCAGAAAAACCTAGAAAGACTCATATGAACTGATGCTGAGTGAGGTGAGCTGAATTGGGAGAACATTGTACAAAATGACAGCCACAGTGTGCCATGATTGATTTTGATAGACTTAGCCCTTCTCAGCAATTCAAGGACCTAAAACAATTTCGAATGACTCATGATGGAAAATTCCATCCAATCCAGAGAAATTGCTATGGAGTCAGAATGCAGAGTGAAACAGACTATGTTCTTTTTTGTTTTGTTTTGTTTTTTTATTTCTCATAATTTCTCCCATTTGTTATAATTCTTCTATGCAGAATAACTATGGTGAAAATGTGTTTAATAAGAATGTATGTATAGTGCCTATATCAGATTGCATGCAGTCTTGGGGAGGGAGAGGCAAAGGTAAGGGAGAAAATTTAAAACTTACAGAAGTGAATGTTGAAAACTAAAAATAAATAAATTAACTAATTGTGAAAAATTCTCAACCTGGTGTAATAAAATGCCTGGCACCTTTTAAATACAATGATCGTGAGTTAGCTTAACGGGGTGTCCCAAAAGTCTTAGTTGAGACTTTTGGGACATTGTGTGTTAGAATAATCACAGGGGTTAGTGGAATTATTTTGGTGTCACAGAGGTTCCATTTCTGCACTATATCTAATCTAAATATCTACTCTCTAACTCACGCCCCCCATCCCAAATTGCACTACTATGAAGAATGGAATGCAAATATTTTATTTCAGTC
The DNA here is from genome assembly GCA_028646515.1 of Pseudochirops corinnae. Lineage (NCBI taxonomy): Eukaryota > Metazoa > Chordata > Mammalia > Diprotodontia > Pseudocheiridae > Pseudochirops > Pseudochirops corinnae. The sequence goes on from CM053591.1 coordinate 94,202,124, forward strand.
GTTTTACCCTAATTGCATACTATGGCACTAAGAGAACTGGCATATATAATTTCTGAGCTATGATAAACTTAGATCATGAAAGAGGAGAGAGGTACCTCAAGATTAGAGAAGATCACATATGTTCCTTTTTGGGGTGGAGGAGGTTATAAAATGGAATCCATAAACTATAGACCTCTTTGATGCTTTGAGGAAATTCTAGGAAATATTATTCAAGGGATGGTTGATAAAATTCTAAAAAGTGAATCCTTGACTACTTAAGAGCCAATGTGGCTTCATCAAAAAAGCTCATGCTGCACTAACCTCATTTCCTTTTTAAAAGAATTATCAACCTAGTAGATGAGAGGAAGGCTACAGATAAAATTTAACAAGGTTTTAGCAAAGCATGGACAACATATTTCATTCTATTCTCAGGGACAAGACTGAGAGATATTGACTACATGATAATATAATTAGATGAATCCATAAATAGTTGGAGTGTCATATTCAAGGTACCAAATCACATCTACAAAAGTAGAAGTTAAGAGTATATCTAGCTGGAGCTAGCCTTAGTTCTTTTGAAAATTTTCAATGACTTTGATAAAGGCAGAAGACACATGTTCATCAAATTTGTAGATTACAAAAAAAAAAATGGAGGGGGGCAGAGATTCAGACAGTCAATAAGTATTTATTCATCACCTGTTATGTGCCAGGCACTGTACTAAGTGCTATGGATGAAAAAGAAAAAGCCAAAAACCTTTCCTTCAACTTAAGAACAAACAACTAGCTATGTTCAAATAGGGTATATAAAGGTTAAATTGCAAACAATCTCAGGGGGAAGGCAATAAAATTTTGGATGACCAGAAAAAGTTTCTTGTAGAAAGTGGGACATTAGCTGAGATTTGAAGGAAGGAAGAAGCTAAGAGGCAGAAATGCAGAGAGTTCAAGGAACAGAGGATAGCCAGTGAAAATGCCCAGAATTGGGACACAAGGTCCCTAAAGATAGCCTATAACACTTACAAGATCTTACAAGAAGAAATTCAATAAGGATAAATATATAACCTAATTTTGGGATTAAAAAAAAAAGACAACTTCACAAGAACAAGAGGAAAACAGGGCTAGATACAAGCTTTGTCTGTAAAATAAACTGGAGATTTTAGTGGCTTTAAGCTCAACCTGATTCATCAGCAAGCTAAAAACAAAACAAAACAAAGAAAAAGAAACCCTACTGCACTCTTAGGTTGCATTAAGAGGAGTATAGCTTGAAGAAACAATAAGGTGATAGGTTCTCTGTGCTCTCTTTTGGAGAATTTTGTGTTCATTTCTGGGGAATACAGATTAATAAAGACCACTAAACTAGAGAATTTTCAGAGGAGGCCACCCAAGCAGTTGAAGAACCTTGAGTCAAAGTCTTAGGAAGATCAGTTCAAGGAAGTTGGAATATTTAGTCTGGAGAAGAAAAAACTTAGTGAAGTGTAACACTTTTTAAGTATATGAAGGGTTATCATCTAGAAGGGACTTGTAGTGTTTGGGCCCAGAGTACAAAATAAGAAGAAATATTAAAAGATGGAAGGAATATATTTAGATTTGATGTCTCAAAACAAACAAATAAAAAACTTTCTAACAATTTGAGCCATCCAAAAATAGAAGAGACTGCTTTGAGAAGTGGTGTGCTCTTACTCATTAGAGGTCTTCAAGTAGTAATTTGCCAACCAACTATTGGCTTCAATGTAGAGAAGATTATTTGGGGAATATGAGTTGGGCAATGTGGTTGCGGAGTCTCTTTCAATTCTTAAAATGCTGCGATTCAGTGATGATTGACCCTGCAAAGTTTTGTGAAAATCAAAGAAGATGAATGCATGCATGTTGCTAATTGATATGTTAATTATTGTTAATTATAATGTGGTAGCATTTATCTATCTATCTAGTCTAACAGTCTCATAGAAGTCTCATGAAGAAACTGAGGTCTAGGAAGTTTAAGTAATTTGCCCAGTCACATAGTTAGTAATGGATTGAAACAGGATTTTAACACAGATCCTCTGATTCCAAATGAGGCATTCTTTCCACTGAACAACAGTGGCTTATATTACGAGATTAGTGTATATTTCTATCTCACTATATAATTTTAAATGTATATTCTTCAATATAATCATGCCACAAAGTAGGTAGCATGAGTAATATTGTTGCCACAGTACAGATGAGGAAATTGAAACGTCAAGAAATTAATTAGTTTATTGGTGATCACACTACCAATTAGTGTCAGAACCCTGAAGTCAAGTCTTTTGACTTCAAACCCAGTATTCTTTCCACTCTAGTCAGCATCCTAGCCTTTCATTGCTCTAGGTGCCTCTCATTGTACTGAGGTCTCTCTGTATTTTTATAAGACCTCTTTGAGGTTATACTTCTTACCAGTAAAATAAAAATAAGGAAACCTGGCTACCTAACTTACAGATTAACTGATATAATCAGTATAAAATAAAATTTCTTTGTAAACCATAAAGAACTAGACACATAAAAAATGGGATTAGTAGTAAACATAGTCATAGTAGTAGAAGTGTGTTATAGTAATATTTTTAGAAGATTTAAGGTATTCTTCCTATAAATACAGTGTCTCAAAAGTCTTAATGCAGTTCTAAGCTTTAGTAGTTTTGATCTTAAGCTTTAATAGCTTAAATATTTCATGTATCCCTGAGGAATTTGATATTAATCAATTTTCTTTTTCTTTGTGTTTTTTTTTTTGAAGGGGGGAAGGCAGGGCAATTGGGGTTAAATGACTTGCCCAGGGTCACAAGGGTAGTAAGTGTTAAGTATCTGAGGCTGGATTTGAACTCAGGTCCTCCTGACTCCAAGGCCAATGCTCTATTCATTGTGCCACCAAGCTGTGCCAATCAGTTTTATTTTTCATGTATCATCTGTGGCTTTGAATGGTTTCCACTCCATAGAGAATCATGCTCTTCTCCACCCCAGGATAAACTGCTCCACCCCAGGATAAGCTGATCACCTGAAATCTCATCACTATGCATATTCAACACTTTCTCAATTAATTTAGTTTCCTCTGCCCTCTGATAGAAAGGATAAAGGGAGGAGCAATAGACTGCTCCCAAAGCTTTTCTTTGTAGAGGCAAATCTCCATTTTCCCTCTGTGGCTCTACTTGATTTCCTCTCGGCAGAACATTACAAGCTGCTATCTCCCTCACACACACCCTTTCCAATTTCTGTTTTGGAGTTTGTCCTCATTAGATTATAAATTCCCTGAGGGTAAGGACTCTTTTTATTTGTATCTTCAACACTTAGCATAGTGCCTGATTTATTGAATTAAATCAATATTTATTATCAGTTTAAGAATAAAAGTTACCAAAGTCAAAAATCTTTGAAGTTTTTAGCCCAATTTATATGAAAGAAAAATAAAGCATAATAAAATTGCCTGCAATCTGGTGTATTAAAGACTTAGAAAATGACAAACAATTAGGGCCTACAATAAGTAATAGAATATAAAAGCATAGGTTTATATATTTAGAGCTATAAGAAATTTAATCCAACCCCCTCATTTTATAGATGAGGAAACTGAGGCCCAGAGAGAATTGGAATCCTTCTTATGTCTGTTAGAATGGATTCCTCTTCTTAGAATCTTTAGTATCCTTCAAGACCTAAGCTCATGTTACCATCTAGGGAAAGCCATTCTTAATAAACCTGAGTTGTCAGTATTTTCTCCCTTCTTGACCTGTGTAAATGTTGTATCCTCTGTTGATCTGTTTTGTTCTGCCTTTGTATGCCAAGTGCATAGTATATGGTCCTGAATATAGCCGGTGTCTTAAAACCGTATCTTGCTTTGGTCTCCTGGACCACTCCCTTCCTCGTTTTAGTCAGTACAGTATAATAAGCGCAGTAAGTGTACAAGTAATGGGGCAGCTAGGTGGTGCAGTGAATAGAGCACTGGCCCTGGAGTCAGAATGACCTGAGTTCAAATGTGGCCTCAGACACTTACCACTCACTATCCATGTGACCTTGGGCAAGTCACTTAACCCCAATTGGCCTGTCTCCCCTCCCTTCCAAAAAGCAAATAAATACATAAATAGATAGATAGATAGATAGATAGATAGATAGATAGATAGATAGAGAGAGAGATAGATATAGATAAATAAATAAAATAAAGTTCACAAGTAGCCAATATAAAAGAGGCAATACAATGAAGTTAAATTGAAAAAGGGGAACCTGGAAGTCACATACAACTGTCTGTAATGGCAAGCAAACAATTACTTAGGACCTTGTTTCAGTTGAGCCCTGCCTATGATTTGTTAAGAAATAGAATGTGTAAAACTCACTGTGGGATAAATTTTCTGATGCAACAGGAAGGAGCAGAACAGGGAGGAGCTAATGACCATATATAAGGAGAAGCCCAAGCTGGGAAAGAGCAGAATTGAGAAGGGGAACTTTGTAGTGGCCAGGCACTCTGTTTGTCTGTTCTGTCTGTGTTGATTTTTGTTTGTGATATTTTGTACAGAAGCCCTGGGACCTTACTGGAAGCCTTGAAAGAGGATTTTTTCGTCAGTTTACAGAAGTCCCGGAGGAGGGTTTTGGAGATCCTGGACCCATATTGACGATTTGTGTTGAGTTCTTAGACTTTGTTTGTGGGTCTGTGTTGATTTCACAGGCAGAAGGTGAATTGATGATGATGCCTACAATGTGAATGAACGTTATTGTGGCTCTGTTAAGCTTTGTCTTCCCAGAAACAGAAACTGTGAAGGACTTCTTGAGGTGGACTAGACACTGTGAGCTTCAATATGGAGTGGGAACTGGATGAGGAACTGAATGATCAGCAGTAAAGGAGCTAGATGAGGAAATGAGAGCTGCCTACCTTTGAATCCAGGTGACAGTTGGGTAAATTCAGGCAAAAGCTGGGACCGTGGAAGAAGAAACGTGAAATTTGGGAGCCAGCCTCTAGTCAAGATGAAAAGACCTCTCCCTGGATACTTAATGCTGACTGAGAATATCATGATATACTGTGGCCTATGGCGGGGGAGAAGAACAAAGACTTTTTGACTGAGAGATTAAGACAATGTGACCTAGGGGTGGAGAACTTTGACCTTTGTACTTTGCGTCCCTTAAGGAGGCTTGCTCCTTAAAGATGATTTATTTAGGGACTTACTGAATGTTATCTTTTGTTTAAAACTATGTAGCCACTTTGGTGAAAACTGTGGTCACTTTAGTGATAAATTTTTACCTTATAACATTGTGAATGCTGTACTTTGGTTTCTGTGAATATTTTGCTTTAGTTTGCTGCTGAATAAATAGGCAGTTCACTGTACTATGTAATCAGAACTTAAACTGTTCACGGCAGCAGTCCTATGGAAAGCTGCTTGTGCTTGGCTTTACACTATCCCAAAGAGCATAATTTATAAATTGTATCATAAATTAACCAAAAATCACATTCTGGTAATTTATATGGAATCTAAAGAAGCCATCTAGAATAGACTTTGTAGTCAGGGTCTTTTGGTCCTATAACATGTAAATCCCAGACAAATTCCAGACTTCCACAATACCAGCAGATCACTAAATGGTGCTAATAATTTTGAAATGTTACGGATATTGTTAACTTTAAAGTTCTACTGACAACTTTGAAATGATTTTAATATGTTAAGGAAATACTTTCGAGGTGACATAGGTAAGAGTTAGTTATTCTACTAAAAAAGACTATATTAAAAACTAGACTTCAAACTTACACCCCATGAGCACTTATCCATCTCCACTGGGTTCCTGCTACTGAGTGCTCTCAACTCCTATCCATGATGATGTGAGTGATACTCTCTGCTACTCTTCCCCATGTGTTTCATCAAACTTTTTACCTTCTTCAACTTATCACTTTTCCCCACACAATCTGCCTCTCTGTACCCCTTTCACCACTGATCTCTATATGTTTGTGCTTTTTTTGCCCCCACTCCATCTGCGCCTAATTAAAGTATGATTCCTGCTACATTTCCCTCAGAAAGTCATGATTTTTCCTGCCAAGTAGCCAAAGAAATGAGCATGCCTGCCCCCATTTAATAATTTCTTAAATTAATGATCAATTCAGCAGGTAAATTATTATTCACCTTTGTTTTTTGTTATTTTTAACTTTTGTTATTTGTTATTGTTAACTTTTGTTATTCAACTGTTATTCAACACTTGGGGGGATTAAATTGAAAAAGGATATCCCAAAGGTTATAGAAAATATAGGTAGCATCATAGCTGGGATGTGAACTCAGGTCCTCTGAGGCCAGTGGTTGCCTAAGAGGTACTGGTGAGCTGAGCAGAATGACCACAGGTCCTTCAAAGCTCAGAGACCTTGAGAACTGCAGGAATTCCATTTTACTGCAAGGTGGTCTCATGAAAACCTGATACTTTTAAATACCCAGAAAGGAATAACTTTAAAAAGTGATTTTCTATTTCTTTCAAATATTTCACTGTAATGTTTTATCAGTTGTGTTCCATTGTTATTCTGTTTGCATGTAATCAGATACATCATGCTTTGTTGCTATCTCAGCTGTCAGTAGGAAACCATGAACTGTTCCACAGGTCCATTACGGACTTTTGTTTTCTGTGTAGATATCAATTTGTTAAACACATCAAGTCTTTGATGACTTACACAGCAGTTCAGCTAACGGTCCATGCATTAGTGCCCTGTATCAACCGCAAACATCTGCTTGAGAATCACTGAACTTTTGTGACTGCCAGACTCAGGAGGAAATCTGAATCTAAATGCTGGGTTGTCACTCAGGTTCAGAATAATGTCTGAGCTATAAGGGGGAATTTTGGTGCAAATTTAAGCTCCAGAAATAACATGCTATTCAACAGTGAACAAATAGGCCTATTCCAGTATCTATTATTAAACAGCTTCTCTAAATGTGCCCAATATTCCAATTATCGGGCTTCCACTGTTAAGTTTTGTGTTAGGATGAGATAATCTGCCTCTTAAAAAACAGACAACTAAGTAGACTATTGGCAACCATACTGGTAGAATTATACATCACATTCTGGAAGCGCTGCTGTCACTACCGGTTGTAGTTGTCTCAGGTGTGATGGTTTCAAGGTTACTGCGGGGCGCTGGGACACTAGTGGTCCAGTCCTTGAGGGCCTGTGGCCCTGCTCAGCAGCCACTTGGTCCATGGCCACCTGAGGAGGTATCCCTTCTGAGGAGGAGCAGGCTACAGGCTTGGAGAGAGAGATTATGATGGCCACAAAGAATGATTTGGATCCATACGATATACTAGTCCCAAAGGCAGCTCCAGGGACTAAGGAGGAGCCCAACCTGGTCCCTTCCATCACTGACAAGCAAATAGTGGGCTGTATCTGTGAAGAGGACAACCGTGCAGTCATCTGGCTCTGGCTTCACAAAGGTGAGACACAGCATTGCCCTAACTGGAACCCATTACAAGCTGGTACCCCAACAGTTTAGCCACGGAGCCCCTGAACAGGTTTACTTGAGATGTGTTATGTTTTCTTCCCTCCAATAAAAGACTAGCCATTTCCATGGCTCTCCCATAATAATAATAAAAAAAAAGAAGTATACATCACTCAAACTGAAAGAGGCTTACTTTTCCAAATAAGAAAACATTTGCTATATGCTTTTTTATATATTTTTTATGCTATATGTTTTTATATATTAGTTATATGCTTTTGATCTTGGTAAAAATATTTTTTTCTCTCACTGTGGCCCCTCCACTCCTTTTTTTTTTTCTTTTTCATTTTCACCAGAACTTAAAGGGAAACTTTCCAGCCTGGTGTTGGCTATTAATAATTTAGTAAATCATTCAGGTCACTTATGTCAGCCTGCTGAATGACCTGAAAATGAACTCCTCTGGCAATAGCTGCTGAGCCTTATAAAATATAGCTTCACTACTGGGTTTCATATGTCTACATGAGGACTGTGCCTTTTATTTGTCTGGATATTGCTATGTGGATGGATGCCAGTTAAGAAAGAAACAGTAATTCCTCCATAAGAATATCCACTTCTGGGCTGTACCAATAACTAGTACAACACTTTCCCCATATGTGTGCCCACTTAAAAAATTATATTCATTTAAATATTTAAATTATTCTACTCTGAAACTTTCACAGTGTTATCACTCAAAGAACTAAATTAGTTTAAGGTCGCATTGCAGTGAAGACTTCATAATGATTATATCAGGAAAAACAGATCAATTTATCAAAAGAGGGTGAAAACTCAACACAACACAATAGCTCAAAGCCCTGATGTACTGAATGGAACTTCATAACTACATAGTGATTATTTTGACAAGTTCAGCTGTTTAATATCATGCCTGACTGCTCCTTTATGGTTGATGATTTTCTTTTGTAGGATATGACAGGCCTAAATGAATTTGAACCCAAGTGAATTAAAACTCTCTGATTCATTTACTTTGGCTAAAATCCCCTATGTTCAAAACCGAATTGTGGTGACTTCCTTCCTTCATTCAATTCTTTCTTTCATTCTTTCTTTCTTTCTTTTTTTCTTTCTTTCTTTCTTTCTTTCTTTCTTTCTTTCTTTCTTTTCTTTCTTTCTTCCTTTCTTCCTTCCCTTTCTCTTTCTTCCTTTCTTCCTTTCTTCCTTTCTTTCTTTCTTTCTTTCTTTCTTTCTTTCTTTCTTTCTTTCTTTTTCTTTTTTCTTTCCTCTGCATCCAAAGAAATATGTTACATGTGAACACTGACAAAACCCACTCTGAATTTCCAAACTATAAGGAAGCAAAGACCTGTAAACAAATTTGAGATCAAATTTATGATTGAAGTATGTTTGGTTCTAAGGTTAAATTAAGATTAAAAGGAGGTGGGTTTTCACTTTTTAAGTTTTCCTTCTTCTTCTGAGATAAACCATTGATAATATCTGCTCTCTCCTCTGAGTCTAATGGTTATTGATATTTTGTTATTATTAAAGTTATTCTGCGTGTGTATTTGTGTGTGTTTTAAGATAGGTATTGAAAAGTATCCCAAATGGATCATATCCATTTATATGGATCTGGCATAGGGACTGAACTAGTGCTATGGATACCAACAGGACTACAGAAGGGACCCATCATAAGGATATGGATAGGAATTGGAACTGAACCTGTGATTTCATTGCCTTCTGAGAAGGAACTTGGTTTACCAATGGAAATCAGCACCTTCTTTGCAATTTATAGTACTGGACGGTAGCCTGAGGCACTGATGGGTTATGTGCTTCTTTCAGGGTCATATAGCAAGTATGTGTTAGAAGCCAGTTCTTTAGGTATTATCCACTCTGCCTCTCTGTGTGATAAATGGTCATAATTTATGTATGTCAATATAGCAGTTTGGGATTTCCAGTGTAATAACACCCTCCAACAATCTAGCAGATGATTCTTAGGAGGAGTTGCCCACGATTTAAAGAGGTTCTGTGGCTGGCCACAGAAGTGTGAGAAGAATAATTTGAACCTAATTCTTTCTGACTTTAATTCTAGACCTCTATCCCGAAATCATATTGCTTCTCTATAATATGACAATGCAATTGAATAGCATATATGCTCAACATTTATTCTGGTGGGTTTTATATGTGTAGCTTCAACATTTTCACTGTATTTTTTCCCCCTTGGAGAAAAGATGATGAGGATGAGTGATGGTTATCAAAAATCTGACCACTGCCATACAAAGCCAATATAATTACACACAAAGTTAGCACTATTTAACTAGAAAAAAAGAACATTCAGAATACACTGCAACAATTGCCACTGCCCATTGGAAACCTCTCTTCTACAAATTGTTTATAAAGATTTACTTCTTCCTTTAAACTTCTCTCACACCTTGCTACCTCAAAAATAACTAATTAAAATGACAACCAGTGAAAATTACTTTCTGCTTTTCTTTTCTATTAATGAACTCTTCCACATTAAGTCAAATCTGTAACATCTCCCTATCCCCTAGATAATTTTACATTTTATTGGCTCAGATTATATACAAGTTGCACAGGTAACTTGTGAAAGTTCATTCTTTCCAAATGGCCAAGGCTTATGCACCCCTTTATTGGTGAAAAAAACAATAAATAGGAAGAGATAATAATCTCTATGTTACAGAATAAACTTTAAGGCAAAGTTGTTGGTGGTATTTTAAAGATATCTTGCTGTGTTTGTTGTCAGGTTCTTTCACTGAGCTGGATAGTGGGGTGGGCTGAGGGTAATTAATTAAAGTCTCCTGATCAACCACACCTCAATTACAAATAAACCAAAGAAACTTTTTAATCAATAGAAAACAAAATGAATGAATCTCAAATGACCAACGAAACAACACATATTTATTTGAGTATCTGCTATGTTCCAGGACAAGCATAGTAGTGATGGAGGATAAAGAGATTAAATAAATTATACTTATGCTACAGTGGCTTTTAGCATAATTTCAGGAATGTCTTTAAAAAATGAAATGAGAGTCATAGATAGCAATAGGTAATGAAGTGCTAAATTACATGGAACATACTGTACTTGTGAAGGAAAGTGACAGAGGTAAATTAATTAGCTCTTAAATAGTCAAGGAAAGCTGAATGGAGAAGGTTGGATTTGAAAGATAAATAAGACTCATGTAGGAGAAAGGAAGTAGAAGGGACATTCTAAGTGAGCGGATGTCATATGATCAAAGGTATGAACAAGCAGCTTTGTGTAAGTGGTGGCATTGTGCAATGGAAAGAGTTCCAGGTTTGGGTTTAGAAGGCCTGAGTTCAGATTCTGACTCTTTCACTTAGTACCTTTGTGATTTTTTTTTTGCAAGTCACTTTATTCCTTTTCTGAGACTCAGTTTTCTTATTTGTAAAATGAAGGAGTGAGATTAGAATGGCTACAAAGGTCCTTTCAAGCTCTGAGTCTATGATCTTACAATTATGAGGCAGTGAGAAATTCAACCTTTCCAGATTAGGGCATAGAGAAGTATGGTCTACTGGAAAATTAAATACAGACAGAAAAATTTGAATTTTTACAGTAGGAAGTAGAGAACCATTTTAAATGTTTAGAGCAACAGAATAGCAAGAAAATACACTTTGAGAATATTATGGCAGCTATATGAACTGGAAAAGGGAAATAACGAATGTGGTCAAGCCAATAGGGAGGTTATCAAAGTAATGTAGAAAATTCAAGAAACATTAAGTTCCTACAATGTGTAAGGTAGTGTGCTAGTCACTGGATGTAATTTTAAAAAAAGAAAAAGAAAGAAGTACTAAAAGAAATGCAAAATCCTCTGTTTGGCATTCAAAGGTCTTTACAGTTATCCCTTCGACATCATAACTTTTCACATTAGGCTTTCACTCTATTGTGGGTTGTCATGAGAAATTAAATGTGGCGGGGCAGAGCTATGATGGTCAAATAAAAGTAGGAACTTGATTGAGATATCACCCACACCCCTCCAAACTCCCTCCCAAAAAATGACTCTAAACAAATTCTAGAGCAGCAGAAGCCACAAAATGACAGAGTAAAACAAATTTCCATCCAAAGACAACCTGGAAAGTGTACAGGAAAGGCCTGTTGCACCAATCTGAGAGAGGAGCACAGTCCAGTGCAAAATGTGCCAGCACAGGGCCTCAGAAAACCAGGAGCAGGTCTCAGGGTACTCAATCACTGGCAGCTGTCATGGTTTCCAGTCTTCACAAACCACAAACACTGAAGAAAACTTAGAAGGTCAGTAGGAAAGGTCTATCAGGACCTGGATGAAAGAGGAAAGGCAGTCTGGCCTCAGCCCTGGGGTGGTGGCTGCAGCAGCAGCTGCTTCTGGAGCTCTTGGCCCACAGAGGGTAGGGGACTGGCCCACAGAGGTTGATGTGAGGGGGATTGCAGGGATCTCTTTGCTGGTGCTGTGGCAGGATTCTCTTGCTTTGTCTGTGCTTGGATCTGGGTTGCAGTCCTGGATGACTGTCCTGGGGTGAGGAAGAGTGCTGACCAGGCAGAGCTTGTCGCAACAATGGAGAGAGAATCCTCCTCACAGCTCTTAGGCAGAAAGGAGTGCTTGTGACCACTCACAGACCAGAGCACAGGCGAGGAGAGGAGCAAACACCTCTCCTTAGATCATACCACCTTGAAAGAACTGAAAATTAACAACTCCCTAAAAAATTAACAGCTTCTCAAAACAGCTGCACAAAACCCCTAAAGCTTGGGACAGCACACTGGAAGCAGTTCCTTCCAGTTCCACACTGGAAGCAGAGACCTATCTTAACAAAGAGCTAAAAAGTCAGGTAATTGGCTGGGAAAATGAGTGAGCAGATGAAAAACAAATCAGATTATAGTCTCTTTATTTGGTGACAACAAAGATCAAAACACAAAACCAGAAGAAAACAATAAAATCAAAGCTTCTACATCCAAAGCCTCAAAGGAAAATGTGAATTAGTCTCAGGTAATGGAGGAGCCCAAAAAGGATTTTGAAAATCAAGTAAGAGAAGTAGAGGAAACAATGGCAAGAGAAATAAGAGTGATGCAAGAAAATCATGAAAAATGAGATAACATCTTGTTAAAGGAAACCCCCAAAAAATGCTGAAGAAAATAATGCCTTACAAAGTAGGATAACCCAAATGAGAAAAGAGATCCAAAAAACCAATGAGAAGAAGAATGTCTTAAAAAGCAAATTGGGACAATTGGAAAAGGAGCTCCAAAAGCTCACTGAAGAAAATAATTCCTTAAAAACTGGAATTGAACAAATGGGAATTAATGACTTTATGAGAAATCAAGAAATTTTAAAATAAAACCAAAAGAATGAAAAAATAGAAGACAATGTGAAATATCTGTGTAAAAACCACTGACATGGAAAATAGGTCCAGGAGAGAAAAATTTAAAAATTGTTGAACTACCTGAAAGCCAGGAACAAAAAAAGAGCCCACACATCATCTTTTAAGAAATTATCAAAGAAAACTGTCCTGATATTCTAGAAACAGAGGGTAAAATAGAAATTGATGGAATCCACCAATCACCTCCTGAAAGAGATCCCAAAAGGAAAACTCCTAGGAATATTGTAACCAAATTCCAGCATTCCCAGTTCAAGGAGAAAATATTGCAAGTATCCAGAAAGAAACACTTTGAGTATTGTGAAAAAACAACAAAGATAATACAAGATTTAGCAGCTTCTACATTAAGGTATCATAGGGCTAGGAATATGATATTCTGGAGGTCAAGGGAGCTAGGATTAAAAGCAAGAATCACCTACGCAGCAAAACTAAATGTAATACTTCAGGGGGAAAATGGACATTCATTGAAATAGAGGACTTTCAAGTATTCTTGATGGAAAGACCAGAGCTGAATAGAAAATTTAACTTTCAAATACAAAACTCAAGACGAACATGAAAAGGTAAACAGGGAAGAGAAATCATAGAGGGTTTATTAAATTTTACATGGCTACACAGAAAGATATTTGTAACTCATGAGGCTTTTCTCTGTATTACGGTAGTTGGAGGGAGTTGGAGGGAGAGAGACAGAGACAGAGTCTCTGGGTGAGTTGAATATGAAGGGATGATATCTAAAAAGTAAAATTCAGGAAGGAGAGATGAATTACTGGGAGAAGGAGAAAGAGAGAGGTAAAATAGAGTAAATTATCACGCATAAAAGAGGCAAGGAAAAACTTTTACAGTGGTGGGGAAGAGAAGAGAGAGAAGAGGGAATAAGTGAGCCATTCTCTCATTGGATTTGGCTTAATGAGAGAATAAGATACACACTCAATTGAGTATGGAAATCTATTTTATCATTCATGAAAATAGGGGGGAAGGGAATAAAAGATGAGGAGAAATGGTAGAAGAGATGGTAGACTAGGGGAGGGGTAATCAGAAGCAAACACTTTTAAAGAGGGACAAGGTCAAAGGAGAAAATAAAATAAATGGAGGGTGGGTTAGGACAGAGAGAAATACAGTTGGTCTTTTACAACATGACTATTATGAAAGTGTTTTGTATGACTACACATGTATAATCTATATCAAATCTCTTGCCTTCTCAATGAGATTGGGTGGGGGAGGAAGAAGAGAGAGAATTTGGAACTCAAAGTTTTAAAAACAAGTATTTAAGATTTTAAAAAAACCCTATTAAGGGAAAGAAAGGGATTGTAATGGGAGAAAAGA
>CM053591.1:94216655-94243482 GCA_028646515.1 Pseudochirops corinnae
ACTACTAGACTTGGAGTCAGGAAGACCTTAGTTCAGATCTTGCCTCAGACACTTAACAAAAGCTGTGTGAACTTGAGCAAGTCACTTAACCTCCATTTGCCTCAGTTTTCTTAACTGCATAATGGGAGAAATAATAGCATCTACATCTCAAGGTTGTTGTGAAGATAAAATGAGATGATGTTTTAAAGCACTTTGTAAATATTAATGTGTCATATACAAATACTAGCTGCTAACACTCTCACTATACAAATGAGGAAACGGAGGTCCATAAAGTGATTATGAGTTGTATAATATCACAAAACAGTAAATATTGGAGCAAAAATTTGAACCTGGCTCTTTTTATTCGATTGACTTCATGAAGGTCATATAGGTAAGCTCAAGAAGGTAGTCACCACTTTGGTTTTGAAAAGGTTACAGTGGTAGCTTAAGGATTCTATTTTACTGCCAAATGGTCTCATGAATGCTTGGTTCATATTAAAATCCCTCAAATGCCTAGTAAATGCCCTGTTCCAGGAAGCAATTTTGGCATGCTTGGCTAATTCTTCCTCGTTTAACCACTCATCTAATGCCAGTAGTTTACCCTTTGGTACTTTAAAACAAGTAATTGATTTGTTGATAGACAAGAGAGGGCTCCCATTACTCAGTGTTTGGGGTATGAGGGTGTGTTCATTGGTTTTCGTCTAGACCTGAGACAGCAATGGTATGGGGAACATCTCTGTAAGGCAATTTCTACTATAGATCAAATATTCTACAGTCCTATAATCTTAGAGATAACTTTTTGTCCTCAGACTTATATTTCTAGTTTATATATAACCTTTAATATATCAGTGTCTTTTCTTCAGGGGAAGATAGAAAAGGGACCTTCGAGGGAGAAAGATTGGAAATCTAGACCTGTGATTTCAATATCATAAAGAAATTCTTAGTGCAATTCCATCACTGTAGGGAACTTCTTGGTATGGGACATCTGTCCTCTTGACAATTCCTGATACGGTCTCAGAGTTTCCTGTTATCTCTGAGAATTGACCTACTCAGGGTCACTAAGATGTTTTTGTTAGAGGTAAAACATAACCCCGTGTCTTCCTGAATACAAGGCTAGTCTTCTACCCAATAACTTGGCCATTCTGTCTCTTATTAGTGGTTTATTTATGTTAAATAAATATACACAAAACTAAGCTGAATAATAATAATAGAGGTAGGTAGGTAGCACAGTGGATAGAATACTGGGCTTAGAGTCAGGATAACCTGAGTTCAAAACCTGCCTTAGATACTTACTAGCTATTTTACCCTAGATGAATCACTTAAGCTCTTGTCTGACTCAGTTTCTTACGTGTAAAGTGGAGGTGATAATAAAACTTAATATTTCAGGTTATTATGAAGGTAAAAACGAGATGGTAAAGTAAAAGTGCTTAGCATAGTACTTGGCACATAGTAGGTATTTCATATAGGCTTATCCTCTTCCCCTCCTTTGTACTTTATATGCATAATTTCATGTTTTTCAGATCAACACAATGAGTATATGACTCTGTATTTCACAGATGAGGACACCAAGGCTCAGAAAAGTTAAGAAACTTAACCTGACGTCACACAGCTAATAAGTGTTAGGGGCAGGAAGAGAACTAAATTCCTTTGATTCCCAAGTGCAGAACTCTTCCCACCAAAAGTACTTAGTCTTCTGAATGCCTGTCCCTGTGGACTTGTTGGCTTTTGACTAATGCATTTTTCAAAAGAAGCTCTGTTATATTTTTCTAACCGTGGCTTGGAGAAATACATTCTAAGAGAAAATACCTGTAGCTTTTACCACAAGCCACAGAAGTCAATAGATCTTCATGACAGCTCTTCAAGCCCACATAAAAGATCAATATTAAGGCATTTACCTGGGAGGATTTCAACATCAGGCCATAGATTTTAACTTGCTGGCCCAGTTTCCTGTCTCCATGTTGCTTTTCTCTTGGAGTACAGTTAAAACTGATCATAAAATTCACATAAAATAGTCCATTTTTCAGAACATTAAACTAAGAAAGAGGGAAAAACTGAGTTCACTGATTTTTAGCAACCTCCTTGTCTAATGGTTCTTTTCTATAAAGGAAGCATCTAGGTTAATAAAAAAAAAAGTGCATTTGAATGAACAATGACTATATACACTAACAATAAAAAATAAGGCTTGTTTATCACTAAGCATTGTAAGAGAAAGTGTTTTTTGTTTCAAATATCCTAATCCCCAAAGTCTAAATACTTTTAGACAACTTGAGGGATGATTAGTTTTAAAGAGGTTTAGAAGAGAGCTGTAAACACATTAGGCAGGCCCTGCTATGGAGCATTTATTGGAAGCAGTGGCATTCCAATGGCTGTATCAAGAGCTGGACTTTCTGTCCCAGGTAGAGGCAACAAGGGCGTGCATTGGGGAAGGCACTCCCATGAAAGTGAAAAGTCTAAGGACAGGAAATAGCACTCCAACTCAATTATCAATAAAAGCAGAGGGAATGGATTTTCAAGATGATGTCAAGTGCAGCCTCTATGGGGCTCAGCAAGAATTCTAACTACATTGCTTCTCCCTTGAGGGCTATAGCAGGGTTGCTGGGGTGGGAGTGGAGAAGTCAGACTCTCTCCCACAAAAATGGAGCAGGGACAGATAGTGACATATCCCTCAAGAGTCTTTACTCCTAAAACCAACTTCAAGCGTTTCAGAACCTGATGATTGGCAGCTAACTGAAGCTTAAGAGGAGCTGTTCAGTTAGGGGATATGACGCTTGGGCATTACGCTAATGTAATTAAAAAGTACAAATCTATTACTTCCCTTCTTTTTTGAACTATACCATTTGTTTTATTTTATTTTTATCATCATGCACATCTATACAATGTTAAATAAAAAAAAAAAAAACCTTGCATTGTCTGCACTTATTTTCTGTCTCATTATGAAGGATTGGTTTCATTTCATTTATTATTATTGAAAATAATTTTGTTGCGGTGGCTAGGTGGTGCAGTGAATAGAGCACTGACCCTGGAGTCAGGAGGACCTGAGTTCAAATCAGGCCTCAGACACTTGGCACACTTACTAGCCATGGGACTTTGGGCAGGTCACTTAATCCCAATTGCCCTCCAAAAAGCAAAAAAAAAAGAAAAAAGAATAAAAAAGAAAGAAAGAAAATAATTTTGTCATACAGAGGAGGTGTTATTAAAAACTAATCATCTCTAGTTAACAAGTATGTTGGATACACTGCTAGTTGGGAGGACAAGGATGAAAGACTAGATGCAGATATGTGGTAGTTATCTGTAAGTGTAAGCATCACATATATAGATTGAGGAGCTATTTGAATAAATGGGATGGGTTAAACAACAGGAGTGATGGAGACTGTCATAGGGAAGAATGTACAGAAAAATAGGTAGAAGGAAAGAGAAGGATGACAGAGACAGAGCCTTTGGGTGGGGAGGTGGCAGGGTCAAGGGATAGAGAGAAACAAAGGACAAAGAACAATGAATGAAGGATGTAGACATGATACATACAAGAGAAATAAGAATAACAACAACAAAAAAAGAATTACAACTTCCAGAGAAGCAAAGTGAAAAGAGAGTATATAGATGAAGAGTTGGTGGAGCAGTGAATAGACATCTAGACAAAGAATCAGGAAGTCCTCAGTTGAAATCCTACCTCACACATGAACTATGTGACAGTTGGCAAGTCACTTTAACCTTGGTCTTCCTCAGTTCCCTCATCTGTAAAGTGGGGATAAAAATAGCACCTACCTCTTAAAGTGCTATACAACTTCTACCTATTTTTATTCTTTAAAAAGTTAATGAGAATAAAGACTAAAAAGAAACTAATAGTCTGGATAATAAAGGTGAAAATATTATGGCATAATGGTAAGAGCACCAATTCTGGTGTTGGAAGTGATGGGTTTAAATTCTGTTCTTGACACTAACTTGATCAAATCATTTAACTTCCATGGAACTCAATTTCCTCATCTATTAAATGAGGGAAAAACCCAAATGGCCTCTCAGGACCCTTCTAGCTACAAGCATATATGCCTATGACCTTTATCAGAGCATTTTTAGTCAAGTAACAAGGGGAAAAGTGAGATGCTAGAGTATAATTCAGAGTGAGTGAGCCAAAGAAATTGAGATAGTGAGTGTAGATTATTCTTTCTATATATTTGACACTGAAAAGAAGCATTGAGGGAGTTCGTTTTTAGGATACAACCATCAAAAAAAAGATTAAAAGTTTTGGGGAGATTGGCTGAATCAGACAAATAATTCCCTGACACAATCTATATTTTCCTTCCTCATTGAATGATGACTTCCTAACCTGAATCTCTATGCTTATAATCTTTTTGCCTATGTCTATCTTCACCATGGTCTGGGCTTTTGGATTATGCTTATTTAGTTCCGATTAATACATCTTTTTCTCTTTCCCCAGAAAGTATTGCCTTGGTGATTATCCTAATGACCAACCCTCATTCCTCACTATTCTGTCTCTAAGTGAAATAGGAAGAGCTAAATTTGGGTAGCATGACTTTGTAGTAGATACAGCATAATATAATTACCATTCTGTACCTATGGAAGTAGGAGTAGAGAAATGAGATTAGGGTAAGTGCTTAGAGCAGGGCTATTGAGAGAATGAGTGGAAGGAAGACAATGAGAATTTATTAATCTCCTACTATGTACCATATTCTGTGCTGGATGCTTTAGAAATATTGTCTCCTCATCCTCATAATAACCCTGGGAGGTAAGTGTTATTATTAACCTTTTACTGTTGAAGAAACTGAGACAGACAGACATTTAAGTGACTTTCCCAGGGTCATCTAGCTAGTAAGTATCTGACACCATATTTGAACTTAAATCTTCTTAACTCTAGGACAAGCAATCTATTAACTCAGCTACCTTTAATGGTAACCGAATTTGAAGATCTTCCCTGCCCCGAAATGGGGCTCAAGAGGAATTCAATAAGAAGGGTTTGATTGGAGGAAGGCTTGTTTTTAGGAAGGTCCACACATTTTGGTACCTGTAATTAGGTAGTGGAACATGAAGGTTGTAATATTCTCTGACCCTGAAAAAGGGTATATATACTCTGAGGTGAGGTTTTGCTTTGGGGCTCACTTATAAAAAGAGTTATATGATTTGGCCAGATGAGACTCTGGGTAGCTGCTAAGCCCCCTAGCTTTGAAACCCAGATGTTGATGCTTCCCTCTCTTGTAGCTAACTATGCATGTATGTAATGGTCAGACAGCTAGAAGCCCTGTCTGTTAGTCTGTTGAATTGTGTTATTTTCTCTGTCTGTATTGTTTGTCTATTTGTATATAATATAATAAATAAAATAAATACATATAATTAAAATAATGATATGATATGATATAATTTGATATGATTAATATATGTTTTTATTTATGTATAATATATGATACTTAATATAATATTATATTATTGTATTAATATATTGTATAATATATATGTTTAATTAAAGATTGTTGACCCCTTTAAAGTTTCTTTCTTTTAGTAAAACACATAAAAGATTCTGTGCTAATAGCTATCCTGGGTATGCTAAGGTGGTTGCTGTTCAATACCTGGTTGCCTAGGTGCTTCTGAGGATCTCTAAATCCAAATCCTAATTGGGGATACTAAAGTGATAAGTATACAAATGACTGACTATGGAATTCAGGATTAATTGGAAGGCAGGGGAATAAAGATCATGATGAGAAGAAAGAATAGAATCAGTAGGGATGAGGGAAAGAGAATAGCAAAATGATAAGAGATTGTGGTTAGAGAAAAAAATTCAGAATTTGAAAGTTGGAATACTTTCAAGTGATGATGATGAATGGAATAAGTATTTGTTAATCATTTACCATGTGCCAGACACTGTACTAAGTACAGTATATATGTATATGTGTATATTTATGTGTATATCTATATAAGTACTTTACACATATCATCTCATTTTATCCTCACAACAACCCTTGGAGGTAGATGCTATTATTATAATTTTTCAACTGAGGAAATTAAATATGACGCTATTGTTAGAGACTAGATTTGAATGCAGGTCTTTATTTGTGTGACCATATTTATGGGTGACTGAAGTGGAATCAAGGTGAAGTTCACTGAAACTGAGAAGGTTGAACACTTATAAATACAGGATATTGGAAGTGTCATTACTATAAATATTGATGTCACTAAGGGTTATGAAAAGGAACAGGATGGAGAGAAATACTGTGATACAGGTGCTAAAGTTGCTATGAAATTTAGAGAATATCCTACAACTCTGCAAACACGCTGAAGATGAGAAGTGAGTGAAACAAGTGGCTATTATAACAGGAGAAATTCAGGCAATGATAGCAAAAAAAAAAATGGTCTTCAAATGAAAGTAATGAATAAAGAATTTTCACTATGGTCCTTGTGAGAGAAGTGGAGAAAGAACAATCTGAAGTTTTTCATAATATAAAGAGGCCTCCATTTTAAAGTTAGGATTTCAAATTCTGAGATTCAATTTCAGGAATTCAAATTCTGTCTCTGACAATTACTAGTTCAATTCATTTACCTGAAGGTAATAAAAGGGGAAGGATAATATCTGCAGCATTTTCCTTATAGGCACAAGATCTAATGAGGAGATCAAACCTTAAAGTGTGATATAAATGTCATTTACAATTATTATCAAAGAAGATTATGGGAACTAACAACTGGAGCTGTCTACAAATAGAATAGACTTAATTTAAAAGGTAGTGTGCTAAAAGTTCCTGGAGATATCTGAGTAAAAGCCAGCTCTTCATTTGTCAAGGATCCTACAATGGGGATTCCTGCTTAGGATGCATGTATGTATATACTAAATGCACTATGCACTAGTATCCACTAGATGCACTATGCAATAGATGAGCACTAACATTTTTTTTAAATTTTGACCATCCATAGAAGTCTATGACTTCTTTTTTACTTTTTAGCTTGACATTGAGCTCTTAGATTGTCAAGTACATGGTCACAAATAGTCACATATTCTAGACTATTAAATCACTATAGACACTAAATAAGTACTTTTAAAAACTGTCAAGGTTGAAAGGATAATTGCAAAGCATTCAGCTCAAGAATGTAGATTCTAGTCCATCCTATCTTCCTGAAATCATATATGAGCAATATTCTTGTTTTAAATAGTATTTTCTTTTTTTTCCAATGACATGATGAGCTAAGTCTTAATATGTCAAGTCTTATTCTTCTATAGATGATAACATGAATTGTACAAAATATGTCATTGAGCACAGGTCTTAGAAGCAAATTGGCTGCCCTTGCTCTCCACAATGTTATATTTGGAACATAATAAAAAATTTACTTAAAGAAAAGATTAGAAAGTAGGTCCAAATTTAGGACACAACGCCCCAAACCAAGCCTTTTAAAGAAAAAAAGTATGTAAGAAAGAGAATAAAAGAGAAAGAAACAGTAGGGAAAATGTACACCTATTGTAATCACAGCTTCTTGGTAACAGACTAAAAGGCAAATCTGACACAGTTAGTAGCAGATGTATCTACTATTTAAAAAGTTAAATTAAACCAAGTGAAAAATCTCAGATGAGGATACTGTTCAATGAAGAAGAAAAAAAATTAAAAATCACATCTGGTTATAAAGTGGTGAAATTCAAAATATGTCATAAAAGGCAACCGCATAGAAGTATACACTGAATCCTGAAACTGAAAACATACACATACACATACACACACACACACACACACACACACACACCCTCATATTTAAGTGTTAATTTGATAAAAGGAGAACGGATTGAAGAATCAATGGCAATTTCTTTTTTTTAACGCTCAGAAGGAAAATAAAACCATGACAATATTTGTGGCAAACTGAAAAAATATTTAATAATGTGAAATATTATAATGTTTCCAATTGTTTCTATTTTAGTGAAGATTCAGAATGGAAAGCTTCTCTCATTATTTTATATTTTGCTGCAAACTTACTATTTCCATTTCCTCATTATTTTTTTCTTCCTCAATCTTTTACAACTTGACTTTCTTTTTAAAAATTTATTGTTGTTTTTCAAAATTCATTTTTATATGATTTTGAGTTCAAAATTTTTCCCCTTCCCTCCTCTCTCCCCTTCTCAAAATGGCATGTAATCTGATATAGGCTATTAATGTAGAATCATATTAAACATATTTCCACATTAGTCACATTATGACAGAAGAATCAGAACAAAAGGGAAAAACCATGAGAAAGAAAAAAAAGAGGGAGAGAAAACACTATACTTTGATTTGCATTCAGTCTCCATAGTTCTTTCTCTGGATGTGGATAGCTTTTTCCATCATTTCTCTTTTAGAATTGTCTTAGAGCATACAACTTGATTTCTGATGCCATGACTTGTTTTTTTTTTTAAATGACTAGTTTATTTATTTTAATTGACAAGATTCAGTTCCACATTCACTTGAGTTTCAGATTTTCTCCCGTCCCTTCCCCTCCCCCCCTATGGTGGCATGCAATGATGTATAGGATCTACAAATACTTTCACATTGTACAATAGTTTGGTTATATAGAAGGGTTGTAACCAATGAGTGATCACTGGGAAAAAAAAGCAAAACCAGACATGAAAGAGAATGATAGCGTCTTTTGCTTCAGTCTCCATTTAAACTATAGTCTTTCTATATCTTTCTCTGAGTTTAGATTTCTCCTTCCATCCTGAGGCTTTTAGAGTTGTCTTTAGCTGTACGTTGTTGAGGATAGTCCAGTTTATCAAGGTTGGTCATCATATGTACAATGTGTCTGTGATTGTGTACAGTTTTTGCCTGGTTCTGCTCTTCTCACTTAGTGATGCCATGACTTATTGAAAATCCCTTCCACAAGGTTGCCAATGGACTCCAAGGTTGTTTAATTGTTAAATCCAAGTGCCTTTCTTCAGTTCTAAGAACTCTGATACCACTGCCCACCCTCTTTGCCTAGATAGTAGCTCTCTGCTTCAGGACTCTAAAAGACTATTTTCTTTTGGTTCTCCCATATGTTTTACTTAGTCTCCTCAGTCTCCCTTACTTAATTATCATTCAGAAAATAGTAAGTCTGGGTATTCACTCGAACTTTGTCCTTTGCCTTCTTTTCTTCTTTTAATAATCTCATGAGATCAATTACCATCCCTTTGTATGTGATTGATGAATTTATGAAAACCCCAAATTGATGATTTTATGAAAACCCCAAATTTCCCTTATGAATTCTAGTCCTACATTGCCAACACTGTGCTGAACATCTTTATAAGGATCTGTTGTCATTTTAAACACAATATGTCTAACAGAGAATTTAGAATTTTTTTTTGCTAAATCTACCTTTCAACTAAATTTCCTCATTTCTGCTAAAGGTACAACCAACTATAGTTTTCCAATATGAACATGGCAATTGGCATTGACTATCCCTTCTCCATTCCAGTCAATTGCTGAACCTGTGAAGTCTAACCTACAATAACTTTCTTCCATTCTCATTGCTCATATGGCCTAGGCCTTAATCATTGAATGGACATTGCCTCAAACAAATTGAGACCTTGGAAAGACTTTAATTCGAAAATGCCAAAGTGACTTATAGCATCCTGAGTCATCACAATTTGTTTTGATTTTTGTCTTAGCAATGGACTCCAATGACTCTGGAGGACAGAGTGAGGCTAACAAAACTTTGCATGGCTGTGGCTCACTTAAATCCAAATCACAGGCACATCAAGATATCACCCTCATGATACCATTGATCCTCTTCAAGAATGAAGGATGAACAACTACAAAAGAACATTGGTGTGCCTATCATCCTAATTCAGGTTCTCATCTTCCCTTCTTTGGATTACTATGATAGCCTCCTTCATATTTTCCCTCTTTCTAGTCCACAAATTGCCAAAGTTGTGACCTAAGGCATAGTTGTGACCATGAAACTCCCCTGCTCAAAAACATTCAGTACCTGTATTATCTCTAGCATGAAATAAAACTTTTCAACTGGACATTGAATGACTTCCACATTCTGGACACCATTTTTTTTTCATTGTAGTTTCTATTATTCTCCTTCAGATAGTCTATATTTTATACAAATTGTATCACTTTTCAATTCATTTCCCACCTCCATGTATTCACAGAACTTTTTTTTCTGGAATGTGCTCTAACTTCAATTATTCTTTTCAGAAATATGAAGTGTTACTCTCTCCTTCATTTGTGCAATCTTTTCTTATTTTCACTGCCCTGTAGCTAGTACTTTCTCCCTCCTCAAATTACATTGTTTTTTTTCATCTTTGTACTTATTGTATCTTTCCAATATAATTCCTTGAAAAAAGGTACTGTTTTAGTTTTATTTTTGTAATTATTTGACTCTCTAGTTATTAGCATACTAAATTGTACATAGTGTTTAACGTTTTTTTTTAAAGTCGAATGGAAATATTGAATAAAATATTCAGGAATACTGCTTAAAGATATTTATGAATATATTTTCCCAATTCAAAATTTTAATTAAAATATTATTTCTCATATGTATTATATATAAATGGAGAGAGAGATGGGGGAGAAGGAAGAAAGGAAAGGAGAAAGGGGAGGGAGGAAGGGAGAGAAGGAAAGTGAGAAAGAGAGAAGAGGAAGAAAAGGAAAGGGCTGGAATACTAGATACAGAACCAGTCAAGAATCTGAAAGACCTGAATTCAAGCTTAATTTCTGCTAAACTTGGCTATGTAACTCTAGCCAATTTATTTAACCTCTTAATGTCCCAGAAAATGCAGTAAGGCTCTAAGTTACAGAATAGATACTGATATTCATTACACAGAAGTTTGGATTGGAGATCCCTAAATCAACTGAATCAGAGATCTGGTCTAAAAAAAAAAATTTTTTTTTGGGGGGGGGGGGGTGTTGTGCATGCAAGCACACTTTGCTTATTTTAATGAGTTCAAGTTATCATACTAAGACAAATCTCATTAAAAGGAAATAAAAGAATTTACTCCCTGATACTTGTTTTCTTTAAGACTAAAGATAATTTATTCTCTCAATTGTTTAAAAGAGAAAGTAAGGTAGATATTGCAAACAATAGGGCGAAAACATGATGGTGATTTCAGATAAAATTGTAAAACGGATTATTAAAGGGATATGTAGGTACTTACAAATAGATAAAGTGATAGCTAAGAGGCAGCAAGCATTCATTAAAAGGCAGTCATTTCCTTCTTTTGACAGGGCAATTAGACTAATGGATTAGGGGAATGCCATGTGAATAGTATATCTGGTTTTCAGCAACACATTTAACAAATTTCTTCATAATCTCCTTGTATATATGATTAAAATATAGAGATCAGATGAAACTTCAGTTTGGCAGGCTTAGAAATGAATGACTGTTGGTACCTAAAGTGTGTTGATTTATTGTCAATATTTATGGAGGCCTCTAGTGGAGTTCACAAGGCTCTGTATTTAACTCCATTATAGTCAATATTTTTATCAATGATGGACAAAGATGCAAATTTCTTTGTTTTACATGACCCAAAGTGAGGAGAGAATACAAATGAGTATTGTGAAAGGCTAAGAATTCAAAATATAAAAACCAGAATTGAGTATTTGGCTGAAGCTAAGAAGTTGAAATGACTGATAGTTTGATGAATTTTTAGTCTTCACTTACCAATGAAGATGACCAATTGCTTCTGTCCTGGTCATGGTTCCAAGTATGGTATAATGAGTCACTCAGAGTGTTAAAGTTCACATAAATGATCCCTTTAAAAAAAGTCCACCACCACTCTCAGTAAAAGACCATGCATATGGAGGAAAGAAAGAGGGAGAGAGAGAGAGAGAAAGAGAGAGAGAGAAAGCACAAGATAGGAAAAGGAGGCAAAAATGTCCAATGAGAAAATGAAAAGCAGCTGTCAAAGAGTTTCCTTGGGATCTCAGGCATTCCTCTGTCAAAGTCCTAAAACTGTTTTTATAACCTTCTTGCCCAATGAACCCATAGCTGAGTCCCAGATCATTCTACTTGGTGCCAAAGTTAACTCAATCTTCCTTGGATCTTGTGGGAATATGGTAGTTAACTCAAACCATCCCAGTTCCATTAGAGTCCTGGCCTGTAAAACTTTCCATGCTATTTCATCCTGAAACATGTTTATTCTTGTGTCAGAGGACCAATACTTTTGTTGCTGACTGAAATATAGGGGGAAAAATTGGTATCTCTACCCTGAACATCCAATTTTTCTAAGTGAAACTCCCAAGGTTATTTACTTGGACCTAGGAAGCATCCAGGAACTTGATAGTAATTGAAAAGAAAAGAATGTTCTCACACTATTTCAAGTAATAGACTGAATTCAAGAAGTTAGAGACTGAAAAAGAAGAGTGAAAAATGGAGGATAGCCTAAACTGTTTTTGATTTTTGCTGGCCAGGTGGGATGTAACTACGTGTCTGACTCACAAAAAGAGCAAAAGGAGCCCTTGGAGGTGTGGCTACCAGAAGATGGCAGTTAAGATCAATAAAAGATCATACTGGGAGACATTAGCAGAAGATGTCAAGGAGGACCAGTAGATGGCATTGCAGCAGAGAAAATAGCCTACTAATGACCATGACTAGCTTGCAGGACAATATCCTCTAACTTAATGACATTACTTGCTCTGTGGCAAAGAATAAGAAGAGTTAGCACTTCAAATAGAGGGAATATTCTGTCAGGCTACTCTTGGACTTATAAAAAGAAATAACAGTAAGATGTAACAGGTTTTGATTTTAATTGATATCCAAAGTGTGCCCTGGATTGGAGGTAGCTTTCAAAGCAGCCTACATTTGTTTCTCTAAAACCTCCACAGTGGATCCATCAGACATACTAGAGATCTTCCTCTTATTCTTTTGTCAAGAAAGACTACGTAGTAGTAAGAACGACTATCATCTCCTTTTCCAGTCATACATATTCTCGACATATCTTTGCCACATGTCTCATGCAAATCACCACTGAATTTGTAATATACTGTAGCCTGTTTACATCTACCATCTATCTTTCCCTTGGCCTTTGAGTCAAATGCAATTTTTTTTTTCTGAGACTGAAGTGTTTAATTATATAGGATCAGTAAAATATATGTATTAAAAATATAAAGTTTAATTGGGACAAATACTACATTCTGCAATTAGGTTTTTAAAACCCTACAAGACTGGAGAGATCTGAGTAGACCCAAGTTCATGTGAAAAAGACCTAGAAATATTTTTGTACTGCTAGATCAATATAAGTCAGAAATATGATGCAGTAATTACAAAAGTGAATTCAGCCTTATGCAATATTAATAAAAGTGTTCATTATACAGAATGAGGCTGTGATGCCCCCATCCCTTCCCATGACAGGACACATTTCAAGTATTCTATTTAACTCTGAGCACATTTTAAAAGGAATATTTGCAGTATGTGTATCATCTAGAGGAGGGTGGGCAGAACAGTGAGGGAATTTGAAACAATGCTATTCAAATATCCATGGAAGGGCTACAAAGTTGGCTAGCCCAGAGAACAGAATTAGTGGTGTTTGTGACTGCAGTCTTCAAATATGTGCAGGATTGTCACCCAAAAGAGGAACTCAACTTTTCTCCTAGCTCTAAGTTAGAAGATACAGAAGTGTATTTTAAAAATTGTATTGATGCCTTTTTTAACATCCAATACTTTTATTTCTTGCTACTCCCTCAACTTGACATCCCAAACAAGACCTTCCCTTGAAGGACTCTATGAATGTCACAATTATGGATAACCACACCCACAACTCTGCACTTCTGTCTCCCTATCTTTCTACCAAGAGGAATTCCTTAAATCTCATTATTTGTCCTCTAGGATTAAGATTACTCACTATATGTCATCTGAATTCTTATGCCTTTTATTATTGTTTTTATTTATAACACTCTTGTTATTGTTATTATGGTTATCCTTGTTCTGCTTTCATTACTCTGCACCAGTTGATACAAATCTTCTAGGAATAGTATATTTCAGCTAAATACAAGGGGAAAAAATTCCAGCACAATTATAGCTATCCAAAATGGAATGAAATATCAAAAGAGTTAATGAGTTGCCCATCACTAGCAGCCTTAAAACAGAGGCTGGATGACCACTTGTCTAGGGAAAATACCTAGCAATGATCATGACCAGCTTGCAGAACAAAAGCCATTTTTTGTTTTTTTTTTTTAGTATTATGACATCACCTGTCTTGTGGCAGAGAACAATGGGTATCATTCATTGGAGACACAGTGGTCATTTCAGTGGCCTGTTTGGGGGTTGTTGAATGAAAGAAAGATTAGTGGCAATAATAAGTTATGATTTTGAGTGGCTGTTGATCAAAGTGTGCCCTGCATTTGAGAAATAACATAAAGGAGATTCTTGCTTTAAGTAGAAGTTGGACCAGATTACTCATTTACTTACCAGATTAGTTCATATGCACATGGGCCTTGAATTTTATCTGCTCTATTCCTTGAAGAAATGTATGAAGTGGTACAAAAACATAATTTACATCTCTAATATTTATCAACAATTATTTGTTAAGTTTTTTATAATATGACCAGTGCTGGGCTAAATTCTGGGTATAGAAAGACAAAAATTAAAAGTTTTTGCTTTTAAGGAACTTAATTTCTATTCAGTGGAATATCATGGACATAAATAAGTAGAAAATAAATGCAAAGGAAGAAACATACTAAAGGTGGTTAGATCATGTAAAAGATAAAATACTGATCTTAGAATCAGGAAGATCTGAGTTAAAATCCTGCCTCAAACACTTCCTACCTCTGTAGCCTTGGGTAAGTCATTGAATTTCTCAGTCTCCCTTTCTCCATTTTTAAAAAGGGGATAATTATAGCACTCATCTTACATTTGTTCTGAGGAACAAATGTAAATTATATGATATATGTAAAGTACTTTGTAAACCTTAAAGCCTTATACAAAATATTATTATTATATAATGTAATTATATATTTTTATATAATTATGTAATTACATATTATTATATAATATTATTATTAGGAGTTGGTAAGATCATAAAATGCCTAATGTGGAAAGCAGCCTCACAGCTGACCTTAAAAAAAACAACAACTAGGGTCTTATTCAAGGATTGCATTTCAGACATGAAGGACAGCCCACACAAAATCCAGGAAATAAAGTATGGAAGAATGACAAGGTCAGTTGGCCTGGACCTAAGAGTTTATGAAGGGGAGTAATGTATAAGAAGATTGGAAAAATAAGTTAGAATCGAGTTGTGGAGAATTTCTGATGTCAAATAAGGAGATCTTCACTGCAAAAGTAACAATAGGAATCACTGATCAGAGGAGTGACATGACAAGATCTATGCTCTAAGAATATCACTTTGGCAGAGGAGAGATTGGAGAGGGGAATGTCTTGAGGCAGGGATAACTATTTAGAGTAGTAGTTTCGCAGCAGTCTTGTGAGGTGATAAGGTCCTGAAGTAGAATAGTGGCCATTGAGCAGGAAAAAAAAAAAAGCAATATTTGTGAAAGTAGAAGTGCTAAGATTTAACAAAGGATGGAGGGGGAGGTATAGAGGATGACACCAAAGCTGCAAACCTGGGTAACTGGGATGATGGTGCCCTTTAAGGAAAAAGAAATCTCAGAAGTATGAATTTTATGGATAATGAGGTTTCTTTTGAGTATGTTCAGTTTGACGTGTCTGCCTACAGAATATTTAGCTTGAAATATAGGTAACTGATGATGTGAGAATGGAGCTCAGAAGACTATTATAAGGGCTAGATAACATAAATGTTGGAGTCATCGATGCAGAAATGAAAATTAAACATATTTGTTTAATGAATTAAGCTGATGCTTTCTTCCCCCTCCAGGCCTCTCACCCCAAAAATGGAGTGTATAGAGAGATAAGGAAAGGTACAGGAGTTGGGTTGGCTAGATGGTACAGTGAATAGAGCATGGGCCCTGAAGTCAGGAGGACCTGAGTTCAAATACAGCCTCTTGACACTTAACACTTACTAGCCATGTGACCTTGAGCAAGTCACTCAACCCCAATTGCCCTGCCTTCCCCCCTCCAAAAACAAAAGAGAATGAGAGAGAAGGTACAGGAGGGAACTGTGGCTCAAAGAAATTTTGATTTTCCCAGTGTCACATAGTAATTAAATGGATCTGAAGCTAAACCTAAATGATCTTATTGCTAATCCATTCCTCTTCTTCCCCTTTAAATGCTGTTTGAGAATGAATGGGTAAATGATATTATTTTAGTTTTGTGGATAACTTCACTGTTCAGCAGAGATAATAAAGAGGCTCTCTAGAGCAGTATGAAGGGTATCTTCCACTGGCCCCCTGTAGGTTTTTCTGTTTATACTGGATCATTCTCCAATTAAGGCAAACAGTAGTTATCTGAAGCCATACATTGAATCACAACTTACATTTTCCATGTGTAAGGAGAAGCTTTTCTAGGAGTGTTAATAAGACACAGAGTTCACCTTTGAGATTCTTAAGTCATTGCTGTCTCCGGCCTTACTTTAATAACCTAATCTTGTTTTGCTGAACAAGCAGGAAGGATGGGAGAAATGTTCCTGGACAAATAATGCAATGTGCCTGGGAACAGTTGTTTCCCATAGACATAGACTCATTATGAAAGTAGATAGTTCCTTCTAGACTGAAGACGGAACTACCCATTATTCTAAGACTATCCACTCTTTTAAAAAGTAAAAATGCTTATTGTTGCCATCTGCTAAAGAGCAAAAGGTTTAGACATACGTTCAATGCCGTGTATTTATAACATGCTCCCTTTCTGTAGAGAAGTAAACTGTCTTCTTTTTATCTCAAGAGAACAATACTATTGAGTGATACTAGCAAAATAAGGGAGAATTCTACTGAATTTTCTATCATTTCCAGAAAATTAAACCTCTTATAATTGAAACTAGAATTATTTATAGGGAAATTTTATCTGCATTAATGAACTTAGAAATCTAGTATATTAAGACTTCAAGAAATGCTTCTTTAAGTGATTTAATTATTGCACAAGATGCTTTTTCTAAAGATAATGTTACTAATTATTCTTTAATAAACCAAAGCTAACCACATAATTAAAGAGTTCCAACCTTTAACATAAAAATTCCAATTTCATTTGTAGATGAAACAGCCTTCTGATTTTAATTCACTCACTAGTATTTTAATCTTTTTAAAGTTCATTAAAATCCATCAATATGTGAATCAAAATAACTTTTGTCATATAAACTATTTATTAAAATATTGACATATACTTATCAAACATCAGCATATGCAATACGGACGTACTTTTCGCTTTGATGGTACAGCACATCAAGAATTCTAAAGGACACAAACTTTTTGAAAGTATGTGGTTGAAGGAAAACAGTTTTAGTGACAAAAAAGATGAAAACACTGTGAATGGGGAGCAAGGCTTCTGATATTTCACTTCCATTGTTGTGTCTATGTAAAAATGAACTTAAACAATAAAGCCCTTGCCTCACTTTGCTTATCAAATAATATATGATTTAAGTTATTACATGTTATGGTTTTTTCCTTTATATTTATTCATCAAATATTTAACCCCCATAAATAAGGCACCATATTACTGTGTGTATACATATACACACATATATATACACATATACATATTGACATATGTGTGTATGTGTATATATGTGTATGTGTAGTTGTATGTATATACATATATATGTAATTTAAAATACAACGAAATTAACTAATATACCATGTTATGAAGTATTGTTTTTCTATTTATTCTAATATTAAAGACAGGTAAATAACTGAATTGTTTCATCTACCAATCAAATCTCTGAGGCAATACCAAAACTTCAGAGTAAAGCCCTCTACTATTTTATGTACTTAAGTTGGAGATAGAAAATTATCTCTCCATTGTCTGGAAGCAGA
This sequence comes from Pseudochirops corinnae, assembly GCA_028646515.1. Taxonomy (NCBI): domain Eukaryota; kingdom Metazoa; phylum Chordata; class Mammalia; order Diprotodontia; family Pseudocheiridae; genus Pseudochirops; species Pseudochirops corinnae. Next base: position 94,234,454 of record CM053591.1, read on the forward strand.
AGATTTCTCCCTTGCCACACTGACCCTGGGCATTCTCCCAGGGTTTGGAGTAACCAGTCCTTTATCATCTTATCACCACATAGTGCAAGAAGACATTATAGATGGCACCTTAGGCAACTGTATATTTGTAGACAATGATTCTAGTTTGAAGTCTAACATAGGCTTGGCTCCAGGACAAAAACTGGAAGAAGATTCCAAAGTTTCTTTCAAGTCAGCAATGGAAAATAAAACTGAAATGCTTTAGCTGGCACATTTTTAAAGATCTGTTGGCTCATACACTTAGTCAATTTAAAATACCAAGTTACACAAATTGGCCTACTTAGTGTAAATTTTAAAAATGTATTATGTATGTGTTTAGTTATATTTTCTCCTCAAAGGTTTTTGTTTGTTTTTTCATTTTGATTTTTGAGTCAGAGTATTCTTAAAAGTTGTTCAAAATTTACCTTAGGGGGTAAAAGTTCCTATCCTAGGAGTTGAGTTATGTATTAAGAGTTGATTTTAATCCAAAGATTAAAGAAATTTTTAAAGAATGAGTAACATATACAGTTAGGAATTATCAGATAAATATATCACAGGTTGAATAATTCGGTTCAGTGGAATGAGTCAGCTGTCCTAAATTACCATTTTGGCATGCTACGTCCTTGGATAAGATATTTATAACATGCTTGCTCCTTTATGATCATCAATGAAGAATAATCTAACTGTTACTTAAATCAGAATTGACAATATGGATATCATGTTCTCCCTTACATATGTATGGGAAGCAGGCTATTTTGGGTGCATTCAATATCATGGGAAAGTTCAAACTCTCAGATTAAAACTTCATAAACTTTTAAATGGGTAGAAATAAAATATTTAATACTCTTCAGGGATGGGGTCTTCATTTCAAGATTTATTATGTCTTTAAGAATCAGTCCATTCCTGGAAATTTAAATCATACTCTCTTTTAGAAAAGTAGATTAAAAACTTTGAGGAAAATCTTAGAGGGAAGCAGGGAACATTAAGCAAAGTGAAGTTATTATTATTTTTATTAATAATAACAACTCAGAACTTAAAAATATTTTTACCACATGGTTACATTACTATGTGATTTTTATATGTAATGTGCATCTACCAAATTTAAATTCAATTTTTAGGATTAAATATCAGAGAAGCTCATTTGCCTTTTGTGAAATTAAGAAAAAAAAGAAAAGATGCATTAAAGTAAGGTTAAATTAGATTTTACCATCAGTTTAATAAGATAATTTCAGGCCTGGTTTGGTAATATACTTCCAGATATAAAATTTCAAGATGAGCATATCCAAAATTAGTAATTGACCTGCCTTGTAGAAAGATATATAGATGCTTATTCAATCTCATTATTATCAAACTTGTGATTTGTTTTATGTCAGATGAAACCTATTAAATTACTACTAAATGAATGAAATATGTAATTAATGCAAAACTCAAATACAGAATGCAGATCAAATTTTATAACTTAGAATTCATATTTTAATTTGATCTCATAACTGTCACTTACTTTGGTTTTTATGTAGATGGGAAGTTAGGAAATGTTCACTTCCTTGTCATTCATCAAAATACTAAATCCTAGATTTGGAGGGACTCTCAGATTTCACTGAGTTAAATTCTTGCCCAGAAGATGAATTTTGCCTACATTATCCCTGACAAGTGTCTACTAGTCTGTATTTGAAGATAAGGAATTTATTGCTAACTAAAGTACTATTGTTGTTATGTCTATTTAGTCACGTCTGAGTCTTTGTAACCCCATTTAGGATTTTCTTGGCAAAGATACTGGAATGATTTGCCATTTCCTTCAGCTCATTTTATAGATTAGGAACTGAGGCAAACAAGGTTGAGTGACTTGCACAGGGTCACACAGCTAGTTAGTTTCTGAGGCCAAATTTTAACTCAGGTCCTCCTAACTACAAAACCGCATTCTATCCAAAGAGCCACCTAGTTGTCCCAGACATATACCATCACATTTTTTTTTGATAATTCTATTTCTACCCTGCCTAAGAAACATTCAAATGGATCTCCCAATGTCCAAAGTCACCCACAGTGTATACCATTTACATTTTAGATGGATTGGTTTCAGACCTAGAGGGTGATAGTTTAAAAATTGTTACTTGACCACGTAAACTATTGACAGGAAATCTTTACATCCCATGACAATAGTTCACTTAAAATATAGTCATAAAATAAAATGTAAATTATATGTAGTCTCACTCCTCAGACAGGGGAGGAGCTACATATGGAAAACATTTTATGGAGTTAGTATCACCAAGATGACTTGAAGATAAACCTAAATATGACTGAGATTCTATGTTATCCTTATCTTCAGGGCAAAAATTTTCATGAGTAATAGAGAGATTTGAAATGACACTGAATTCTATCAGACAATTCACCAGGTAGGGATACATTGTTTGATAAAGAAAGCTACAAAGCAAAATAAAAGAAGTGTACAACCATCTATAATGATAGGGTGGGAACTAAGAACTAAATTGATCCATATTGTTTCAGGGGCATGACATCTCTGAGTTTCAGTTTCCACACATGTAAAATAATGGCACCAACCTCATAAGGCTATTGTAAAGATTAAATGAGATAATAGAGGAAAACATTCTGCAAACACAATGTACTATATAAATGTCAATTCATGTACATGAAAGTCAATAACTTACATAGATTTTTAAATAATTTTAATAAAGTTAGTAATAATCTTCGTAGCACCTTATTGATTTCTAGCAAGAACTTAGGAAGGACCTCTGGTAAAAGGTTCCTTTTGTGGAGAATCATCATTTCTTTTTTACCCTAAGCATTTTCTCAGGATATCATACTACTGATCACACTTACTTTGGATGTCTATTTTGAATTTGGCATCTATGGCACTTTTTCTACCCAAGACAGTCTTACATTGACTTCTTTTCTCTGTGCATGCATAATGCACGTAGCCCCTGAAACTCTGTTCTTTAATCCCTATTTTTTTTTTGTTAGGGTCTAAAAAGCTATTAGTTTGAAGAAAAGTTTTCCCATGTATAACCCTACAAAACTAAATCAATACGTTGGTCATATCTGAAAATGTATATTGATCTGGATATGTCCAAACCACAATGCCTAGATCTGAGACAGAATTACAACTCCAATGTTCCTTTGCTATACCCAAGGTAGGGCATCTCCAGTCATCCTGACCAATACTTCTCCACTGGACACAGATGGCTATGGAAGAAAGATTGAGGCTGGTGACTTTGCACAGCTCTCCAGCACTTAAATTCAATTCACTTGCAAGTCATGGCATCATTTTTTTGATGTCATGGTCCTCCTCAAGAACAAAGGAGAAACAACAACAAAAACAACTCCAGTCATCTTCTTCATTCTCCTCCCATCAAAACTTCAACTCTCTCCCTGGTCTGAAGTAAAAATGTGACCTCTGGGGAATGAGGTCTTCTAAGAAATCCAGAGAGGTGAGTATGATTAGCTAACAATTAGGCTCCAACTTAACAAGAGAAGCAGAGACGTCAAAGGAAACTATATAACTTTCTAATAGCTTAGGCCATCCTCATGAATTTTATCCCTAGAGGTAGGGAGAAATCTGTTGTGACCCAGACTGTGCCCTTGTAGTGTCCATGTTTTTTTTTTTTGTTTTTTTGTTTTGTTTTGTTTTTTGGTGGATGCACAAGTACTGCAAGTACATATTCACTCTCGAAGTAGGAAAAGGGACTTAGGCTTCCTTTTCTTCCCCTTCTCATCATTATATCCCCCTGACATAATCCCCTCCTCAATACATCCTCCTTATTAGTATCTCTACTAAAGAGTAAGTGATTCTCCTGCTTGCCAAGTTCAACCCCTTTACATATACCCTTGACATCATCCCCTTCTATCTCTTCTATTAGACAGCCTCCACAAAGATTCCTCTGTATCTGATTCTGTCTTTGTAGCTCCCTCTTGTTCTTTATCTCTTTATCTGTCTGTCGTTTTCTTGTTCCTTCCCTCCAAATCACCCTCATCTTTAAAAAATTCTTCATTAGATCATACCATCTAAAATAGCTGCCATCCTGTTGGGATGGACAGGTAAATAAGTATTTGTTAAATATCTACTATGTGCCAAGAACTGTATTAAACACTTCCCAAATACTATATCATTTGATTCTTACAACAACCTTGTAAGGTAGGTACTATTATTATCACCATTTTCCATGAGGAAATGGAAGGAGACAGTGGCCCAGGATCATACAACTAACAAGCGTCTAAGGCTGGATGTGAAATCAGATACAGTGCTATAGTTACTGCACCACTCAGCTGCCTCTACTGCCATCCAGTCACAGCATCACAGCTTTGACATCACCCTCAACTCCTCGCTCTCATTACATCATATATCCAATCCACTGCCAAATTTTATTATTTCTATCTCTAAAAACATTTCTCATGTACACATATAAGCATATGCATACATCTTTTTTTGATTGCTGAAATAGTCTCTTCCACTAGTTTCTTTCCTAAATTGAAGGTGTGGTCATGTCACCCCCTTGTTCAATATATTCCATTTGTTCTCTATTATCTCTAGGAACAGATATAAACTCCTCTGTTTTGTATTTAATGTTCTTAATAAACAGACCCTTTCCTCTATTTCCAGTTTTCTTACCCATTACTGCATTCTACCAGTCATACTAGCCTAATTGCTATTCCTTACACATGAAACTCTATCTTGAGTCTTATACTTTTGGTCCTGCATGTCTAGAATACTCTCCTTCTTCACCTCCATCTTTCAGAATCCCTGGTTTTCTTCAAGGTTCATCTCTAATGCCTTTTAGTGCCTTCCTCTATTAAACTACTTTTTAATATGGACAAACAAAAAGTAGCAGGATGTAGTGGACAAAAAGCCTTCCTTGAAACCACAAAGATTTGGGCTCATCTACTTCTGAGACACACTGGCTTTATGACCTGGGCCAAGTCATGTAATTTCTCAGTGGTCTAGACAATTCTTTAAGACTAAGTTGCAGAGATGGTGCCTACCTGAATTGGTAGAAAGAGTTTCTTCACATGCTTTAGTACCAATCCCCAATATACATACTAACCCTCCTCAATAGTGTAAAAGTCATTTGAGATCAGAAACTATTTCTTCTTTTTTTTTTAATCCTGAACTTAGCACGAGGCCAGACAAATTATACATATTTAATAAATACTTCTTCATCGATATACACTGGTCCACAATCCAACTCTCCCAAAGGTACAAAATTTTCCTTTTACATTTTCCTCACAATTTTCCTTCTTTTCTATAGTTTTCCTGCTCTCAAAATTTTTTGGTTACTTTATATGTGGAGGATTTAATTGCTGATTTCTTCTCCTCTGGAAAATCCTCTACCACTCCCCTGAAATCTCAAAGACACAATATATTGATTTGCCCTCAGATGTAATATGAATCTGTTCAATTACATTATAAGTTGCTCAGACCACTGTTTGTCCCCCACCGTCAGCCCCTTAAAGTAAGTTTTGAGATCATAGGATCATAAATATGGGGCTAGAAAGGATCTTATTAATCATCTGTTTCTATCTCATTATTTCACAAATGAGAAAGATGAGGTCCAGACAGATTAAGTGACCTATATAAGGCGGGGCCAATCCATGTCCTCTCACCTCTAGTCCAGTGCTTCACTCCTTCACATTAGGCAGCTTTATCTCACCCCTAGTAGCCAAATCCAATTATTCTTCTACTATGTTATTAAAGTCAGCTTCTTATTTTCTGGATCCACAGTTAACAGTCCAAGACCTGACTAACATCAATATACTGCTCATATTCTAAAACTATTCCAACCTATCAATTGCCTATACCACTCCTTTCCCTCAAAGTAAGATATATGATAATAAATATCTTTGCATTGACAACCTATGAAGTAGACATGACACCCTTATTTTATTTTTATTTATTTATTTTTGGGAGACAATCAGGATTAAGTGATTTGCCCAGGGTCATACAGCTAGTAAGTGTCTGAGGCTGGATTTGAACTAAGGTCTTCTTTACTCCAGGGCTGTTCCTCTATACACAGCACAACCCAACTGCCCCAGCATCCTTATTTTATTGAATGCTTTGCAAACTTTCTTTCTAGTTTCATATTTATGATCCTATGATCTCAAATTACTTTAAGGGGCTGAAGGTAGGGGAAAAACAGTGATCTGAGCAACTTATAATGCAATTGAACAGGTTCATATTACATTTGGGGGCAAACCAATATATTGTGTCCTTGAGATTTCAGGGGAGTGGTAGAGGATTTTCCAGAGGAAAAAAATGTTAATGTGAGATGTTACTAGGATAATATTATACATGAGGAAACTGAGTCTCGAATAGGCTGAGATTTGCCATGGGTAAGATATCTAATAAGCAGATGAGGGATTCAAAACTTTTCTTGTGATTCTTTGTCCAGTGTCAGAAAGCCAATATGTATAATAATACTTGGTAGCACTCAAAAAGACCTTTAAAATTTGCCAAGTATTTTTACAAATATCTCATTTTATTATCACAACAACCATGGGAGATCAGTGCTATTATTATTTTTATTTTTCAGATGAAGAAATTCAGGGTGACAAAGGTAAAGGGACTACTTAGGGTCATATAGCTAGTAAGTGTATAAGGCAGTATTTGAACTCAGGTGTTCCTGATTCCAAGTCTATTGTTCTATCTATTATACCACCTAGTAATTTCTCTCTATGTTAAAGGCAGTGTGATGTTATGTAAAGAGAGCTGACCTTGGTGCCAGGAACACCTAGGTTTAAGTACTCTCTTTGATACATATTGGCTTTCTGACACTGGACAAGCCACTTAACCCCTCAATTCCCCCAGGCAACTCTCTAAGACTGTAAATGGCAGAGAAGGTATTGGTTTTACTCAAAGGTTTCCCACTGAAAGCTCCTTGCACCAATGAAATCACAGGTCCTAATGTGTATGTACAGAGAGACAGGGAGAGAGAAAAAGAGAGAGAGAGAGAAATAGGGAGAGAGAGAGAGAGAGAGAGAGAGGGAGGGAGAGAGAGACAGATGATACAGAGATAAACACATATGTGTATGTGTACATATACATACACACGTTTACATAACATATATATATGTACACGTATGTGTATGCATAATGTGTATCTATCCATATATAATATATAAAATAAAAACTCAACAATGGAACCCTTTCTAATATTAGTTTGGGATGCATTTCTGACAACATCTATTTTATGGATTAGTAAATCAGCTCAAATGTAAATATATGTATATATACACATAGATATCTGTGTCTATGTAAAAAGTACTACATTCATATGCATGTGTTTACATATGTGTATGTGTATACATATACACACACATGTCTCATATCACAATTAAAATACTAAGAAAAACATCTCTAAAAGCCCATGTCAAGAAGATTTCAATGTGACCACAACAGACTTCTGCTTTTTCTGTTCTTTTCAGTTATAGAACTGAATTTATTAGTAAGAATTAGTAGAATTCATTTGGAAGGTTACTATATATTAAGGTGCTTTTGGTCGTCTGCTTATATTTGAATTTTTTTAATATGGTGAATTTTGTTTCGAATTGTGCTTTTAAAAGTCCTTTAGGATTTGCATTTATAGAGCAAGGCTGATTATTTCCTGGGTCAAATGACATCCTCTGAAACACGATTAAATACTGATATAATATAGCCTATCTATAGGATGGCTGCTCTTAGAAATGGACCCCAATCTAACATTAGAAAGAGTTCTACCTCTGTGTATTTTTATTTTGCAATTTACTATTATGTGTGTTATAGGGTAGGCCTGACTTAAGCTGTTCTGGCAATTCAGGATCAGAATTAGAACAAAAGTAGAAGTCAGTCGATCACCTAAGGGGAAACAAAAGGAGGAATACTTAGCCACTATATAGAAAGGATATTCAGCAAAGATAAGACATTCAATTAGCTGAGAACAACTTCCCTGTTCCTGGATTGGCTAGGTTGTTCTAGCCTTTTGTACTTATTCCACCAAGAAGCCACTTCAATAGGGAGAACCTTAGCCTCCTCAGTGAAATTAAATCTAGAGGATGGTTTCATTTGTCAAAAACAAACAAACAAACTGAAAAACTAGTCTAGCCCACATGACAGATATTACTCCTAGTAAAATATTATATATAAAAATCCTGGAAGGGAAATAGTTTGGGGATTAACAAGTAATGATACTCTGGAGGAAGAACGAGAGGTATTTTACATGAATAAAAACTCATTTCTTTTTCCATGTGAAATAACTGAATGGTCTGCAATCATTAAAGGAAACACATTTCCTAAGACTAGTCCAAATCTCGTTATTGAGGACACTTTCAAACAGAGTTCTTAAACTCATTTCCAGTTGATTATGCACTAATTGGCATGGTTAGTTTTATGCTGACAATTGATTTTTCTAGGTACAATGGTCTATAGTGAAGTCAATCTCTTATCCCACAATTCCACCAAAGGCAATCTTCCATTGACTCTATCCAGACAAACTAATTGTTAAATTAGATAACCACTACAGCTTATTGAAGGCACTTCCAATATATTTTTCTTTCTGCACCAAAAGGTAACTTCATGCAGATTGGTCCTTTCAATTCATTTGAATATGGCCACATGAAGTGTCAGTAATTTAAGCATATAAAGAATCCCTGAACATTTTCTGCAGAAGAATACATATAAAATGAATATCTTCAGAGAGGGATGGAAAAGAATTAGGTTTTAGAACATAAGCCAGACAGTATCACTGTATGTAGATTGCTATCCCCTGTCCAAATCAAATCAGAATTCAGGACTGACCCTTAAGAATTCCCTATTAGAAGATACACATATGTATACGTGTGTATTTGTATATATATATATATATATATATACACACACATCTTTCCCAGCAGATCTTCCCTGCTGTGGTATTAGGTAAAGGGTTTTAGAGACAGAAGCAACAGTTTCAGAGACAACTTGAAACATAGTAAACAGAATATTTCAGATATCCTATTCATTTTTTATAGCTGATTCATCCATCTCTCTCTTG
>CM053591.1:94243982-94268818 GCA_028646515.1 Pseudochirops corinnae
CACCACATTTATTCTATAAATGAACCTCCCTCTCTCTCTCTCTCTTTCTCTCTCTCTCTCATTCTCTCTCTCTCTCTCTCTCTGTCTCTCTCTCTCTCTCTCTCTCCCTCTCTCTCTCTCCATCTTTACCACCTCCCTCATAGCTCAGTCCCATGGTAGCAAAAGATTTTCCAGTAAATAACAATGTTTTATTTTTACGTAAGAAATTATGAATCTGTGGTAAAGAAGGCACTATTTAAAAGCCATAACTTTTACTAAAAATCAAAATTCCTTTTTTAACATAAAAAAGGAAACTTCTCAGTTAGGTGTTTATATCACTTTTCTACAGAGGGGAGGCAGGTAAAGCAATTGTAAGTCCTGGGTCATTAATTGCTCTACTATTTGGATCTCAGAGAGGCTCAGCAGTGAGCAGGATTTTAACATCTGACATTGCTTCACTTGAAAAAGAATCACTGTTATACAATATTAAAGACAAACGACTAGACAAATGTTACTTTTCTGCTGACAGCTTAGCCCTAAGCATATTTTGTTAAGATGAACAGCGAGAAGTTTCAGAATCAGTTTGTCTGGAGAATACCTTAATGAAAATGGGTAATTTAGAGAGTAGCACTACACAGTTAGATGCATTAAAAGTCATGAAGTGTTATTTTCAGTATCATCATCAGATGGTGATGATCACTAGAGGATGATTCCATTTGAAGTAAATTTGTAAGAACACCAACGTTTTCCTTTAGGCAGAAATTATGGTGGTGGTAACCTGAACAAAAATTCTTCATCATTATTTCTACCCCATAGATTTTAATCAGCTAGTCATGGGTTTGTTTATAGATAGCATCCAATTCTCCAGGCACAGGCTTGGTATTAGGATGCAATGAACTCATAAAAAATGAAAAAAAAAAACCCTCACAATAATTTGACAAATATGTATGAATGAGAAATAATAATAATACCTAGCATTTACAATTTGCTTTAAAATTTGCCTAGCATTTTACAAATATTATTTCTTTAGCCTCAAAACAATTATGGAATATAGCTGTTTTTACTATCCCATTCTACATATAAGGAAATTGAGGCAGGCAGAGTTTAAGACCCAACCTGGATCACACAGCTAAGAAATGTCTGAGGTAAAATTTAAACTCAGGTCTTCCTGATTCCAGGTTGATTGTTCTTTCCACTTCCCAGCATAGCTGCCTAGGAAGGGGAGAAAACCTTGTAAACATAGATATATTGAGCTGACAGGAACCTTAGAAGTCATCCTAGTCCAGCCTCCTTATTTTAGAGAAATACACTGAAGCCTAAGGAAATTAACTGACCCATCCATCATCTCAGAGCTAGAAAGTACAAAGTTGAACCCAGATTCTCTGACTGCAGATTCAGCATTCTTCCTCCTGGGTAGTGACTCTGTCTCCTTTTTGCATAAAAGTAAAGTGTCTGTAGGACACTCTCTTTCCTACTCTCATGGGCCATTGTTCAGGAGCAATTATTTATTCCTGTAATATCTTTTGAGGAACAAAGCTCTAAGTCACTAAGACACTCCTTATATCATAATTAATATCATTCTTTCTTCAGAACAGGAATAAAGGATTGTTCATGGACAAAAATGTTAAGCTTGGCTTTGGCCCAGGGGTCATACATTCCACCTTTGAGTGACTTATCATACTTTAGATTTTTTTTTTTTCAGCTAGCATAGATGTACTTACCAGTTCTCATTCATCTCAGTTTAGGTACTTCTTTGCTTTCATTGGCCTGTACTCCTTGGGGAACTCCTCTTCTCCCCTCCCCTCCCCTCCCCTGCCCTTCCCCTCCCCTCCCCTCCCCTCCCCTCTCCTCTCCTCTCCTCTTCTCTCCTCTACTCTACTCTCCTCTCCTCTCCTCTCTTCTCCTCTCCTCTCCTCTCCTCTGTCCTCTTCGCAGAATTTAGAAAGACCTTAGCTAAAAAGCCAAGATATACCATTGCATTGAGGCAATCTCCAGTCATCGTGACCTATATCTTGCCACTGGACCCACATGGGCCCAGAAAAGAAAGTGAGAATGTTGACCTTGCACAGCTCTCCCTCATTAATCCAATTCACTTTCTAGTCACAGCATCATCTTCTTGCTGTCATGCTCCTCTTTGAGAAAAAAAGGACAAACAGCAATTCCTTGTACTTCCCCATAACTGAGACCTTTCCCCTGGCATATCTCAAATCTTACCTTCTCTAGATTTTGACCCATCAGATGTTACCTCCACTAAAAGATAAATACGTGTATGTGTGTGTGTGTGTGTGTGTGTGTGTTCATGATTCTGTTAATTCTCTATGGTCACACAAAGTGTCAAAATTTAAAACATGTTGTAAGGTGGGAATCCCTCACATTTTGTGAAGAGTACACACTCACACAAACACACACACACACACACACACACACACACAGATACCTAAGATCCTGTATGGTGCCAACTAAATAACCTAATGAAGCAATCTCTGACTTAGGCTGATCTTTCTCCTTCTAGCTCTAGGTCACACATTTTGGTATTCAAATACATTGCCTATTATTTGTTCTCTCATGGTTATTTTTTTTTCTTTTACAAACAGACTGTAATCTCTTTGAGATCAGAAAACATGTTAATACTAGTTTTTGTATTCCTTTCAGTGGCTGCCACAGTGTTAGGCACATAGGCACTTAGTAAGAATTTATTGATTTGCATTTTTGAGTAACAAGAGCTAAATAAAGGGACACATTCTAAAAAAAAAAAGTCTTCTCAACTTCACTATTCCCCATCATATTATTGATACTGTTTAATACTTTAGTAACTTGAATGGGAGGAAATTCAGTTTGGGTTGGTAGAAGGGTAGAGGAATTCTCTGGGCTTGTGCCACCTTCAAATTAGAGGATATAAATAGCCATTAACAAATTAATCTGGTTTTGTAGGCCCACAAAATGACTAGCCCATCTTTGATTCCCTCTCTGGCCCCTCTTGTTCCTTTGGCCAAAGAAGAGAACCTAACGTCTTTTTCTCTTAACTCTTTGTCTTCTATTCATTGGCTAATCCATTCATTCCTTTTCCCATATCAAATATTACTTTAACTATCACTTCTAACAAGATGACTCCTGTCTAACCTTGACCACTCTCTATTTTACATATTCAACCGCCTATTGGATAGTTCCATTGGATATTTTATTCTCACTTCATACTTAAAATTTACCAACCAAAATCATATTCCAAATTCTCTTATTTGGTACTTAACCTTCAAAATCTGGATTCAAGATTACTGTACATTAATCCCCTTAATACTCTCTACTTTTCAGTCAAACTGGCCTCTGTGTTGTATCCCATGTACTATATTTGATCTCCTCTCTCCATGCCTTTTAAAATACTGTCCTCAATGTCTGGAATGTACTCCTTCTCAGCTTCACCTTTTAGAAAGCTTAATGTTCTTTAAATTTGAGCTCAAGGGTTTCAAAAGATCTTTATTGCCTATTAGCATCCTTTTCCCTGTATTGCTTTGTATTTACTTTGGATAGATTTTAAATTTACTGACATGTGTAAATGTGGTCCCCTTGCTTTAAAAATCAAATCAAAACAAAGCAAAACAAAACAAACTTCTTGAGAGCAAAGACTTTCATTTTTGCCTTGGTAACCCCAGAATCTAACTATATCAAAATGTTTGGCATGTAGCAGACATTTTATAAAACCTTGTTGAATTAATGAACAAATAAGCTTTCCTATAGCTCCTAATATCAACATTATCCCAGTCAAGTGAGCTAGAAATATCAATCATGTTTATGTTTTCCCTATCTTTTACCCTTCATATCCATTCATTTTCTAAGTTTTAGTGGTTCAATTTCTCCAATGTCTACTCAGCTGTTCCCCACCTAATTCATATCTCCTTACCTCTCTCCCAGATTGCTATAATAATCTAACTGGTCTCCCTGCCTACCTTCTCTTCTCCCTGTTATCCATCTGATACAACAGTGCCAGCATAATCTTCATTGGGCATAGCTTTGCATCATTATTTCTCTCAGAATCTTTCAAGGCCACCATCCTCAGCCTGTGAATTAAGAACAACTACAATCTGACTCCTATCTATCTTTTAAATCTCATCTCACATTACTGAATGCTTAACTGGACTACAAAATATTTCCTGAACTTGCTCCCATCCTTATGTGTTTACATACCATATTGCTCACTCTATTTCCTCTCAAGTCTCCAGAGATATCTCCAAAATATTTCAAGACCCAGCTTAGATCTTATCTTCTTCATAAATGATTGTTTTATCCTAAAGGTATAGATAATCTCTTTGTGATTTCTGGCATTTCTCCAAGGCACTCATATTCTCATTTATATTAGGTATTTGTGCATTTCCCTCCCCTGGAGTTCTGTTTTGGTGCTTCATCATGACATGATGGTGAATTGGGGCTCTCAAAAATTATGCTAGAAAAGTAGAAGTTCTTGGAGGTTTTATCAAGTTGAAAAGGCATCAAGCAGTAGGCCAGTGGCAAACCATGCCCATTGTCTAAGAAATGTCTTAATTAAGGTCAGGGAGCCTTATCATCAGGTTATCACAAGGTGGTTACTTGGACTGTCAAAAACCATCTACTAATTTATAGAAAGATTGATATTTGCATGAATCAATAAGGATAGAGAAAGTAGAATCAGGTAGAAAAGAGAGAAGACTCAATTTAGGATTGCATTGGTATGTGAAACTCCTGAGTGAGTAAACTCCCTCTATCACTGCAAGTTGATACCTTCTCTGCAATCTATAGTCTCAAAGAGTTGCCTCGAACAACTGGAAATTAAGTGAATTGCTTAGGGTAGCACAGTCAGCATCCATCTCCCTGGTTTCGAGGTTAGTTTCTATTCAGTAAACTTTGCACAGTCTACATAGGTATATAGTTGGGTTTGTTTGTTTGTTTTTTATGACATAACACTGAAGAACTGAATTCGGAGTGTACATGACCCGTATTCTGTATTAGACTGTAAGTTCTCTGAGGGCAGATATTGTATCCTATTTGTCTTTTTCATATCTAACACTTTGTATACAGTGGGTAATTTACAAATGCTTTTTTAAAAATTTGTCAAAGAGAATTAGAGAGAGTTTTCTTCTTCATATTACAAGTATGGAATGAGAATATTCCATGGCACTCCTAGAAGAAATTTGTCCAATACCATTAAAAATTAATTTAATGCTAACATTTGTAAGTGATTAGATGGGTTTGACATAAAAATGATCATACTTTATATTCTGACACATGCCCTCACTGCCCCTTCTTCTTCCCTGGTCTTTACCCTTACAAACACATAATACAGCCTTACTGATGGAAAGATAATTTTGTGAGTCTTTTGAGCACTATCACTATGGAGGGTCCTTTTAACTGCACTTTGATGCAGGGAAGCATAATAGGCATCAGCTCTAGGGCTTGGACCACATTTTGTCAGCAGTGAGAGCCCCTTTACAACCACAAATTCCTATTGAAACTGTCCAGAGCTGCCAGAGGGCACCAAAGGGACTTGTGTTTTAGCAATACCTCACAAGGAATAAATTGGTTTCTGCTAACCTTGAAAATGAATATATTTCCAATCTAATCATGCTAGTAAAAATTAAAATAGAAAATCCTCCAGGAAAACATTTCATGTTAAACCATAGTGAAGTCCTACACTATGCCCAGTCAACATAACTAGAAAGACATAATCAAACTCAATTCTCTGAACCACAAATTAGAGATGCACATCCACCTTATACTGAAAATTAATTCAGAGTGAAAAGAGTGCAGTTCCTCATGACAAGAGGAACAAATGTAGGTTATGAATATATGACGTGTGTGTGAGTGTATTTCCCTTTCTGACACTTTGAGGGGTTTATATTTTGAACCCTATGGAGACAGAAGTGAGGGTGTGCTACATTGTCAGCAAGTTACTATCTTTCTTCTCCCTTAGGGTAAAGGTGGTTGTCTAATTCTTCAGTTTGTAATTCTTCAGTTTGGTGTGGGTTTATCCCACTCAGAATGCACTGTGTTAGCTCTATGCGGTGCCCTCCTCTTATTTTGGGACATCCACTTGTATCACCAATACCATTTGTTAGTCATGAACTAAGGAGAGGTATTTCTAAAGGATTACAGGGTCCTGATGCTAATGGTGCTTGGCACCATTAGCTGAAAAGCCACTTTGAGGAGTAGCAAAATTGCAGGGCCACCCATTCAACATCTTCCCCAATGGGAGCTCCAGGTGAAAGGAAACTATAAGTAGATTCGTTCAGAGAAACCTTCAGTTATAAGGCATTATGCTTTGGAATTACCTGGGATTGTGAAATACAATTAGAAAACTAGTTATAAGTAATGACTTTTCTAGTAGAAAATAAGAAAAGATTAGGTTAAAGACAGCATGGATTTCTCACAGAAACATGGGTTTATTGCCAAGAGGGACTACATGGATCTTCTAGTCCAGCTCCCTCATTTTACAAAAGATAAAGCTGAGTCTTACAAGGGTGAAATAATTACCTGAGGTGGCACAGCAATTAAATGACAGTCTGGAATCCAACCCGGGCCCTCTGCCTCTATGTATATCACTCTTTCCTATCTGTCAAACTGCTTACATTTTGCTATAAACAAAACCAAACTAGATTCAAGATGTTTCTAAGTCAGAGAACCTGGGTTCAAATCACTGTACTGATACTTCCATATGACCTTGAACCTATCATTTAACTTTCCTGGGCCTCACATTTCTCAATTACAAAATGGGGGTGAGGAGGAAATCATACTAGGTAACCTTGGAGGTCTATTCCAGTTATAAACATACAATTTTATGATACAAAAACAAATCAAGAGAAAGTTTTACCTTAAAAAAAGTTATGTGGAAAAACATTCACAATCTGAGTTATAAAGTGAAGAACCAATAAGAAAATCCCTCCTGCTCAGGTCTCCTAACTATTCAGTATTATAGACTGTTACTAAAATGAAGAATAACATTTTATTTTATCAAATAGAATTTAACAAATTGGCAAAGCTAGCATCCACATCATTAATATTATTCAAACACTAAAGAAATATATGGATAAATTACTGCTTTCTTTCATAACAATATAAGCTAAAAGAAAGCCTGTCATAAAACAAAGCCTTGACATTTTTAATATAATGCAGAACAATTAATAAACAATAACATTTATTCTACAACTTATTTTATATAGATGTGTGCATACACATGTGCATATACACATGTACACACAGACATATGTACATATCTGTGTCCAAATATATGTTTATATATACATGTATGTGTATGTATACAATACATACATATAAACATATACATGTGGGTGTGGGTGTTAAAAATTGGAAGCAAAGGAAATAAATGCCATGAAATTATACCTATTTCTAACTTTTATAACTTGTTTCTATTTTTAATAAATGCAGCTGCAAACCTCAGGAACTCAGTGATACAAAGAAGGTGACTTTGGCAGCTTCCTTTGTTTCTGATATGTGTTATCCTTAATTGTTAATGATAGTAAGCACAGGAATTCACATGGCTAAAGCTCATTGGGTGAGGACCAAGGTTTATCCAGGGATTCTTATCATTGATTATAATGCTGAGGAGCTGTCTTGAAATTCACAGGTACAGATGGTCCTGGCATTAGACAAACTTTTCACTTTCATACTCCATATGCAAAGCACTGAACTAAATAATTAGTAATAACATAGACATACTTATTTCATGCAGTTTCATAATTTCAAGAGGGAGTAACACACATATCAATCTATAGCATTAATTAAAAGAAACCAAGACTAATTTCACCATTATATTTACTGATAATTTTAATGCAAGGGCATCAGCAAGTTCAGGTTCCCCCCAAAGGAAAGTTAACTTACCTGAATAACATGCTTAAGTTTATCAATAATTTGGTTTATAACAGGATCAGTCCCTTTAACTTTCACTTCTGGATTTCCAGATTGGGCTTTTATTCCATTTCCAACCACACGATGGGTATAGCTAATGAATGAAAAGAAATATATCATTTAAAATAATGATCATGAGAACTATTTGTGACCCTTATTTTAGGCATAGTCAGAGTTATATTTCATTGTAATTTTAACAAAATTTCATTTTATTTGTATTTTTTATGAAAAGCAATAGCTTTGTTTTGAAAAGTGTATTTCAAATAACTACCTTCATTTTTTTTTCTTGAAGCACCACTTCCAAAAATACTAGATAGACTATTTTAAAAGATTCTAGAATTATTTCTGATACTCGAAATTTTTCTGTTAAAAATGAAGATCAGGAGTGGCTAGGTGGCACAGTGAATAGATCACCAGCCCTAGAGCCAGGAGGACATGAGTTCCAATCTAGCCTCAGACACTTAACACTTATTAGCCGTGTGAACTTGGGCAAGTCACTTAACCCCAATTGCCCTGCCCTCCCTTCCAAAAAGAAAAAAAAAATGATGAAGATCAGTTTTTACCAATGCAGTATAAATTTTGAAATAGATGATTTGAGGTAATTTTTATTAAGATACGCAAAACTTATAAAATTGTATCTATCTTTACTTGAAACAATAGGATTACAGAGTTTTTATAATGTTTTTGGTAGAATAAAAAATCTGAGTTTAAAAAGGATAATTTCTAACTTAAAGTTGAGAACCTTGGTGTAGAATCAATTCTGCTTTCATTTGTTATGCAACCCTAGACAAGATATTTTTGCTGTCTGGGCTTTAGTCTGTTTTGTTTTTATTTGTAAATTGAGGATATTAGAACAAAATATATTAAAACCCCAAGCTCTAAGCATCTGTGAGTCTAAATTAGGGGTGGGGAACCCATGGCCTTGAGGCCACATGTGGCCACAGGTTCCCCATTCCTGTTATAAGTATATCCACTCTGTTTGTTTGCTATAGATTGTACTTTATGTTAAAGGTTGGTATTGAGAGGAATAATTATTACTATAATAATAATTTCTAATATACTAGAAAATATTGATATAATATAATCATTTCATTAAATTTTCTCTAGGCCTATCCAATTGGTGATATATTTTAATCTATACTGTCCATTTAATAACAGGAATTTTAAAAATTTGCCTTATACAATGCCAATTACTTGATGAAGCTAAAAAACTTTAAATGTCATGTATAAAATAATTCACAAAAGCAATAACTATATAAAGCAAATTCATGAACACATTAAAAATAACTGACTAGAACATCCACAAAAATATAATCTATCAGCGTTTATGACATTGCAAAAACCAAAAGTTTTTTATGCGAAGGGAACATTTTTTTAAAAATCAATCTCAGCTAATAATAATTTTGGAAAATCTTGACATTAATAATTAGGAAATTTATAAAAAATTGTTTAAAAAAATCTTAAGTAGGCACCACCCTGGTCAAATTTTAGTACCCAAATAATCTTAGTTTGGTTTACAATCAGCAGGAATTTATCAGCATTACTATCACTGTCATCAATAATACCACCATGACCAACAAATATTCATGGAAATCTTAATACATCTAAGAAACTTTTAGGCACCAAGAAGAAAAAGAAGCCTACCTTCTACCTTTAGGAATTTTATAAATATGGGTTTGTTTGGGTTGTGTGTGCGTGCATATGTGTGTGCATGTACACACACATACATAAATATATACACACATGTATGTGTACATGTACACATATACCTAGAGCCTATATGTGTTTGTGTATATTGTATGTGTACAAACATATATAGAAAATATATATGTACATATATATGTATATATGGTAAAAGAGAGAAAAGTATATACTAGGGCCAACTCAAGATAATAAACCAATATGTCCCAATCCTTATTATATTTTAAAATATTCAAACTTGCTACAAGTGAACAACAACCAAAAACTGTAAATGAAGCCTACAAAATTCTAATTACCAAGAGTGGTTTGAAAAGAGATGTGAGAACACACATCCTTTTATTCTTTGCAGATATAGGAGACCTTGGATGTGGAACACAGTAGTTAATGTGGTACTTAGTTAATGTGCTGGTTAGTTGTATTCAATCGTTTTTCCTCCTTTCTTTTTTCCTTTGTTATAAGGGTTGGCTTTCTAGGAGAGGGAGAAGGAAGGATATGTTATGAAATGAAGGCAGTGAAAAAACAAAATGTATCTTTTTTTTTTAAGTAAAAAAGTAAGCCAAAAACAGACAGTGTCACCTTCCAAAAAGCATGGAGATGGCTTTCAACGTACTTTAGCTAAGGTCCATTTGATATTAGTGGGAAGCACTGATTTAAAGCCCTACAGATAATCTATTAATTTAAATTAAACATTGAATATGTTCATGTACAAGATACAATTATTTTAAGACTTGCATAATATATTTTATAATCTCTAACCTATGCTAATTGGCATAAATGTGCATGTTTTTATTGGAGCATTCCAGTAGGATTTAGTATATAGATTATAGCTCCAGTTCTACCCTTACAGATGACTTTGGTTTATGCAGTTAATTTCTTAACTTCAGTTTCCTCACCTGTAAACTGAAGTGAGTGGAGGATACCACCTCCATCTTATATTTTATAATTCTGGATTACCTTAACTAATGATATAACTGAAGAAATGTTGATTTACTCAGGATTCATCCATGACTTCTATAATAAATATTACAAAGCATTGGCCTCTTAACCAGTTTTCTTATTTTCATTTTTTAATGAGTCAAAAAAAGAAAGTCTTAATTAAACCACCTATAGAATTGCTTTCCAAATCCCATATAATATAATTACTATTACTATGCCCCTATATTCTGATCCAGGCTAATATTTACCAGGCATAAGACAAAGTCCATCATCAAATAAGAATATCTTCCCCTTTCCAATAAAGTGGAAGAGAAAACATGAAAAAAAATCTCTAAATAAAATATCATGCTCTAAAGATAATGTTTATCTTTTACATTTTCTTTTTTTTCTAAAAAGATTCCTTTACATTCATTTTTTGCACATCCATATATTCAACAACAGAATCATTGACAAAAGTCTATGCAGAGACACATTGGTATTTTTTTAACATGGGCTAAATGATCCTGTCAGCACTAAATGAGCAAATTGGAATCTTAGCATGATGCAAAATCTCTTTCCCAATAGACTTTAATTTACATGCAAAATATGTTTCTCAAATGGAAAGAAAAAAAATATGAAAGACACTCAGTTTGAGAGTTCTCTCATTACAAAGTTTTAATAACTCATTAATCACTTTGGGGCTTTTCCCCCTACTAATGTACAAGTAATGGATAAAACACAGTAAGGATCCCCACAGAGGTCTCATGACTTGAGAAAATGCTGTTCAGATTTCAATGAGAGGTAGAAAAAAATGAGAGAGAAAGACAAATTTCTTGTTAGAGAAGTAATAGACTCACCATCTGTGCTCATTTCTTCTATGTAGGCCTGGTAATGTATCACATCAGTTTAATAGGCATACTTGGTCCCAAAGTACTATTCATTTTCATCAACACAGAAAAATGTACACACTGATATATTTGTATTCTATAAAAATATTTTAAAATGATGATTAACAATATTTCAGTTCATTCTGTGTTCAATATATGAATATTCATGTGGTGCACTAATAAATCTGTAGCTATGAATATTGCTAGGAAGTAGTTACTCTTGACTCCATTGAAATTTCCTGTTTGAAAATGAGGCTGTTTCCCATGAACTGACACTGATTTCACTTCACTTTGAATGTAATAGGATTTAGCTTTGAATTTATTCTAAAAGTGGGCTATTTTGAAGAGCACCTCTACAATTTCAGCAAAATCCATCTGGACTTTGACACTGCAACTGGAATTCATTAAGAACAGGTTAAACAGTACCTGTCTCAGATGATTTAGGTAAGCCTTTGGAATAGTCACTCTGGGAGAGTGTGAGTGGCTCACAATTGATGCCAGATGACACCCTCCCCCCCCCCCCAAAAAAAAAGAGAATGATCTTTCTCTTTCATGTTCATTACTCTTTCAGTCTTTGTAGGAGGGTAAAGTTTGAGGTGGGCGTTACTTTTTTAAACCTAGATTTTGGTGATTTGAAGTTGCTCTTTTATATCATTAGACTAGGTGGATGTCAGACAAAAGGCTGGATGCCATAAATAATCAAGATATTTAGCAATTTCAACATTCTCAACCTAGGTCTTTACAAGACATTTCTTAAAATGTGTTTAAGTAAGTGTATGACTCTCATGGATGCTAGCTATATTCAGGGGTAGGTCTTTATAACATGCACATGTCATTGAAACACATAAGTGTGAACAATTCATTCAAACTATTTCAATGACTTTGGAGTTCTGGTTTATGACAAATTGAACAAAAACAAAGAGTGAAAAAATGTTTCCTCAAACAATTTAGCACCTTTGGAATATTTTTTGTATACATAGCCTGTGAACACTTTTTTTTTCCTTCTATACTTAAGGTTCCAATCTTGGAACTTTCAGAATAGAAAGAAACCTATATGATTGATTTCATGTGCTAGGTTTTACGGGAATAACATTTTAGGGTAGGTAGATTGTTTACAGGGGATTTAGAAAATGGAAATTTCTGTAGAATCAATTCAAAATCACTAAGCCTTTTGAGATTCAACCATCTCAGTCCATCTGTACAGTAAGAGAACCATTCTTTGAAATTAATTTCTCCTTCATATGTTCTCATGCTGGATTGTAGATAATTTATGTTGAAAGTATAGCATTATGCATCTTGACTTAAAATGTTAAAATCCTAATGACAAAAATTAGTGGGGAAGTTCTTTTTTTTTAACTTTCAGTGGCCTAAATCTTATTAAGTTCATGCCAGGGAAACATTTGCTACGAATGATGATAAATATCACATCATTTTCATCCACATGATGATATGATAATATCATACTTCAGGTATTGAAAAAATGGAATGTTGAGCAAATGATGGCAACTTTTCTGCCAGGCCAAACCAAGAAAGTAATTACATCCAAAGTTAGGATGGACAAACTCATTAAGTGACAGATTTTTAATGTCTTCAACCCCAGCCAGTCATCTGGCAGGGCAGAGTTTTATGCCTGCCAATTTAACCAGGTGATCACAAGTCTGCCGCTCTGTGACTGTTTCTAAAAAGACCAGCTGTATGCTCTCAAAGGAAGATATTTCCACATGTGCAACAAGTCCTAAATCATGAGTCAAGACTGAAGGCTTCCCTCTTCATTAACAATAGTGGCTTGAACACAAATCCATCTTCTTGAAAAAAAAACAAACCCTGTTTCATCAAGGGTAAACATTCTCCACACCAAGCCCCAGCTCAAATGCCACTCCCACCACTTCCTAGCTATCCTTTACTAGCAGTTTTCCTGCATTAAAATTTAAGTTCCTTGAGGACAGGACTATCTGGGTATCTTAAATGGGTATCTCCAGCACTTATCACAGGGTGTGGTATATATCCTTCATTAGAATGTACTTAACAAATCCTTTAGCTATCTATCTAACGTTTATGCTGTGAGGAAATGCATAGTATTTCCCTTCTTAATTTTGGACTATTTAATAGTTCCCGAGTTCATTAATAGAAAAATAAGTGTTAAAATGGAAATATTGGTATATTATTGGTTCATTCCACAGAAAAATCCTAAGATCTAAGGATCTGCATCATTTAAGCTAACAATTTCAAACTTTAAATAGAGACCTGAATTAACATTATGGAACACAACCCCAAAGTGATTTATCAGCCCTGTTTTTTTTTTTTCCATTCTCTAATTTTATTTCAAACATTGGGACCCTTTAAATAAGTCCTAACCCTTCCTTATTTGTTTTCATGGTGGTGTATAATAGTTACTTTGCACCTGAAATTCCCTGCCTTACTTCACTGTTGGATACTGACATATAGCAAATAACCACTAATTAACAGATTAAACGTTACCTGAATACTAACAAAAATAAAATATTACGTTGAAATAAAAAGTGAATCAAATCAATTAATAATGCAAATTTTAATAAGCAAATATGAATTGATTTTAGAAGGGACCTAAGTCACATAAACTCCTAAGGGTTTCAGCACTTTAAAAAGAAATAACCTTTCAAAAAAAAAAGGTATACTGATGCAAATTCTTCTTCAGAAAACAAAACCATCTGCTCCATCAGAAATATTACAAGTCAGTTATTAAATATAGTGATTCCATTACTTCCAGCACAGAATTCCAATTAAGCAACCCAAGGACATCCTACCAACATAATGCATAATAAAAACAAATACACACACAGTGGGAGAACTTTTAAATTACAGAGTATTTTGAAGCCCATCATGTGGCAGATGCTTGAGTGAAAATAATTGTTTCCATACACACTTAGTAAAATAACGAGCAGATTTTATATACCATCTCTTTCTATTGAAGAAATTATCTCATTTGTTACCATAAATGAAAGGTAATTTACCACAGATAATCTTTACATTTCACAAAAGTCTCACTTAAAAAAAAAATCTCCCAAATGTTTCACTCTATGTTTCCAGTTAGTTAGAATTGGCCTCAGGAAAAGTATTTCTGTAAACCTTGGCTATTTACACTACATAGTATCCATCAATTCCTCTGTTTCTAGGGGATTCTGCTCCCCAAACAAAAATGAATGATACTAGTAAAATGCCTCTAAATTCACACAGATAAACAATGAAATATAATTCATAAAAGTTGATGTACGCTCATTTGAAAGAAAGGCCCATGCATGCATCTAATCAGAGCTGAAAAGTTTATTCTCTCCCAGAATCTTTGGAGAGATAGCTCATTACAAAGGTGTTGATGTTTTGTACTGTTGGGGATTGTGCAAGCATACCAAATGAATTTTAATCACACTTAATACTAATTTGGTGGAATGCTTGTGACAATATTTAAATATGACTAATTTGATTATATCTGCTGTACTTATTCCAGTTTGCCTAGTTTTAGTCCAAATGCATGTAAAAAACAAACAAAACAAAACCTCAGAGGTAGTGGTAGAATTTGTATCTCTCCTCTCCTCTCTCTCCTCTGGAATGATTCCTGAGAATGGAATGTTATTCAAACTTGGGATCTTTTGCAGCAATTTTTTAAAAATATTATAACCATAGGAAGGCCCATTGAGAGGTGATTGAATCCAACCCTCTGCCTTCAGGCAGAACTGCCTGAACTTATATCAGTCACAACACCTGGCATTCATTTGTTGGCCCAGGGCCTAATAGGATTTTTTTTCCCCCCATTGGAGAAAAGTTTAAATCTGCTCGTGTGCTTAATGAAATCAGAATCCTGGAGTTTTAGAGCTGAGAAAGACCTTAGAGATCTAAGAGAAATCCAGGCCTTATAGCGTCCAACTCCTTCATTTTACAGATGAAGAAACCCAGGACAGGAGTGGTTAAGTTGTTTATCAAAAGCTCATTAAGAGGAAGCAGTGTGATGTAGCTTCCAAAAACTCTACTGGAACTTAACCAATATTAACAGAAACACATTGTCCAAGAATGAGTACTGTGATATTTTCACTATATGATGTCACTGTCAGATCCTTTCAAAAATACTGCATTTAATTATGGGTTTTGATAACTGAGCATATCTGATGAAGGATTACTAAGATAAAGAGGAGACTGACTGAAAAGTCTTGTCATTTATTTGAAGAAACTTGGACAAATTTAGTGAGAAGAAAAGTCCTTATAGGAAGTAAAATAGTTATCTTCAATTTTTTGAGGGGCTGTTGTGTAGAAGAAGGATTCAATTTATTTTTCTTAACTACATAAGGAAAAAAAAACAGAACAGGGTAGATTTTAGCTTGATACAACAATGAGAGGTATACACAACTGACTTGCCTGCTTTGAAAAGTACTAAGTTCTCCAATGAAGCAACAATAAGATGAATGCATTTTGGGGAAGCTGCAAAAGAGATTCAGGGTAAAGATACAGGAAGGATTCTAAAAAGGCCAACAAAGAGGCATAGTGGATAGAGAACTAGGTTTGGAATTGGGAAAACCCATCTTCATGAGTTCAAATCTAGTTTCACACATTTACCCTAGGCAAGTCATGTAATCTTGTTTGCTTCCATTCATCATCTGTAAAATGAGCTGAGGAAGAAAATGGAAAACCTCTCCAGTTAATTCTTCCAAGAATACCCCAAAATGGGATCACAAAGAGTTGGACATGATTAAAAATGACTGAACAATAACTGGACTTTAAGATATCAATGTAGATATAGGCCAAGGTTTGTAATCAGCACCCTAGGATGTGTTCTTGGTTTAATTATATTAAATATTTTTCTTTTACCAGGGCCTTGGATTCAAAATATAGATAAAATTCTTTTGAAATTTACAGATAAGAAGATTCCTATGTCCTTAGATTTGAAGAAACAGAAATGGCTCATGATTCTTCCCTATGAGACATATCATTCCTACTGGCTTATAACTGATGACTGAAATTCCACAACTGGAGATTCAGTTATCTGGGTTTTGAAGGAAATGTTCTCTTTTGAAATATAAATGTCCCATAAAGAGGTAAGAAAAGATGCTGGCTGGGGCAGCTAGGTGGTGCGGTGAATAGGGCACCAGCTCTGGAGTCACGAGGACCTGAATTCAAATCCAGTCTCAAACACTTAACACTTACTAGCCTGTGACCTTGGACAAGTCACTTAACCCCAATTGTCCCTCCAAAAAGAAAAAGAAGAAGAAAAAAAGAAATGATGCTGGTTAGATATGAACACCATTGCATAAATACATTTATCAAAAATTGTTTGAAACTAATATCTAGAACAGAGTAGAATGGGTTAAAGGGATAAACACAAGGGATAAACTCTGATGGAAATGAGAGGAAAGGAAGATCTCAAACTGGGGCCCTGACAAAGGCATCAAAACCAATTGGGTATTACTAGGCAGGCACCAAGTAGCAAAAGAATAAAATAAGAATAGGTAGTAAATAGCTGGAAGGGAAGGAGAGGGTCAACAGCAAGAAGGCTCCCTTAAGAAAGATGAGAAATCAATAGCTGTGTTCTTTGGCTGAAGTCTGTATGACACAAAGGTAATGATAAAGAGAAACCTAAAAACCTAAGAAGGGTTCAAACTATGAGAGTGTAAGGGCTGTATCAGTAAGGTTTGCCTCCTGCAAAATTTCTGGTGGCATCACAAGTATGAAAATTCAAGTCATGAAGATAATAAACAAGAAAGAAAGAAAAAAAATCTTCATTTTAACCAATTTTTCTGTAGGTCAAAGAACTTTTGCTAACAAAAACATAGTATATTACACAACAAATGAAAACACTAGTTTTTGAATAACAGAAACTAGTTGCTCTCTATATATCCACCTGATTTCTAATTTCTCTATTCATACATCTTTTTCTTATGTAGTCTGTATATTAGCCTCATCTGCATACCTCTTTGGACTCTGGAAGGAGTATATTCTAGGAAAGGTAAAAGAAATTATGCAAGATACTTTGAAGAAGCAAATGTCTTCTATTGATAGCAAATTCTTCTGCACTAAAATTGGAAGAAACTGAGCTCAGAGAGAAATTATTCTTTAAACTAGATACCTCAACTGAACCAGGCACTTATGATGGAGAGAATAAATTCCTATTATATCAGAAATAAGTAAACACGAGGCAGTTAAAAAGCACACTAAATCTGAATAAATGAATACACCAACATTACATTCTTCTTGCATTTCTTGAATTTTTTTAGAAATATAATCACTTTTCCATACCTTTATTTAATGATGCAATAAACTGTGAAGTATTAATTACCCCAAACAAGTACAGAAATATGTACTGAGGGAATCAACCAAAACAAAAGCAATTATCTTGGGAAAACAATGCATACAAGTGGAAGATATGAAACCGTCAGGCCTAATTAGCTACAAACAAGGAAGTCTGGTTTCCAAAGAGGGACAGATGAGTTTTAGTTTAAATAGACAATAGGGCATAGGGGGAAAATCGCCATCATGTTATTATTTAGAATAGTCAGTCAATAAAAATTTATTAGGATAACAAAACACGGAGATATAACTCTGACATTTTATATTCCTTCCACTGGAAAACTTCAACTTTCTGGGAAACTTAGCAGGTATCCCACGGGAATTTGAGATTGTCTGACAATTTCAAGATCAGTGGGTGACACAATACAGATATGTTGAATACCTGCCCATAGTCACATGCCTCTACGAATCACAAACCAAATGACCACACTCTATTCACTTCCGGTTATTGAATGGTTTGTTTTATTTTGTTTTGTTTTACTAAGCAATTTATGGAAAATTAGCACAAAATGACAGCCATGCTACTGAGTAGGAATACTAAGCAGATGAAGAATATGAATATCATTACCAACACAAGACATGAAGGACATGGAGCAAGTAAAGGTCAGGTGCGGGTAAAATAAATAAATAAATAAAAGACTATGTCTCTGTCTCGTAACAACTTTGAAATGCAATTCCAACAATTCACTGACGAGAAGGGATTTGGTAGACTTTTCTTCCCTGATCTGAAAAGTGAAATTTTCCCCAGGAGAAAATGCAGATACCCTGATGGCCTTTTCTAGTGTCAGAAAAACTATGAAATAGCAAAAGTATGCTGGGTTAATAAGTCATACTCAATTGTTTGTCTTTCTTGCTTAAAGAATCTTGCTGCCTCTTCTAATTTTATGAATAAAATTACTATGTGCCTTGCCTTTTTGCTTTTCGTATAAACTCCAGCAGATTGCCATATGTTTTGAAGTAGAAATGTTATCTCTGCCTTCTTACATAAAACAACCAAAGAGTTTACTTTGCATATGATTTCTTGGCATATTTCTGCTCTGACAGCTTTTTCTAAAACAGAATTGAAGTGTCTTCCAAACACCATTTTTCTTTTGTTAAGAATTCACCAGGTTTGTTTGTTTGCTTTTTTCATTTTTGAAAAGGATATGCTAAATTCATCTTTTTTTTTTTCAAAAGAATTTCCCTATTTGATGGCCAGATAACTATTTAGATAAGAAAACAGCATTTTCACTGCTCATTGTTATATGAGAAAGGGAAAAGGTGTCAATAGTAAAATCCTCTCTCAACCTCCTGGCACTTAATATAATTGTTACAAAAGAAAAAAAAGTGTCCCCTTCTTTCAAAATTCCTTTAAGAATATCTATCAATTTCTCATTCTATACTATACTATTGAATGCTGGACCCCCAATATTTGCCTTTGCTTCAATCAACAATGGAGAGTGAAGCTTATTTCAAGCTAGCTTTCTTTCAATCTTCCCCTCGTTCCTTCTTTAGTTATCCCTTACATAACCGGTTCTTTCACCTCTGACTTGTTCTTCCCTTTCCTTTGGGTCTGTGGCAAAAACAAAAAACAAAACAAAACAAACAAAAAAAAAAAACCTCATAGGATCATAGAATATTAGAACTAACAAAGAACCTTAAAGATCCTTCAGTAAAACCCCATCATTTTACAAATAAGCAAAGTAGGTCCCTAAGAGATTAAATGAATCCATCCGCCTCCTGCAATTTTCATCCAGACTACTTTCCTCAGATCTGTTTAAACCATCTTGTGTTCCTTACCACTGTGACTCTCAAGGAGAACCTCATTCAAGGAGAATTAATCAGGCAAGTGTTTCACACGGCCAATTCCTATGGATTCTGAGAATTACTAGTTCAAAATTTGGTGGTTAATAATAATAATAAATAATAACAAGCTAACATTTACGTAGACCTTACTATGTCACTGGTACTATACTGAGTACTTTATAATTAGCATTTCATTTGATTTTCACAATAACTCTAGGAACTATGTACAAGAGAAATGATTATTAATAAGTAATGATTTGGGGAGAAACAGAACTCCCCCATTTCTTTTCTTTTTCAAGACCTCAATCTCTGAAGGTCAAGTTAAACTTCACTACCAGACCCAACATAACCTCATAAGGAATCTCTAGACTCAAGTGAATTCCATCCAACCAAGCTTGGGTAGAGTCAGATCCTTATGTCTGAATAGTTCAAGGCTGTGGATATAGAGGCAGTTTCTCTTTCTAAAGGTGATAGAGTGATATTGTTTTAATATAGCCTATCTCCCACTGTATTAACCAGTGTTGATTGCCACACTTCTTCCAAAAGAACCAAAACCCCTGAGCTTACCACCATGATTGGTCTGAAAGAGATGGCCAAATGAACATTCTTTAATTAATAATATGCTGGCCTTATAAATAAAAATTATTAAATTATCCAGAAACTATGCCTCTTAAACCTTCTTAATTGTCATGGAGCTATTATTTTACATTTTAAAGATGAGAAAACTAACTCAAGTAGCTTCTCAGAGTAGTGACATTAACAAAACTGTTGGAGAACTAAAGATGATTTTTTTTTAAGGAAATCATGATGGGCAACATCCATATGAAATCATCCAACAAAGAGAAACTAAGATGTGATGAATAAATACCTCAAGCAGATTTGTTGATAGGAAAGGAGGGGATTACAAGAGCAATTCAAGAGATCAGAAATTACAAAAAGGTAATGCTTGAAGAAAACAGATCCATTGAACAATATAGATTATATAAGGAAACAGTAGCAACTAGGCAACAACTCTCTGCAATTTGTAAAAATTTGGTATATACCAAATGCCAAGCAAGAAATGAGTAGGTATCCAGAATTTACTATATTTATTCTTTATTTACAAAGATAAGAACTTATTTTTTTCTCCTTCCCAACCCTCCTCCAATGAAATGAAGAAAAAACAAAAGTATGATGATGACGATATGTCATTATAATTTTATAATATGATGATAATAATGTTATCATTATCATCATTTTACAGATGACAAAATTAACAGGTTAAGTGATATATCCATTGTCACAGAGCTGGTGATTGTCTGAGGCAGTTAGGTGGTAGAGTAGATGGAACTCTTGGTCTAGAATCAGTAAAAAGTGGGTTCAAATCTGACCCCAGATGATTAACTGTATGACCCTGGGCAGGTCACTTAACCCTTATTTGTCTCAGTTTCCTTATCTATAAAATGGGGATAGTAATAGCACCTACCCACACGGTTATTGTGAGGGTCAAATGAGCTAATAACTGTACTTAACACACTGTCTGCCACAAAGTGAGTGCTATATAAATGTGAGCTGATATTAGATATTAGGTAGAATTTGAACACAGGTCTTCCTGACTCCATGTCCTATACTCTATCCACTGTGCAACCCAGCTGCCCATTACCTATGGATCCTGAGAACTACTAGTTCAAAATTTGGTGGTTACATACACATAGTCGTACAAGACAAATTTCCATATTGCCCATATCCAAAATTATTTTTGATTCTCTACATATAGTCTATCATCTTGTCAGAGAACTAGTATTCTTCATTGTGTGTCCTCTGGAACCATGGTTAAACACTATATTAATTACAAATTTCACATCTTTCAAAATTGTTCATTTTTATAACGTTGTTGTATGTTTGTATGTATCTATGTATGTTTACTAACCTTAATAAACTATAATGTGACAAATGCCCATATTAAACACACAGACCTCAAAATATCTTTGAGAATTCAACAAATTAATCTGATCGTACAAAAAAACCAGACTCAATACTGGTTCATAAAAATTTTGAGAATAATATTTTAATTGATGTTTCCATAACATATACAAATAATTTCTAAGTCAAGTCATTTTTATAAAAAAATCAAAGCATAGAGACCTAGCAGAATAAATTAAAGGAATATATGGTTTTAGAATAGGACAAAGTATATAAAGCACCTTTATTACTCAGTCTGTTCTTGGAATTGTCCTGACTATGCTTTTAACCTTCATTAGACACTTAATAAATGTTTGTTGAATGGAATTGTTTGTTTTGTTGTGTGTTGTTTTGCTTGTTGAGCTCAAGTCTCACCTCTGATAGACATAAACTGGCTATTTCCGCATTCTAGAAAACTCTTTAATAAGTTTCAGAGAAGTCACCAGCCTATATTAGACAGAATTTTCTCCATGAGTTCTCTATTCAAATGAAATGATGGGTGCAGTATTTGAACCCTATAACCTATATGGTCTTCCTGTTTAACCAGTTTTACACAGTAAATGGTACATATAATATGTATTTGAATATTTAATAAAATATTTGTAGAAGACAAGAAATAGCTAAGCTTAAATTGCAAGCTTCCTATATTTGTTGGATCAAAAATATTTTGCTTAATATTTCTAGATCTTATTTTATGATTCTCTCATTTAAATAATAAATGAGCATATTTAAATGAGTTAATTAAAACATCTTCTGAAGAATAATAATACAAATTACTAGCAACAATATTTTATGTAGAGCTTATGCTATAAAATGGCCCAATAAACCTGAGGGAAAATTCTACAAAATTACCATTTTCCTCAGACTCAAGAAAGAGAGAAAAAAAATTGATATATGAATAAACACTGTCTTTGGGTTGTCAGATATTAAAATATTTTCCTAGTCTTTTCCAATTGAGGCCCATGGGATTTTTTTTGGAGAATTTTATACTGTAGTGTGGACAAGATATTTGTCATATTTAGGGAGGGATGAATGAGACTATAATGAAAAAGTGAAAGTAATTATTTAGTTTTTATCAGTAAATAAGTAAAATTTGTTATGCTTCTTAGATAGAATAAATGGACATTGAGAGGTAACACAGAACAGGGTATAGAAGCTGGTCTTGAAGTCAGGATGACCTGAATCAAATCTCATTTCTAACATGTTCTGACTGTATGACCTTCTAAAATTTATTTAGCCTCTGACTTAAAGACATTAACTAAGATTGAAAGTTATAATAGGGTTTCCAATCTGCATTGGCAAAAATAGGTTCCTCACCAGGAGCTCTTTATATTAGTGAAATTAAAGGTCAGAACTATGATCTTCTCCCAAAAAAGTATAACCAAGTGGAATGAATAAGCATTTATTAAATATCTACCAGGTACCAGGTACTATACTAAATGTTGTTTACATACAGAGTTTGCATACAAAGGCAGAAAGCCTCTGTGCCTGCAATGAGTTCACGGTCCTTTTAAATTTTTTCTAATCTCTTCCTGGCAATGGAAGCAGCTGAGTTGTATAATTGTGGCAAGTCACAATAATTTCATGTTCCAAAGTAAAATATACATTTATTTATTTAAACTTTAAAAGATCTATAATCTCAAAAGTGTGAGCACCATTTACTTTTACTATTTAATTCTGGGATCAACTTCTAACACTTTTTCTCAAATACATGTGCACTGATGGATTAACACAATAGGCTACTTGTCCAACTGTATGTCAAAGTCTCAGTAATACACATTTTTATCCTACTGGTTTTTCTTATGTGGAAGCTTAAAGTTATATATATATTTTTTAGAATTCACAGGTGTCAAAAAAGAGGTCTTTTTCTAGGACTTGACACAATAAATCCAAAATAATCTGTATATAGGAACATCTTGAGACCCTCTCCATCAAAAGTAAATTTCCTTTCTTTTTGGCCTTTGTATGTATGTCATCATCCTTTATAACACTGGTAAAAATATGTGAGCAACGAAGTGCCTTGAAACTTATATTTACTCCACCATGAATTTCTTTTATATGTATTAGCATAAGTTCTACCAATTATCTAACTTTAGCTACTTAAATAACATTACGATTTCTTCTTACAGTATAGTAAGGATTTAAATGGTAAAGTCTAAATTCACTAGTTCTCTGCCCTTCACAAACTTTCCAGCCATATATATATATGTACATATATGTGTATATACACATATATGTATATGCACATATGTACATATGTGTATGTTTGTGCCTATATAGATATACATATGTGTGTATGTATATGTATCATACACACATACTGCTCCTCTTCCCATATTCCACTGTCCATTCAATCCAGTGTAACCTTTTTTATGAAGATTTTCCTTATGGCCTTTTACTACAAGAAATTTACTATGTAATTGTTTTGCCTATAATTCCATATACATACATACATATGTACTTATACATGCATATGTGTGCATGTTTCCCTGTAGAATTTAGGTCCCTTGAAGGCAGGGCCTGTTTGGTTTTTGTCTTTGTATCCTGAGATCCTAGCATAGTACCTGGCATGTAGTAGGCATTTAATTTATTCCTATTTACTGATTGATCAATTCTACTAGAAGTGCTAGAAATGCCAGCAAAATTAGTCCACTTTACAGTATAAAATAATTAGGCTGTTGGTGTTACAGTGATCATACTACATGTGTGAGCTTTTTTTTTTTTCCTATCATATTTCTGTCAAGGGTATCAACATCTGATTTTCAATCAAACTTACAAGCAATTTAGACGTAATTCTTGGCTCCTCAGTCTTCCTCATGTCACATGTCTAGTCTTCTGCCAAATCTTCTCTTTTATACACTGAAAACATCTCTTTATCTGGTACCTAATCAGCTGCTACCCTTGTATAAATCCTCATGACATCTTTCCTGGACTATGAGGCTATTATTTGGTAATATCTGGCCCCAAGTCTCGGTTCACTCCAAACCATCAAGTCACTCTCATTTACCCTAAACTTCAACGGCTCCCTATTAAGGTTAAGATCAATTAAAACTCTGATAAGTTTTATTTATTATTAGTCACACTTTATTTTGAGTTGATTTTTTTTATTTTGAAAAGAGGTTTGCATAAGAAACTTTGAGCTGCCAAAAGACTCACTATGGAAAGAGATAACCATATCCAGAGATAGAACCAAAGAGTCTGAATGCAGACTGAAGCAAACTACTTGCTCTCTATTTTTTTGTTTTGTTTTGTTTTCTCTTTCTCATTGTTCACTCCATTGGTTATAATCCTTCTTTACAACCTATTGTTTAATGTGAAAGCATTTGTAGATTCTGTATTTGATTGTATGCTACCATGTGGGGGAGGGGGGAGGAGAGGGCGAGAAAATTTGAAATTCAAGAGATTATGGAACTGAATATTGAAAACTAA
>CM053591.1:94269318-94293292 GCA_028646515.1 Pseudochirops corinnae
AATCTAAAGTTCTATAATCAAATGTTATAAATATCTATCTATATATCTATCTATCTATCTATATACATATGCAATTATTTTTATTATTATTATTAACTTCATCCAACTGGAACTTGAAATACACAGGCACTGTGGTTGAGAGATCCATCCTGCCCTACTGAAAAGTCAGAGGGGTGAGGGGGGAAGACATAGGAGAGAATAGACTAGGGGAGGAGGGATACACTGGGATGGCTATTTGGGGGCAGTGGGTAGGGGAAAGATGGGGAGAAAATGTGTAACTCAAAATCTTGTGGAAATGAATGATACAAACTAAAATAAAATTTAAAAATAAATTAAAAAAAAAAAAGAAAGTCTCAGGTGCCAGAACAAAATTCAAGGATTATTACAAATTATTTTCCATCATTGATGCTACAATCAAAACAAAGTAGCCTACTTGTCATGATCATACATGATTATCCATCAATTACCTCCAAGCATTTGCACAGGTTAGCTCCCTGGCCTAGGATAGATTCTTTGTTTACCTGTATCTCTTACAGTATCTAGCTTTCTTCAAGTATCACATTTTACATGAGACTATGCCTGATCTCCCCTAGATATTAGTCCCTCCCACTTTGAAAATTATCTGGGGAGGGGGGGCAGAACCACGATGGTAGAATAAAAGCAGAGACTTGATTGGGGTCTTCCCTAAACTCCTCCATATACCTATAAAAATGAGTCTAAATAAATTCTATAGCAGCAGAACCCACAAAATGATGGGGTGAAACAAATTTCCAGCCTAAGATGACCTAGAAGGTCAACAGGAAAGGTCTGTTGCACCAGTCTGAGAGAAGAGCACAATCCATCATGGGCCACATTGGCACAGACAAGCCAGATCAGCACTCAGGGACTGAATAACCAGAAGCTGCAGTGATGCACTTACTTCTCAACCCCCAAATGCCAAAGACAACTTAGAAGGTCAGTAGTAAAAGTCTGTTGGACCTGGGTGAGAGAACATCACATTCTAGCCCCAGTCCCAGGACAGCGTCAGTGGTGGGCAGCCACAGTAGCAATGGCTGTTTCTGAAGCTCTTGGTCCACAGACAGTGGGGGGAAATCAAGTATCTGATAAAAGGGGGGATGGCAGAGATATTTTTGCTGACCCTAAGGCAGGATTCTCTTGCTTTGCTCATGCTTTGATCTGGGTCAGAGTCTTGAGTAGGAGTGCTGGAGCTGCAGAACTTGTGGCAGCAGTAGAGAGGGAATCTTTCTCACAGTTTCAAGACAGAAAAGAGTGTGTAAGGTCACTCACACACCAGAGCACAGGCCAGGAGAGGAGTAAACATCTCACTTTTGATCATACAACCTTGGAAGACCTGAAAATTTACAGGTCCCTAGAAGGATCCTTGAAAACAGCTGCATAAAACCCCTGAAGTTTGGGATAGTACACATATCCCCCTCCCCCCCCCTCCACTCAACTAGAAGCAGAGTCTTACCCTGACAAAGAGCTAGAAAGTCAAGTAATTATCTGGGAAAGTAAGCAAAGAGCTGAAAAATAATCAGACAATAGAATATTACCTTTGGTGAGAAGGAAAATCAAAATGTACATGCAAAAGCAAACAAAGTCAAAACTCCTACATAAAAAGCCTCCAAGAAAAAATATGAATTGACCACAAGCCATGGAAGAGCTCAAGAAGGATTTTGAAAATCAAGTAACAGGAGTAGAGGAAAAATGGGAAGAGATATGAGCATGATGCAAGAAAATCAAGAAAAACAAGTCTACAGCTTGCTAAAGGAGATCCAAAAAATGCCGAATAAAATAACATCTCACAAAATAGACTAACTCAAATGGCAAAAGAGGTTCAAAACACCAATGAGGAGAAGAATTCATTAAAAAGAAAAATTGGCCAAATGGAAAAAGGGGTCCAAAAACTCACTTAAGAAAATGATTCCTTAAAAATTAGAATGGAGCCAGTGGAAGCTAATGACTTCATGAGAAATCAAGAAAATATAAAAAAAAAAAAAAACAAACAGAACCAAAAGAATGAAAAAAATAGGACACATGAACTATATTATTGGAAAAACCACTGACCTGGAAAATAGATACAAACAAGAGAGATCATTTAAAAACTTATTGGACTACCTGAAAGCCATGATTTAAAAAAAAAAGAGCCTTGACATCATTTTTCAAGAAATTATCAAGGAAAACTGCCCTGATATTCTAGAAGCAGAAGGTAAAATAGAAATTGAAAGAATCCACCAATCACCTCCTGAAAGAGATGCCAAAAAGAAAGCTCCTAGGAATATTGTACCCAAATTCCAGAGTTCCTAGCTCAGGTCAAGGAGAAAATATTTCAAAAAGCCAGAAAGAAACAATTCAAGTATTGTGGAAACACAATCAGGATAACACAAGTTTTAGCAGCTTCTACATTAAGGGATCATAGGGCTTGCAATATGATATTCTGCAGGTCAAAGGGGCTAGGATTAAAACCAAGAATCACTTACTCCACAAAACTGAGAATAATACTTCAGGGGGAAGAATGAAACAGAGAACTTTCAGCATTTTTGACAAAAAGACCAGAGCTGAATAGAAAATTTGACTTTCAAATACAAGACTCAAGAGGAGCATGAAAAGGTAAACAGGAAAGAGAAATCATAAGGTACTTATTAAATTTGAAGTGTTTACATTCCTACATGGAAGAGATGATATTTGTAACTAGTGTAACAAACTTTGTAACAAAGTTTCTCAGTATTAGGGAGGGAATTGAATATGAAGTGATGATATCTAAAAAATCAAATTAAGGGGTGAAAGAGGAGTATACAGGGAGAAAGGGAAAGGGACAGGTAGAATGGGGTAAATGATCCCACATAAAAGAAGCAAGAAAAATCTTTTACAAAGGAGGGGAAGATGGAGGAGGTAAGAGGGAATGAGTGGACCTTGCTCTCATCAGATTTGGTTTAAAGAGGGAATAGCATACACACTCAACTGGGTATGGAAATCTATTGTACCTGGCAGGAAATTTGAGGGGATGGGGATGATAGAAGGGAGGGCAAAAAGGAGGAAGGGGTTATCAGAAGCAAACACTTTTGAGGAGGGACAGGGTCAAAGGAGAGAAGAGAATAAATGGGGGTGGGATAGGATGGCAGTATATATAATTAGTCTTTTACAACATGACTGTTATGGAATATTTTCCAAAACATACAGGTAATGGAGTATAGAAATCTATCTTGCCTTACAAGAAAATAGAGGCAAAGGGGATAAGAGAAGGAGGAGGTTGTGACAGAAGGGAGGGTAAATTGGGGGAAAGGGTAATCAGAATATACACCATCTTTGGGTGGGGGAGGGGAGAAATGGGGAGAAAATTTGGAACTCAAAATCTTCTGGAAGTAAATGTTGAAAACAAAAAATAAATTAATAGAGAAAAAGAGAAAATAATCTTTTATTTCTTATGGAAACCATTCCTTATAATACAGATAATACAAAATAAATACTAGCATGATATTTAGCTAAAGAACACTAGGTAATAAATAAGATAAAGTTGTATAGTGATAAAAATCTTATTTAACTACAAGTTTTGTTCAGAATGTGTGGCTCACTAAACTCAGAGAAAAGTAAAGTTGAATTTGGGAATTTGTTTTCCAAATAGCTTTACCTTATGACAGTATTTAGATGAAATGAAATTGAGGTTGATGTTGGCTGCCCAACCCAACCAGTTCATTCATGAGAGAACAAGTATTCCTTTTACCCTAGTGATCCTTGTGATGTATCCTCACATTAGTGACAGTGATGTAGTTTTGGGGGGTCCTTGCAGCCTAGTAGAAAAATGTCTATCAATAACATTCCCCATGAGTTGACTAGCATATCTCCATGTTGATAAAAAAAAAAAGTAATGAACTATAAAATTCAAAACTAGCTCTAATCCTAAAACAGGAATATAAAGAAATTATTCCAAATGTATAAGAAGTGATAGCATGCTACAGATGGAAAAAAAAATGTCACATTAAATGTAATACTTGCATGGTATCACAAACGTGGCAGATTAATTTGCATTAATGCTATTATACGTATCTCTGTACTGAATCTGACCTTCATATTGCTTTTGATGATATCTATTGCATTTTTTGTTTTGTTTTGTGGTTTCCAAAATACATATACTTATTATATCTCTAAATCCTTATAGTAACAACATCAGGTACACTATATTACAAGTCACAAGACTTTTGGGGGGTATCTGATTTTGCAACCTATAAAATGATAGGATTAAACTAGTTGATCTCTAAGTTTTCTTCCAGTTCAATTATTATATCTTTTATATGTGCTATAGGCGAAAAGAGAGAGAACAAGCATTTATTAATCACCAGGTAGGTGACAGGAAATATGCTAATAGGCACTTCACAAATATCAAATTTAGATTCTGGCGTTAAAATTTTTTATCTAAGAGTTCATACCTAATGTGTGACAAAACTTTGACTACAGCCTAGATCTTCTGGCTAAAAATCAATTTAAATACTTAATGTTCTTTTTTTTAAATGCCTTTGTGGGGCTATAAATCTATGTGTACTTTTTTGTATCCTAAAGAAATAAAAAGGAAAAGCACTTATATGTACAAAAATGTTTATAACAATTCTTTTGTGGTAGTAAAGAAATTGAAATTAAGAAGATACCCATCAATTGAAAAATGGCTGAACAAGTTGTATAAGATTGTGATGGAATATTACTGTGCTCTAAGAAATGATGAGCAAACAGATTTCAGAAAAACCTGATGACATTTACATGAACTGATGCAAAGTGCAGTGAACAGTACCAGGAAAACACTATATATAGTAACAGCAATACTGTATGATGATCAACTGTGAATAACTTAGCTATTCTCAGCAATATAATGATCTAACACAATTCTGAAGGATTTGTGATAATAAATGCTATCCATCTTCAAAGAAAAAACTAATGGAGCCTGAATGCAGATCAAAGTATACTTTTCTTTATTTTTCTTAGGAGTTTTTTGGTCTTGGGACCTTTCTTTCATAATAGGCCGAACATGGAAATATCTTTTGCATGACCATACCTATGTAACCTATATCAAATTGCTTGCCTTATTAATGAGGTGGGCAGGGAGGGTGGGAATTTAGGAACTAAATTTTTAAAAATGTGTTAAAATTTTTTTTATTTGTATTGGGGAAAATAAAATACTAAATTAAAAGCAAAATAAATAAGTTTAATCTGCATTATTAACACTTTTAAAAAAGAATGCTCTTGTAAATTTCTGAAAGGAAAGAGCTTTGGCCACTTTAAAAAATAACTTAGTATATGAATTTTTAGAAGTAGATTTAAATCTTGGTTGTCACCTAACTAGAGTGCTTAATGATGACCTTAGATTAAAAAGGTTTTAATACCAATCTATAACCATACCACCTTGAATGTGTCTCCTCTAAGCTGATCTTAGAAACTAAGCAGAGTCAGGTCTAGTTAGTATTTGCATGGAAGACTGTCCAGGAATGACAGGTGGTATGAGTTTAAGCATTGCACAACCTAGAGTAGTAAGAGAAAGCTAGTCTTGAAGTTAGCAAAACTTCTATTATATGTTCAAGTTCCACATTTGACATGTACTAACTGTGTCACCTTGGGCAAGTCACTTAACTGCCCACTTTCCAGGCAAGCCTCAAAGGTCAAGTTTGCTGGACAGTTGTGGATCTACAACTCCCTGGAAAGCAGTTTTCTCACCAGTGTTCTGATGAAATCACAGATCTAGGGAATGAATCAAAAAACAGAAACAATAACATTTTTTTTAAAAGCCCTCTGGCATCCGAGGTATATATCAAGTAGAAAAATATATTAAGAAAAGAACAAATATATTAGGTGGAAGAAAAGAAATTTGAGTAGAAAAATGGAAGCCCAAGGAAATGTAGTGATTTTATAATCCTGATCTTTTGTATACCCTATGAGTTAAGAAAGTTTTTATATGTTTAAATACAATTTGAGAGTATGATGATGCAGCTAGATGATTCAGTGAAAAATGAGCCTGGAGTCTGAAAGACCTCAAATTATACACTGAGCACCTTTTCTTTTATCCTCTTTTTGAGAAGATACTAGACATAATCCATAATAAGGCCTTATTTTAGAGATCCCCAGAGTGCCTGTTAGGTGAGGACAATAAGTCAGAGAGAGTGAGGTTAGGATCCTCTCAAGATCATCTTGGTCCAAGAAAAGTCCAGAGCCAGAGACCTTGGTGGAGGGGAGGTTATGGGGAGGCAGGGGGGAAGGATCCCTTGTCCTGGGTAACCTACAAACCCAGTTATTCATTGTGTTCCTTTTACAAATATAATTATATGCAATTTTTTCCCTTTCAAATGTTAAATGGTTGCTATACATAGTTAAAGTTTATATGCTTTCAGTGAGAGATGTATAACTGAGAAGTGATTTTGGTTTGCCATGTGTTTCATAAAAGGGAGATCAATGGAAAAATGACCTTACTGTTCAACCACATTTCAATGAGTACTATTTTATAGCTATCTCAAGAAAAATTACATTATTATTTAAATGTCAAATTGTTTTTATCAGTATCTTTTCAGTTTTAAAAATAATTAATATACTAACTCTTACCAGTTACAGACCTTAATCTCAAGAAGCTTTCTAGCCTGGGTTTTACTACAATAGCTTAAATAAATCAGACGGCTGACTAATAGATCACACTAAAAAAATTCTGGCTATTTTCTTTATTGCTTTAGAAAGTTAGTTATTTTAAGAAAACATGAGTCACAATATGAATATTAAGTACTTTAATTGAAGATTAGCTTATTGAAAATTATTAACATCCTGAAAAATATGAAAACATTTTTAAGAGGTATATGCTTTCAATAAGTTCATGAAGGAAAATATAATTTTTATTCTTTGTGTTAAATAATTTTTAAGTACATCCACAATTTTAATGTATTGTTGCTAAGAATGAGGGTTTTTTGTTTCACTACTCATTTAACTTTATAAAAAAGAATGTTAAAATTAATAAAGCAAAGGGAATATCAATTAAAGCTTTGTGTTCATTATTTCTCATTTCAGGAAATTAGTTCAGACTCCCAAATAAGCCATATCTCCTGTAAGCTCACAATTAGCTAACAATATGAACACATTTTAAATTTGCATAATGAAGTTTAACAGGGCTAAAATTTAGTTCAAAAAATATCACTGAATCTAAATCAATGCTTTCTTATCAAGGAGAGTAGACTAAAAAATGTACTTTAAAAGGTAATCATTGGGAAAGAAGGAAGAAGCACTATCTAAAATTATATCACCATAAATTTAGAACTGGAAAGGATATGAGAGGCCAGGAAGGAAAAACTTAAAGCCCAGAAAGCATCAGTGAGAAGCAGCATGGTATAGAAAGAATAATAGATTTTAGTGAGGAAAAACCTGGATTTGAACCGTATCCCTGCTCCTTAGTAGTTTCATGATCATAGATAAGTCACTAAACTTCTCCAAACCTCACTTTCTTCATCTATATAATGGGCACAATCATATTGCACATAATCATCTCATAGGTTTCTTGTGAGGATCAAATAAGATTATACACACATATACACACATTTATGCACATATATGCATATGCATGTGTATATAGAAGTGTGTGTATATACACACATACACACATATAGGGTTTTTGTAAATTGTTAAGTGGCATATAAATGTCAGTTCTTTTTATTATTACTATTAGAGGCAGATAGGTGGCATAATGAATAAATCAATGTACCTGGAATCAAGAAAACCTCAGTTCAAATCTACCTCAGATACTTGCTAGTTGTGTGACCCTATGGAATTCATATAACCTCTGTCTATTTCAGTTCCTTCATATGTAAAATTAAGATAATGATAGCACTTGCCTCCAAGGGTTATTTAAAGAATCAAGTGAGATAATATTTTAAAAATGTTTTAGAAAAATTATTATTATTATTATTATTATTATTATTATTATTATTATTATATGACTATTATCCGAGGCCATATACTTAGTAAGTAGAAGTACTGGGATTCAAATATAATTTCCAAATATATCTTTAAAATTATTCGTCAAATGATCATGATATAATATTTTAAATAATAATATAGCATATTTTTAT
Organism: Pseudochirops corinnae; assembly: GCA_028646515.1. Taxonomy (NCBI): domain Eukaryota; kingdom Metazoa; phylum Chordata; class Mammalia; order Diprotodontia; family Pseudocheiridae; genus Pseudochirops; species Pseudochirops corinnae. The sequence goes on from CM053591.1 coordinate 94,277,403, forward strand.
AACGTTAGATTACATCACTCCTGTAAGCATGGAAAAACAGGTGATTTTTTTCAATTAATCCTGTGAAATGAATATTTATTGCATAATTGACTCATTGCAGTTTAAATTCATTTAAGTTCTTTAATAATTTTTTCTTCTTCAGTCTAGTGAAGCTTTACCAAACAACTCTAAGTATGATATAATACTAAAAAGAAATGGTTTCATCTGATCTGCGCAGCAATTCTGTGGTGATGGTGAAACAGGAATGATTCCTGTTTTATAAAAACAGAAAGTAAGATGTTAGTAATTTTCCCAAAGTAAATACAGGCAGATGACTAAAATATTTTTGATAGGGAATTTGAAGTCATCACTTCAGGAAAAAAGCAGTTTGGGGAGATAGGGATTTAATGGGACTAAGATTTTACTTTATAATAGAGTTCCAAGTGGGAATAAAGCAAAATGCAGCTGAATGAGCAGACAGCATGGCACTTTGGGGAAAGCACTGAGTCTGGAGTCATAGAAACATAAAGGAGTTATATTAAAATCTTTCTTCTGACAGTACAATGGGTAAATCCTTAAGCTTTGGTTTATTTCTCCATAAAATTAGGTTAGATTAAGGACCTCTGAGAGAAATGCCTTCCAGGAAATAATGTGATTTTTTTTTTCAACTTGACCATTCTTATGTTCAGTTTGTAAAAGACCTGGATTACTAAACCAGAGAGCATCCATAACAGGTCAACCAGAATGTTGTGGTTTAAATCCAGGCACCCTAAAAACTGTTGAGGTGGTGTCTCTGCCCACCCCAAAACTTTTGTGGTTTCATGATATTTTGTGGTGGAACCATGTGAGAGAATTCAGAGTCCAAGTATAGGCATTTATTGAGATTGACACCTCTCATGAAGAGGGCTAAATTCCAAGAGGAACCAGCTACTTTAGAGAAAGCAAGATGGATTTTATAGGGTAAAGATATAATTACATAACAGAAATTTACATAGAATGGAGGAATATCAGTAATATTAAAAAGGCAGGAGTTTGTTAAGAGATTAGGTAATGGAAGAGGGGTCCCATCTATGGTTCGGTGGTTAGACATTCTGGTCATCCTGCCTTCCAAATGGCTAGCTATTGAGGTCCTGTCTGGGTAAGACAGATAGTTAGGTATTTTGGTCCTGTCGTGGGCTAGATGGATGATGTGATTCAGAACATGCCTGTTTCTGTGGGAATGAGTCTGGGGGCAGTGACCAGGTAGAGGCAGTAGCGAGGTTCCCATTACATGGATACACCTACTGTTTCTGTGGGAACTAAGAGTTCAGGGATACACCTGTTGTTCCAGTGAGCAGTGAGGCACATATGAAGAAGTTAGGATATTGTCAGGGGGAGTTAGGTAGTTACAGTGGGCTAGCTGTTCAGTGAGGACAGGCCTATAATGAAGTTAGAATATTGGGTCTGGGGTCAACTTTATTAGAATTCCATCACAGAATAGGGAAGATACTTGAATTTTTGCCACATGTAGATCATACAATTGGTTACCTTAGTGAATACAAGATCTAGCACAGTGGTTCTCAACCTTCCTAATGCCACAACCCTTTAATACAGTTCTTCATGTTGTGGTGACCCCCAACCATAAAATTATTTTCATTGCTACTTCATAATTGTAATTTTGCTACTGTTATGAATCTATCTGATATGCAGGATGTATTTTCATTGTTACAAATTGAACATAACCCACAGGTTGAGAACTGCTGAGATTCTAGCACATTAGCTTTCTTCAAATATTTGACAAGCTACAACACAGAAAGGTTAGATTTATCATATGATCTTCATCCTCTTTACTAGAGATCATCACTCAGGACTGAAAGATGATCACTTATCTAAGATGTTGTGTGGAGATTCTTTTTTTTCTAGTATGGGTTGAATTGATGGCCACTGAAGACCCTTCCAAATGAGAAATTCTATATCATTCTGTGTGTGAAGTCCATTATTCTGTACAATGTTTTTGGACCTCTGCTATGTTATTAAATGTTTTACTTATGACACTGAGTCCCAAGGGAAAATATTTTCCCTCATTTTGCCTCACTTCCTTTCATTTACTTTATTGATTCAAAACACACCTTTGTTACTACGGTGATAAATGCCATTGGAATTTACAAGCAACTAAACCAGAATGGAGTGGAAACTTATTTATTGCTTTGGAAAAGATAGTCTTCAGATGTACATTTGTAATCAAACTCCTCATACATAAAAATAAATGATTTAACGGGTAATACTGCTATCTAATGATGCCCTATTGAATTCATCAAAGGACATGAGTTTTATCAATTTGAGTTTGGATTGTGCAAAGCACTAATATTTAAAGCTATTTTTAATAGCTGCATTATATCTGTAGCATTGCCAAGGTTTTAGCCTTCTGTGTCAGGAGTTTTGAGGAAAAGAACTCTTTATCTGAAAATTTGAAGATACTGATTCATGACTTTGGTCTCCTCCAGGATTGATTACAACTATCTCTTGGCCAGGCTTTCTGGCACCATTGTTAATAAGTTTCAATTGGGTCAAAATTCTCCAATGGTTCTTGACCTCATATAAATCTAGTCAATACATCACAGTTAGAATATGCTGACTAGATATTGGTTTCCTTTTGTTGTTTTATTAGCAAAGATGACATCAGTCAGCATTATTTAAGTGTTAATTTTCTGTGAATTTCTTTAAAGAAGTATCATTGAACAAAACATTGTATATAGGAGGGTTTCCTAATTTGGAGAGGTGGTATAAACACTTTTCATAAAATTATTGTCACCTCCAAGCATAAAACATTGTACTTTGGTGATTAAGAGATATACTTGCTTTAATAAAACAGAAGTTACAGGTTACAGTGATGTGAAATATATAAAGCCCTTTGCAAACCTTAAAGCACTATACGAGTGCTAGCTATCATGATGATAATGATAGTAGAAGCTTTGTTTTTTAGAAACCACAGAATAAATTCTTAAAATGATAGCCTCATAATTCACCTTCTATACATCCACCCTACTCTGTCTAAAGTGAACATTCTGAATGGTCTTTAAACATTGTGATAGTCCCTCAGTTCCAAAACATCTTGTGAGAATTGTCATAACAGATGAGTTCTTTAAATCTCAAAATGTCCAAGATAGAGGTTTATATTGATTTCTTGCTGACCTTCAGTGCAACCAGTGATGTCAAATCACCCGATTAGGGTTTAGTTCAAAGTTAATTGAGCCTTGTTTTCACTATGGAGAATGGAAGATGATTTTTCAGAATAGGAAATTGATATGACCACTTGATTTCAACTTACTTTGTACATGTTCCTATACTAAATCTAACCCTCTATATCCTATGGTCAAAGCTATCACAGGCAACACACAGAAAAGAGGATATGTAATTCTATCATTTTGATTGGACGAATTCATGAACATGAGTTCAAATAGTTATTATTCACATAATTCAAATAGGGATTATTACCTTAATCACCTTAGATGTGGGTGATGAATGTAAACTTCAGCAACAATAAAAAATAAAAGATGATTATGGGGACAATTTGTGGTAGAAAATGAGAGACAATACTATTGAAGGTAAAAGCACAGAATTTGCTCTTGATAGGAAGGGTCAACTCTTCATCACAAAATGGAGGGAATAAAGGAAAAAAAAAAGAATGGAGCATGCTATCAAGGGGTTTTGAAACAGAGAGAAAAAAAGTTGAAACAGAGTAAATGGCCTCTGTTCAAAAGGGCCAAGACCCTAGCAATGTGAGAATTTTTGGCACTGGGGGAGGGCTGCTATGTGGAAGTCATTCAAACTTATTGCAACTGCCTTTGATGTTCTCTTGTCACACCCCAGAACAATTGCAAAAGTAGTGCTGTTTCTGCTAACCATGTATCTGTGCCTTTCTCCCAATGGAGAAAGAAGCACCAGGATGGCTAGTGTCAGTCAGGACAGGGGAATAAAAGGTTAAGGTCATAATGGAGACAGCTGCTTTATGTGCAACAACCCTACATTGTCCTATTCTTGGTGTTTTGCCCAGGTATATAGTCCAAGCCTGTCTTCTACCCAGAGACATGAAAATTAAGGACCACCTACTGCTTTTTAAATAATTTTTATTTTTTTATTCTGCTGTACTTGACAAAAAGCAATATCACTCACTCTCACTGCTCAAACATCCCATGAATTAAAAAAAAAATCTTCACTTATATTAGCAAATCATGTTCAAGGAAAACAAAATTATGCATTCCATGTATGAAAATGAATTATTGTATTTTGCATCTCAGATCCCCTAACTCTTTGTCTGGAGCTTGGTTTCTTCATTGGTCTTCTTAAGACTCATTATTGCATTAATTAGTATTTTTAAATCTTTCAAAGTTATTTTTCTTTAAATTATTGTAGTAATCACTTGCCTGAGCCTCCACTCTCCTGACTCATGAGTTGTCTGCCCAGAATAATTTGTGGAGGGACCTCATCCATACTTCATTCACAATTGAACTCTTCAAATTTCTTCATCTGCTCATTATTTGCTGCCTTGCTCCCTCTTAGGTACCCTCTCGCCTCCCTTTCCAGCTTCTCTTTATGTATTATTTATGTATTGTGTCCCCTAGAGTGTCTCTCTGTCTCCGTCTCTTTCTCTCTCTTTCCCTCTCTCTTTCTCTCCCTTCCACCTTCTTTCTCTCTCTCTGGCTTTGGCTCTCATAAAATCCTTCATCTGTTCTTATCACTTCATTCTCTATCACTTCATAAAAGCCTTCCTATGTTTCTTTGAAATGACCTTTTCATAATTTCTTACAGTGCAAGAATATTCCATTAAATTAATATACCATAATTTGTTGAACTATTCTCCAGTTGGTGAGTATTTTATTTCTGAGTAGTTTGACATAGCAAAAAATAAGTCTACAGATACTTTTACATATCGGTATCCATTCCCTTTGTCTATTATCTCCTTCAGTTATAATTCTAGTAATGGTATCAGTAAATCAAAAAGTAACACAATTTTTCAATTTAGATGAAATAGTTATAATTGTTTTCCAGAATCCTCAAACAATTTCACATCTCCACCAACACTCCACTTGTGTGAATCTACCCAATGCTCCTATCACCACTCTCCCATCTTGGTTTGGATAAGAGATGAGTACCACTGACAATCCCTTCGGCCCCTTTGGGAAGAAAAAAATGACTGGATCCAAATTCTCTAGACCCAAAGCTGTGGTAAGCAAACAGCTCTTATGGAAAGAATCTCCTGATCAATGATATGGGCCCATCACCACACCTCCATGTGTGGGGAATAAATTTCACACCCCCTAAATTCCCCAGGCCCTGGAACAAAGCCCCAATCCCACCCCACTACTTTACCCTACACAAGTTACAGTTTGGGATTATATAATTATGTGACTTGTACCCACAGAACCACGGGCAAAGCACTCCATCTTCCTATATGAGGATTTTCATCTTTGAAAAGGAGATTCTAATTTTTACACCACCAAACTCTCACAGAATTGTTGTGAGAAAGCACATTGTAAACCTTAAAGAACTGCGTGTATGTGTGTGTGTGTGTGTGTGTGCACAGTATTATTGTTCCATAATGTGACTGTAAGTGCCATTAATAGAACAGAATTGGGAGTTGGATTAACCATGTGTATGAGCCACTATGGCATTTTTTTAATGTTCTTAGGACTGCCTCCCAATTTTTATTTCATTTCACGTTCCCACTTTAGTACAAAGTGACTATATGGAAGGAGTCATTAAGGCGTAGAGAGTGATTTAACATGAACAGCGTTTATTTTACCAAGGGTGTCTTCCTCCAAATCTGATTGTTAAAATATGTCAGTAGTAAGTGACTTACTTTGTGTGCACGTCAAAATATAGATTACTATAATGGTTCTGGGGATTGACAGGAAAGTGCAAATTTTAGAGATTGTTTTAAGGTAGATTTAACAGGTTTTTGTTCTTGGATATGAGAGTAAGAAATTTAAGAGCTGAAAACCAAATGAACTTTGAAGTTGCATCCATTTCTGCCTTCCATGGTTACTAGAAATTGGTTAGAAAAGCATGTCAAATCACACTTTAAGGAAGACAGTATATATCAACACTCTATTTTCCTGAATGATCAATTTTAATTGATCGATCACCTTTCTAAGAGATATTTGAACTATTATCTACAAGTCAGTAAATCAGATGGATTCTTTAATTGAAAGAGCAGAGAAAAAAGAAAAACTTCCATTTTAAGCATTTTGAGTAGATTCACCTTTATTAGTCATAGTTTTCTTTTTTTGTACTGCTTATTTGTTTATTGATTTTACACAAAGAATAAAAGCACTGCATGCAGGTGTCTGCTTTTCTAAAAAGCAGAATACATTATGCTATTAGGTTAAATGTCCAGGGCTCCCTAAAATATATCCATGTCAAAAAAGGAGGCATTGTTCACCAGCCATATGTGCTCAAAACTGATTTCTTATCAGATATATCCACCAATACACACATTTTATAACAAGTCAATGCTGCCCTACCTGTGGAGCTGAGGGTTAAGAATATGCTGATCCTATGAGAACCACAAAGATTTTGGCACTAACTCAGCACATCTGAGGTAGAGCACAAACCATTCCGATATACAATGGATTCCTCAGGACCATATCTTTTTTTGTTCAACAGGACTCACTAAGGGGATTTCGGTACCACCTGATAATTATACTAAGGAATGGAAAGTTGACTGTTAAGTAAACAGAAATGTACAAATCTTTGATTTTACATTCCTAGTCCATTCAACAAGGATAACTAGCTCAAAAATATTTTAAAAACTCCAAAGGAAAATGTTCATCCTTTATTATGATCTGAAATATGAAATCTTAAAAAAAAAAACCTTCAAAATGCTATATTTCAAAATTTTCAGGAATTTCAAAATTTTTAGAATGCTAGAATGTTTTTGCTCAGAAGGCAGTCACACCCCTGTCCCTTTCATTATAGAATAGTGACACCTATTCCTGGTACAAGCCATGAAGTAGTCAGACAGCAGCAGAATGACTACATAAATAAACCTGTCATTCTTCTATCAGCAGAGTTTTCAGAGGGAAAAAAAAAAGTAACGATAGTGAAATTGGAAGACTTAAGGAAAGCCATTTATGTTGCCCTGGAGAATACAAATCAATAAAAGTTCATGGCTGAGAGGTTCTCATTGATTGGAACATACTAGTAGCACAGTAATTTCCAAACTCAATGTAGAGTTTGCCAACCACACCACCTTTTCTGATTGTATCCAATAAAATGTTATGACCTAAAACAGCTACCTGCACTATAGACCCCTCCAATGTCTTTATGTGTTTGACTTTAACATGACCAAGCTGGAATCAGGATACTTAAAATGTAGTTTGAACAAATTATTTTTAGAGTATAAAGTTGAACATTTTAATGTACAACTCATAAAATGGCTTTGATTGAAAGCCTATTTACCATTAAGAAGCTTTAAAGAAAATAATATAGCAAAAGTATTTGAAAAGTTACTTTAAAAATGTATTAAATTTATTTTGAATGTGTTTGTTCATAGATGTTGCTAACAACTTCTCTGTTAATTCATTAGGTATATAAAACACAGCATGACTAGTCTTGGTAAATTGCTTCATGCTGAGATACCAGTAACTCTCAGTTCCAAACCAGGAGAATCAATTTTCTGAAAGCTGCCTTAGTTTTAATGCTCTCTCAAAAATGGCCCTTCTGTGGAAGATGTTGTGTTTGATTTCTGCCAAATGAAGTAGGCTATTTGGCCTAAAGAGAGAATAACAAACTATTCTCAGAAGAAGGTCTAACCCTAATTGAACTTTACAGTCGCAAACTACTGAAGGAAAGAAGACAGGGGAGTAGAGAAATTTAAGCAGGATAGTTCAAGAAACTGGTAATTAACCATTAAATATTTCCAGAATCTGCCTCTAACAATTTTAGGCCTTCATGGTGGTAATTAAATATTATAATTAATAAACTTAGGCTCCCTAAAGTAGCAGTCAAATTGTATCATTTGTTATCTTCATCATATCCCATGTGAAAAATATTATTATATAATCTTGCACTAAATATTTAGAGATATGTGGATTGCATACATTTCTATAATAACTACACAAAGAGAAAAAAAATCTTTGTAAAGAAATGCCTCTAAGAGTAATCACTGTGGTATAGCAGAAAGAAAATTGGCTCCAGAAGTCAGAAGGCTTGAGTTAAAACCCAACCTCTGATGTTTATTACCTATGTGATCCTAGGCAAGCCAATTAACTTTCTTGGGCCTTAGTTTTTTTATCAGTAAAATGGGGGTGGGGGAGGAATGGAAGGGGGAAGGTTGGACTAGATGACTTCTAAGGTTCCTTTCAGCTCTAAATTTATGATCTAACAAATCCTACAATTACTAACATGGCTACAAGTGTATTGTACATGGAAAGAACTCAATAAATATTTGCTGAATTCACCTGACTTGGATTCTTCAGAAGATAAAAATATAAATCTACTTAGATTCAAAAAGGTTCTCTTTAATTTATGGACAGTAGATATATGATTCGTAATTTGGAAGAAGTTAGCATATCATTAACTTTTGTCATGGAGGACCACTGATCTCCCTCTAGCCCACCCCAAAATGCTATTTTTTTTGTTCCTTCCTGTCCTGAACAGACCACTGATCTAAAACAGCATCATTAAAACTGTTAAGTTATTGTTTTGTGATTTGCTTTATAGGATAATAATATCACATTTGGAAGGATGCCTATGCCCGAAAAAAAAAAAAATTATTCCTTACATACCCAAGAAGTGGTCAACTAGTCTTTGGTTAAAGACTTCTAATGAGGAGGAACTCCTGTCTCATAATGAAGCCTATTTTGTTTTGGGAGACCCTCTAATTATTGGGAATTTCTTCCTTACATCAAGCCAAATTCTTCTTTTCCAAATTTCTACCCATTTGTATTCTGTCCTTTAGGTCCAAAGAGAACAAGTGTTTTCCCTCAGCCAAGTTAAAGTGCTCCAAATACTTGAAGAACATCACATCTCCTGTAAGTATTTTCTTTTGCAGGGTGATATACTATTTCATTGAATGACTCTGGCCTCTAAGGTCCCTCCAATTCTAAATTCATGAACTGATGATCTTTAATATGGCATGATGTCTAGACCTTTAGCCAACCTGGTTGTGTTCCCAGTTTGTTACTCCCCAGCTGATAAATATCCATAACATGTGATGTCTATGACAAGTGTAGAATGGTTTAGGATAGAATTATCTTTGCCATATCACATAGTTCACTCAAATTGAACTTGTTCCCAATTAATATACAATCAGACAGTTTTCACGTGACCTCAATTTCCTTCCCCACTGTGAATTTATGAATTTAGTCTTTTTTTAATCCAACAATATACCTTTATGTTGTCATTATTGTTTTTCTACAATTCTGTCATATTAGATTTGACCCAGTGTTCCAGTATGGCAAGATATTAATGGATCCTGACCATAATCTTTGCCTATATCCAATTCCTGGTCAAAAATGTTAAACTTTACAGACATAAGCTTAGAACCATTGGTGTATTACAATTTTGTCAGTCATCAAGTCAATACCAATAGTCAATATTTTATACATTTCATACATCCATATACGTATATAGTATGCATATATTTTATGCATATATCACAAAATTGTAAAGAGACTATGTTAACACACAAAGTAATACATTTTTATTATAGGAAAAGTCTTCATTGAATTCGTATGAGTGAAAGTGGAATTGAAAGTGTCTCAACAGGATAAAACCATAAGAGTTGTTAAATTTCTTTGGAAAGTGGAAAATTATGCAGCCAAGAAAATAATTATAATGCTAACACCAATATTATCAATTTTGGAAATAGCCACAAGCCTCTTCACTCCTATTAAGTATCAGATTGCCAGAAAAGCAGAAAAGAACTGTGAATCAGTGATCTTTCAATAAATCAAAAATCTATGATTTCCTTGGTTTGGGCACTTCCCCCAATGACTTTGATCACAACCTCACTGATACTTTGCAAATAATTTTATGAGGATTTGTAGTAATACATTTCTATGTAATTATTATATGTTATAAGAGAATATCATTAAAATATATTAAGTCAATCACCTCATTCTCATATTTATCTCATTACCGTCCCTCTACTCAAAACGTTTCAGTTTGGTCAGAATTGCAAGAGGCTATATTACAACTCCAAATTTCTTTCTGTCCCTTACTAAGCATTTATTAGGCACCTACCAAGTATTACTAACTATGCTAATCACTTAATAAATATCCTTTCATTTTATCTCAAATGATCCTTACCACAAGAGTTGGGTGTTGTTCTTACTCAATTTTACAAGTGAGGAAACTGGGGCAGAGGGAGGTTAATTGACTTGTCCAGGGTCAAACACTTGGTGTCTAAGGCTAGAATTAAACTGAGGTCTTCCTGATTTCCAGTCTAGCACACTTTAATCTACAGTATCTCGTTGTTACCTTTAGCAAAAATGATGTAACTTCCCTTGACATAACTTTCCATTTTCATGTTTTCATGAAATTAACATGCTTATCTTCCCTACTGGAGAAATATCTTTCTTAGTGTACACCTTAGCAACCAAGTAAGAAAAACACAATTGAAGAAAGTGTTTCTTCAAGCTAAAACTCTGAGATGGACAGGGGGAGAGAGAAAGAAAGAGAAAGAAAGAGAGAGAAAGAGAGAGAGAGAGTGTGTGTTTGTGTGTTTGTGTGTGTGTGTGTGTGTGTTCTGAACTTAGGCTCCCCAAATCCCAGAGAAAACAATTTCAGAAATCATGTGGAAATTTACAAAACCCTTACAATTAATAATGAGGATGAGACCTTTTTTCTAGCTTTATACCAAAAAAGGTGGTATTTCTGACATTTATTGTACATATTTAATAAAAAAAAGTAAATGTAAATATGTCATTCTTTCATGATTATATTCTTTCCTGTTTGTGTAATACATGTTTGAAACTCATAATGTCTTTTTTCTGTTTTTTTATTATTTAATCATGTGCTATGCCACCAATATTTTTGTCTACTTTTATTTTGAACAGAATTGTAGAGTAAATGAGTAGAATTTTGTCATTCTTCCCTCCCCAAAATCTAACACAGCATTGGTAAGCACTTTAAAAAAAAAAAATCACCAGCTAATATTCTTAATGTTCCTCTGTCCATTTAGAAGAAAGAGTTCTGATAATCAGAGATAGGGACACATTGTTCTAATGCAGAGGTTCTCAACCTTCCTAATGCTGACCCTTTAATGCTCCTATATGGGCGTATCTGCATGTGGGCAGACCCACCAGGAGACAGGTAGAGGAGCAGTGTCTGTGTTCCTAAGACCACCAGAAATATGTGTTTTCCGATGGTCTTAGGCGACTCCTGTGAAAGGGTTGGTCGACCCCCAAATGAGTAGCGACCCATAGGTTGAGAACTGCTGTTGTAATGTGAAATGGTAGCACTGAGTCTCTTGAGTGTTTAATTTTGTTGTGGGTCTAGTCTTTCTTTACTTATTACCCAGATTATGAAAAGTTTAGGCAAATGCAGACAAAGGATTCAATATTGAAAACATCATTGAAGCAAAGGGACCTTCCAACACATAACTAGAACAAGTACAGCGAAATAGAAAGATTACTGGATTTGGAATCAGGGGACGAAAGTTTGAATTACAACTCATATTCTCGAGTAAATCATTAAATTTCTATCAGCTTCCATTTTTCTTACTTGCAGATGCAGGATTTGGGATTATATAACATTTAACTTTTTTCCCCTTTTATTATTTTTTCTTTAATAGCATTTTATTTTTTTCAATTACATGCAAATAAAGTTTTCAGCATTCATTTTTATAGAATTTCGAATTGCATATTTTTCTCCTTTCCCTCTCTCCCTCATTCCTGAGACAGAAAGCAATCTGATATAGGTTATATATGCACAATCATGTTAAATCTATTTCCACATTAGTCATGTTTTGAAAGAAGAATCAGAGCATAAGGGAAAAACCATGAAAAAGAAAGAAAAACAAAAAAAAAATGAAAAGAGTATGTTTTGATCTGCATTCAGACTTCCTAATTCTTTTTCTGGATATTACCTTTACATTTCAGTCCATCTCTAGTGTCTCAATTGTGGCACAGTCTTTAAGGAAGTATGCAAGGTCACCTCCACACAGTCACATGGCATTTGAAGAGGAATTACAGAAAATCAAGATTCAAGAAAGGGGTCTACATTTGCATATCAGTTTTCCTCTAATTACTTATCTCTTTTCTGATTAATCTTTGTGGCATCTCAGCAGGGGACACGGTATCAATTAGCCCTGAATCAATTGGAAACCTTTCTTATGACTTAAGATAACGGTTCAAATAGCATATTTCTTGAATTTTGCTACCAATGAATTGTTATCTAAATAAACAAACAAGTCCCTTTTTCTTCCCTAAGAATATAAATGGTTGGTCAAGCCATTTGTTTAAAGTAACCTGGTATAAAACAGCAACAAAAATGGCATTAGAATGTGTCTCAATAATCAATGTTTTCTTTTGTTTTTTATTTTGTTGGAAGAACAGAAAAAAGGGATTTTGTGGCTGAATAGAAACATGTTGTTCCATGACTGTGGGTTTCCTGGGAGTTTTGAATAAACAGAAAGAAACATGAAATAATTGTGTGAAGGCAGCATGAGAGAGTTCCTGCTATGCCCAGATATGAAAAGAAGTTTGCATAAAGCAGACCACAGTTTACAAAGGTGGGACAATGTGATGGCAGCACAGACCATGCTTGCTACAATACAATTTAAAATGTGTACAGTTTAAAAAATAAAATGAAAAATCTAGCATCTCAAAGGATTCAATTTGCTTTCAAAATAATTTGCCCTTTATTTTAACAATATATATTTCCTAAAGAGAAAATGGTAGACAGTTGGAAGTTGGAGATAGCAAAGTAGGGGGTTGAACCTGGTACCAGCTTAATAAATGTCTGTTTAACTTTTGAAAATGTGAAAATCACTAGAAAATTCCATTTCTATTAATATAAGTGGTGGGAACAGAAGAAGAGATTTTTAAATTTTGAGGACAAGAACCACATTTTATTCACTTTCATATTTCCCAAAGTGTTTATCAGAATCCCCCATGCATAGCAACCATTTGGTGCTCATTGAACTCACTTGATATTCATGTGTTTTCCTTATCCTTACTGCTAATATGTGGTCAGTATAACATGCATTCAGCAATGATTGTATTCTTCATTACTTAACCTGTTCATTTCATTTACTCCATATCAAAGTTTATGGCCAGAAAAAACTGGATTTCATCATAACTCATGGGGTCTTAAATAAGCACTAAGATAGCATCTCTTTCCAAGTCTGAAAAATAAGCCAGGTGCATAAATCCCAGCAGCTGATTTAAGGCAGGCCATGCTTAATTAATGTAATTTGTCTTTAAACATAGCATATAAATATAGCTTATTTAAAATGTGCAACCAAGAGCCAGTATAATGTTGCTCAGTGGTGATAATTGTTAATCATGTTTACATAACTCAGGTCAATGCTAAGTAAATTATAAATACTGAGGCATATATTCTACCATTTTCACTGGCTATCCCTTCATGACTGAAATTTTCTCCCTCATCTAAATGCCTTACTTCCCTGACTTCCTTTAAGCTCTACTTAAAATCCCACCTAAAACACAAGAATACTTTAAAATTTTACTTTGAAATAAAAATTTTCATTCTCTTATCTCTATTTCCTTTGCCTAGTGGATTAAAAAAAAAAAAAGAGTACACTGATACAATTTATATAGCTTGTTCCTTTGAGGTATTTGTATATTCTGGTCCTTGTGGTATCATGAAGGTATTAGCTTAGAAAAGAGAACACTAAAGAGGGAGATCACAGATGTCTTCAAATATATGGTGTATTTTCAAGTAGAAGATCAATTAGATTTCCTCAAAGGAGAGAACTAGTAACATTGAAATTTCAGAGAGGAAGACTTTAGCTTTATGTAAAGAAAGATTTGCTAACAATTAGAGGTGGGTCAAAACGGAATGGGTTGACTTGGAGATTCATGAGTTCCCCTACATTCGAGATCTTGAAATAATCTTGGCCTTTGGTCAAGAATGTTAAGGACGTGATTCCTGTTCAAGTATAGGTTGGGCTAGCTGATTTCTCAGGTCCCTTCCAACAATGAGATTCTCTGGTTCTTTATTAATAAGGAACTATAACTACTTAGGATGCATAAGGGAGATCATACTACTGATTTCAGTTATCTGAATCATCATTTTTTTTAATGTCTTTTAACAAAAGAGATGAAGTTCAAAATACATGTGTTTGTTGTGTCTAAACACTATAGTAAATAAGGTCTTAGTGAAAAACAAATAATAAAAAAGGAACAATAGATTTATCACAATTATGATGGGGTGATAAATCTTTGCAGAAGAAACAAAGAGAAGAAATCACTGGAGACAATATCAAATTATTTTGATAATATATACATACATATGTATACATAGTGTGTGTATGTGTGTGTGTGTGTGTGTGTGTAAGTAATTTAGCTCAAGGGAAAGCTTTCTCTAAAATGAAAATGAAAAAAGTTGGGGTTGAAGTGAATATATCAGATAGACATCTGATATTTACTTTCTACATGTAAAAACAACAGAGATTTTGTTCCTAGCTGGAATAAAAAATAATGAAAATAGGTAGAGGTCACCAGCTCTTCCAACCTCACCTGGCTAATCAAGATGAAAAAAAAAGGATAGAGAGCCTGCCAAGTGAGCTCCACAAAAAAATGGCACATTTTTCTGTTCCTGATGGGCTGTCAGAATTAGATAATGAATCTTGAGGAAAGAATCTGAAGAGCTATTCTGATAAAGATGAAATTACATGTTGATACCATCTGCAAGGCATAGGAAGTCAGCAAAATTGTCTTGTTCCAAAGAGAATCTCTAACTAGATGGTGTAGAAAGCTCCATCTAGATGCTGCCCCTTTCCTGTGAAATATGCAAACTATGGAGGCCTCAAGGGATAAAGGTTATTTGTAGTGTTTGGAGATGATGCTATACAGCTAGGATAATCCATGCACTTAGGCTGGGGATCATATATCCTTCTGATTAGAGATAAACAGCTAAGTGGCACAAATCTAGACTTGGAATCAGAAAGATCTGAATTTAAATCCTGCCTCATATGTTTGCTACTTGTGTGACTATGGGGAAGTCACTTAACTTCAGTCAATAAACATCAGTTTCCTCATCTTTCAATTAGTGATAAATAATAGTGCCTACTTCACAGTATCGTGAGCATCAAATGAGAAAATATTTGTGGAGCATTTAACACAGTGTCTTGCACATAATAGGTTCATATTTTCTTTTCTTCCCTCCTTTTCCTTTCCATTCCTCAGAGGAGAGCATTGGGAAATCACTGATATTTTTGCTGGCAGGAATATATAATAAAAGGAATATAAAACAAAGGAAATACAGCATAGATTACTAGGTCCACATTTTCCACCTTGTCTTTTCGATCTTGCCCCAAGTCAACACCCATAATAACCAGGGGCATTATATGAGTAAGTGAAATACAGGATGATAACCTGATGGAATGACAAAGTCAAAATAAGGTTGTAAAATGTAACCTGGGAGATGCTAGGAGTTTTGGAGACATTTGAAAAAAAAATAGCTCATTTTTAAATTATGGTTCTCAGTTCATGAGATTTCTATCTCTTGATCATCACAAATAAAAGTGAAATGTAAATGTACACTGATCAGAGAAAATAAATAAGGAAAGGTTGTGTACTTCATTTAAAAAAAGAGAAGTAAACATCAGTAGAAACAGATTACTAAAGTTGTAGAAATTAGATGGAGAGCTAAAAACAAAACTGAAAGGAGAATAAGGAATTGTAAAGCAATATTTTTTTGGTATCAGAAATAGCTGTCCATATTTCTATTCTTTTTCC
>CM053591.1:94293792-94314939 GCA_028646515.1 Pseudochirops corinnae
GTAGTCCAATAATTTTTAAATTGTCTCTCCTGGATCTGTTTTCCATGTCAGTGGTTTTTCAAGGAGATATTGCACATTGCCTTCTATTTTTTCATTTGTTTGGATCTGTTTAATAGTATCTTGATTTCTCATAAAGTCATTTGCTTCCATTTGCTCCACTCGAATTCTGAAGGAATTATTCTCTTCAGAAAACTTTTGAGATTGTTTCTCCATCTGGCTAATTTGACTTTTTAAGGCATTCTTCTCCTGATTGGGTTTTTGGGCCTCTTTTGCCATTTGAATTAATCGATTTTTTAAGGTGTTATATTCTTCAGTCAGGTTGTTGACTCTCTTTTCATGATTTTCTTGCATCATTCTCATTTCTCTTCCCAAATTTTCTCCCACTTCTCTTATTTGATTTTCAAAACCCTTCTTAAGCTGATCTATGGCTTTTAGGAAGTCTTCATGTTTCTTCGAAGCTTATGGTGTGGGAGTTCTGACTATGTTGTCTTCCTCCCATTCCATGCTTTGATCCTTCTTGTCCCCAAAGAAGGCATCTAGGGTTCAGTTGCTATTCTTACTTTGCTTCCTTTGTCTGCTCATGCTGGCCAGTCAATTACTTGATTTTTTAGCTCTGTGGAACTCTGCTTCTAGAGGGGAAAGTTCTGTCCCAAATTACTGGGTTTTTCCCAGCTGCCAGAGCTATTAGGGGGCTGTTGTTTTTTTTGCAGCCCCCATCAGCTTTGGCCCACTGAAAACACATCCCAGGACCACCACTCAAAACCACAATTCGGGTCCAGGCTGCTCAACACAAGAGCACTTAGCCTCTAAAGATCACTTGGCCCCCCTGCAGTCTGCAGGCTGGGAGCTCTGAAGCAGCCACGTACAGGTGGCTCAGTTCTGCTGCTTCTGCTGCTTCCTTGCCATGGAGGCAGTTTGCCTGGACTGCTTTTCTCCCTCAAGTTTAGCTGAATTGCACTGACCTTTCACTTACTCCTTGTTTTTTATGGCTTGATAATTCTGGATACTGCCACAGGTACCACTGATTCACTCTCCTGAAGGCTCCAGCTGTGGCTTGTTCTGGCCACTCCAGGGCCAAGCTGCAGTTTCAGGCTGGTCTGGTGTCAGCTCCCAGTGCTGAGATGATCCCTTCCTGCAGAGCTGCCTTCAACAAGGGGTATATTTTTGTGAGTTTTGGAGCCCTAAAATCTGTTTAGTCATATTTTATGGGTATTTGAGGTGGCTATGTGGGAGATGTAGAACTTTGCTGCTCCTATGCCACCATCTTAGCTCCGCCTTTGCAAGAATAATTCTTTCAAAATTAGATTGGAACAATTATAACCTAATGACTTTATGAGAACTCAAAATACTATATCCAAACAGATGAAAAAAAAATAGAAGGACATGTGAAATAACTCATTGGAAAAACTACTGACCTAGAAAATAGGTCCAGGAGAGATCATTTAAAAATTATTTTTCTACCTGAAAGCCATGATCATAAAATTAGCCCAGATACCATCTGTCATGAAATTATGAAGCAAATTGCCCTGATATTCTAGAACCAGAGAGCAGAATAGAAATTGAAAGAATTCACCAATCACCTCTTGAAAAAGATCCATAGAAGAAAATTCCTATGGATATTATAGCCAAATTCCAGAATTCCCAGGTCAAGGAGAAAATACTTCAAACAGTCAGGAAGAAACAATTTGAGTATTGTGGAAACACAATCAGGATAACAAAAGACCTAGCAGTTTCTACATTAAGGGATCAAAGTGGGAGAGGAATTTATTGGGAGAAGAAGAAAGGGAGCGATAAATTAGGGTAAATTATCTCATATAAAAGAGGCAAGAAAAAACTGTTACAATGGACGGGAAGTGCAGGAAGGTGAAAGGGAATGGAACAACCTGATATTTGTGGAATTTGGCCTATGGAGGGAATAACATACACACTCAATTGGGTATCTTAACATACAGGAAAATAGGAGGGCAGAGAGGATAAGAGGGGGATGATAGAAGGGAGGGCAGATTGGAGAAGAGGATAGTTAGAAGGAAACATTTTTGAAAAAGGATAAGGTCAAAGGAGAAAATAGAATAAGTGGGGTGTGGGATAGGGTAGAGGGAAATATAGTTAGTCTTTCACAATATAACCTCTATGGAAATGATTTGGGTAACTACACATGTTCAGCCTATATTGAATTCCTTGTCTTCCCAGTGGGGGTGGGTGAGGAGGGAAGAAGGGAAAAAATCTGAAACTCAAAGTTTTAAAAACAAATGTTTTTTTTTAATTGCTTTTTTTTTTTTTAATTGCTTTTTACATGGAACTGGGAAATAAGATATATAGGCACTGGGGTGTAGAAATCCATCTTGCCCTACCAAAAGTTGGAGGGGGGAGATGAGGGATCTTATAAGAGAGAAGGGGTATTGAACAAGCTAACTATTTTGGGGTAGAGGTAAGGGAAAAATGGGGGGAAATTTGTAATTCAAAATCTTATGGAAATGAATGTTGAAAACTAAAAATAAATAAATAAATTACATAAAAAGAACACAATGATCTTCTTAAGTAATGAGTTAAGAAATATGTTACAAAGGTTAAATTTATATCTATTCAGGTGTTATAATTTTTAATATTTTGTGGCTGATATTTTAATCTATTCTAGCTTTTTTTCTGTTTTCTTTATTTTTCTATGTATCTTTGACTCATAATCTAAATTTGCTTTTTGTAATATTCTTTGTTTTAAGCATGAATGGTTAAATACATTTGCATTTCAAAAGCAAACATTATTGATTCAAACCCTACTGACTTTCATATATTCCTTGCTTTGAATAAGATTGAATAAGTGAAAGTAATACTAGAAATGATCTGTGTTGTTATTCAAGGTCATTCAAAATGTTTACTTACTGAGGATAATGGATTAGCTACATGTGAGAAACCCAAAAACTCCAGAAATTCATATTTTTTTCCCTTATTCCTTTGGCTCTTTCCAGTTTTATACATTTTTTCAGATTCAGGAATCTTTGACACAGGAAAGATCAGTAAATTTCCGTGTCTCATTAGGAAAAAAAATTTTTTAATGAGTTTGTGCTAAATATTTTTATAATCTTTATCATTAAACATGATACCACATATAGGAATAATCTATTCAGAAAAATACCATTCAGGTTCAAGTTTTAAAAAGATAACTTTTTAATTGGTTAGGCTCATATTCTCATCACTTAGAATAGTCAGGACCAGTCATAAGGTAAAGTTCTGATTGACTGTATACGTCAAGATCACCTCTGTGCTCATTAAGGAATATCTTCATACAGAGACCCTTAACTTAATGAAGCACATTCTCTTGGTACTTTAGTTACACTGTGGGACTGTTAGAAGCTTTTGAAGCTTCATTAACTCTTTCAGGCCATGTGGGTACCATTTAGTAAAAGCCTGCTTCACTGACCTGAAAGGTACACTATTCTGCTGCTGATTCTCTCACAACACTTCTTAACTTTGACATATTACCCAAAGTTGCACTTTAGTGTAAGATTAGAGTATTTCTTTTGGTACTTCTTGCCATCACAATCTCCTTAACATATAGCAGTTCATTAGATTTAATTCACATCCATGAAACTAGGCTATTGGACTATATTCCACAGTAGTAGCTTTAGATACCTCAAGAATATTTACTCTATGTTATGATAAATCCATGACTAGTTTTCCTGGGGCTAGACCAAGAATATTTCTGGGGCTGGAAAGGAGGTATCGCTAAATCCAGGTGGTCATCTGACTACCTTTCCTCCTATTTTTCTATGCTTATATTATGTTCACCATTAGAATGAAGTTCCTTGAGGAAGACTATTTTTCCCCTCTTTTTTTTCTCTTTTATTGTTTTTGCATTTGGAGTTCTAGCAGAGTGATGAATTGAACTGAGTTGAATTAGGATGGAATATGTCAGTCATATCAAATTCTTGATCTCTTGTGGTCTAAATTGAGGAGCAGTTTCTGCGGATTAAATCCTCTAATCATGGTAGAATTCATTGCTTAAGCCAATGAATAATTAGCCTTTAAGAAGCAGGTACAAATGAAGTGTAGATTGTGAGTTTGCTAATTATTTTTCTGTGCTGTGGACATTAGATAGCATAGGAAGTGTACCTAGAAAGTCATGGAACTTATTTAAAACACTATTCATGAACTCTATTTTAGAGACATGCATGATATTCAACGTGAGCTCTCAGTCTATTCAGAAATGGTTTGTCTGTTTTATAGACTGTACTGAATTTCTGACTTTTCTCCACTTCATGTTCTAGCTATAAGCATATTCTAGTTCCCTTTGCTCCATGATCAGCAAGGAAAGACAAAGTTTATGAAGCTATTTCCATAAAGATGGCTTGAGTGAATATGGTACCAATTATCACTAGAAACTTAGAATACCTGTGTTTCTGATGATGCCTCCCAACCATATTATGAATAATTAAATGTCAACTGTATTCACTTATTTAATCTATGTAGGCCTTTAAGGTTTATATGCTTTTTATTCAGCATAAATTTGTGATAGGTATTATAAATAATAATTACAGGTAAGAAAACTGAAGCTCCAAGAAATGTAGATACTGGAGAAGTGTCATATAGATAATCCTTGTTGAAATAGGGATTTAAATAGTTCTCATGATTCCTTGGTAAGTGTTCTTTGCACTAAACTAACATGAATCTTTATATCATTAAATTTATATTCAGTTGTATACATCTTCATCTGTGTTTTCTGTTAGATGCTTTGTGATACTATAATTCCACTCAGGGGTGTTTAATTAATAGTGGTAGTGTTTTGTTACATATTTCTTTGACTTTAGACCTAGGTTCCTTTATTTAATTATATTACTATTATTATTTTTTATTATTTCAGTATTTAATTTACATTTACTTTTTCTCTTGTTTTATTCTTCTACATCTCTCCCTGTCTCTCTTCCCTATACTTTCCCATCCAACTAGATGATAAGCAACTCAAAAATTATGTCTTATTCAGTATTATATCCTTAGTATGTATCATAGTATCTTGTATATTATTGCCACTTGTTGACTTTGTGTGATTTTTTATACTTGATAACATTTTAATAGAGTACAGATTACTATGTCAAAGTAAACAATAAATTATAAAAATAAATTTAAAATAAGGAGATATGGAATTTGATTACAGCAATACAATCTAACTTATCTAAACAACTTTTAACCCTTAGCAGCAGAAATTATTCAAAAGCAAAGACAATGCTTATAATTATCGTTTCCTAGAAAAGTTTAACCATACAAATATTTGTTACAGTGAAATGGCTACAAGATTCATTGACACTATATTATAGAGCTAGATAATGGAAGGCTGTTGTAAGAACTATATCACTGGAAGTGAAGCCAGGATGACAGAGTAGAGGCAGAAATTCACCTTAGATCTCCCCCAAACCCCTCCATATACAAAAAAAAAAAGATTCTAAACAAATTCTAGGGCAGTAGAACCCCCAAAAAAGATGGAGGGAAACAAATTACCAGCTCAAGACAACCTGGAAGATCAGTAGAAAAGGTCTGTTGCACCAAGGTGAGAGAGGAGTGCAGTCTGGCCCAGATTGTGCTAGCACAGATCAGACCCCAGCAAACCTGGGGCAGACCTTGGGGCAACTGAATCAGGAGCATCAGTGGAATTTTCCAGACCTCTCAGTCCACAGATGTGAAAGACAACTTAGAAGGTCTGAAGGAAAAGTCTATTGCACCTGGGTGAGGGGAACAACAGGCTGTTCCAGCACAGCCCAAGCCAACCAAGAGCACACCTAAGGAGTGACCAAATCAGTAGTGGCAGCAGCGGAAGCTGCTTCTTTGAGCTCTCAGCCCACAGATGGTAAGGGAGGTCGAACAGGTGGTCAATAAACACATCTCTCTTTTAATCATATCACCTTGGAAGAACTGAAAACTCAAAGGTCCCTAGAAGTATCTCTGAAAACAACTGCAAAAAGCCTCTGAAATTTGGAACAATACTAATGCCACCCTGAAAGCAGAGCTCTACTTTAACAAAGAGTTAAAAGTTAAGTAATAGACTGAGAAAATGAGCAAATAATGGAAAATACTCTGACTATAGGGAATTATTATAGTGACAAAAAGAACAAAACACGCACTTAGAAGAAGACAAAAAAAGTCCTACATCTAAAGCTTAAAATAGAAATACGAATTGGTCTCAGATCATGGAAGAGGTCAAAAAGAATTTTGAAAATCAAGTAAGAGAGGTAGAGGAAAATTTGAGAAGAGAAATGAGAGTAATGCAAGAAAATCATGAAAAATGTGTCAACACTTTGGTAAAGTACACACATACACACACAAAAATACTGACAAAAATAACACCTTAAAAAATAGAGTAGGCCAAATAGTAAAAGATATCCAAAAAGCCAATGAGGAAAGAAATGGCTTAAAAATCAAAAGTGGTCAAATGGAAAAGGAGATCTAAAAGCTCACTGAAGAACATGATTCCTTAAAAATTATAATGGAACAAATGAAAACTATAGTGAGTTAATGAGAAATCATGAAACAATCAAATCCAAAAGAATAGGAAAAAAAAATAGAAGACAATGTGAAATAGATTATTGAAAAACAACTGAACTGGAAAATAGATTCAGGAGAGATAATTTAAAAATTATTGGACTACCTGAAAGCCATGATCAAAAAAAGAGGCTAGACATGAACTTTCAAGAAATTATAAAGGAAAACTGCCCTGATATTCTAGAATCAGAAGGTAAAATAGAAAGTGATAGAATCCATTGATCACCTCCTGAAAGAGATCGCAGGAATATTATAACCAAATTCCAGAGCTCCCAGGTCAAGGAGAAAATATTGCAAGTAGCCAGAAAGAAACAATTCAAGTGTCATGTAGCCATAGTCAGTATAACACAAGATTTAGCAGCTTCTACATCAGTGGTTCTCAACCTTCCTAATGCCCCGACCCTTTAATACAGTTCCTCATGTTGTGGTGACCCCCAACCATAAAATTATTTTCATTGCTACTTCATAACTGTAATTTTTCTACTGTTATGAATCGTAATGTAAATATCTGATATGCAGGATGTATTTTAATTGTTACAAATTTAACATAGCCCACAGGTTGAGAACACTGTTCTACATCAATGGATTGGAGTGCTAGTAATATGATGTTCTGGGGGGTAAAGGAGCTAGGATTACAACCAAGAATCACCTGCCAAGCAAAACTGAGTATAATTGTTCTGAGGGAAAAATAGATATTCAGTGAGATAGAGGACTTTTAAACATTCTTGATGAAAAGATCAGAATGGAGTAGAAAATTTTACTTTCAAATACCAACCTCAAGAGAAGCATAAAAAGGTAAACAGCAAAGGGAAATCTTAAGGGCCTTGATAAGGTTTAACTTGGGATGATGATATTTGTAACTCATAAGACCTTTCTCATTGTTAGGGTAGTTAGATGTATATATAACAGAGGGCACAGATGTGCATTGAATAAGAAGGAACGATATCTAATAAAATGAAATTAGAGTGTGAGAGAGGAATGAATTGGGAGAAAGAGGAAGGGAGATGTAGAATAGGACAAATTATCTTGAGGAAAGAAAAGGAATTATATAGTGGAAGGAAGGAGGGAGGAGGTGATGAAGAATGAGTGAACCTTAATCTAACTAGAAGTGGCTCAAAGAGGGAAAAACATACACACTAAATTGAGTATAGAAATCTATCTTATTTTGCAGGAAAGATGGAGGGGAAGGGGACAAAAGGGTGAGGTGATATAATGGAGGGCAGATTGGGGTAGGGAGTAGTCAGAAGCAAAACACTTTTGAGGAAGGACAGGGTAAAAGGAGAGAGAGCATAGAATAAACAGGGGGAGGGTGGACAGGATGGAAGAAAATACAGTTAGCAATAATAACTGAAAAAAATTTGAAGCAAGTTTCTCTGATTAAGGGCTTGTTTTTCAAATGTATAGAGAACTGAGTCAATTTTAAAAAAATAAGAGCCATTCCCCAATTGATAAATGATCAAAAGATATGAACAGTTTTCAGATAAGACAATCAAATCTATCTATAGCCATATGAAAAAAAAATTATTCTAACTCACTATTGATTGGAGAAATGCAATTAAAACAGTTTTGAGGTACTTACTCATAGCTATTAGATTGGCTAGTAGGACAGAAAAAATAAATGACAAATGTTGGAGGGGATGTGAGAAAAATGAGACATTAATGCCCTGTTGGAATTGTGAATAGATTCAACCATTCTTTTTTTTTTTTTTTTTTTTTAGTTCTTAAAAGCATTGCAACGTTCATAAACACATGAATTTTCTGAATCACCAATAAGGGAAATGAAGATAAAAACAATCCTGAGTTTTTACCTTATATCCTAAAAATTGGCAAGAATGACAAAAAGTAACAACAAGGTCAATTCAGAATGATAGGTGCACCAATACATTGTTGGTGGAGCTGTGAAATCGTATATCCATTTTGGAGAGCAATTTGGAATTATTCAAATAAAGTGACTAAAATATTCATTTCCTTTAAACAAGAGATTCCATTATGGATAGAGCTCATACCCCAAGGAAGCCATTGATAGGGTCCCCCATACTATATCTATATCTGTATTTATATCTATATCTATATCAGCATTTTTTCTTCAAAAAAGGGGATTACTATGATGATATAAAATACATAAATTTATTGTTTTAAAAATCAATAAAACATAAATTCTCATGTTCAAAATATCATGTGCTATATGGTATAGGTTTCAGTGAGGAAATCATTAGCATACCTTTATTAGATATGGCAAATGATCAAATGTTCACATAAAAAGCAAATGATATGCTTCTCAGTATTTCAAATAGTCTGCACATCTACACAATACAACTTACTTTACAGATGGTTTTTCAGGGGTCCAATGGGAAGATTTTCTGTTGAAAAACCCCAAAAGTGTGCTTCATCCCAGGGTGAATCTAAGGCCTCAGAAGGTGGGTTTGTCAGCCTCCAAAGGAGAAAAAATAATAGAAGGGCTTTAAGAGCTTCAGCTTTTTATAAACCAGCACAGCTGGATAACCTTTCTGACAAGTGTCCATCCTCCTAAGAGTCAAACCTTTAGTCAGCTGAATCATCCCATCCTCCACAGCAAGCCTTCTGAAACTTTTGGTGTAATGTGTAATGTAGCCCCTTAGTCAGTCTAATCAAACATATAAACTCTTAATGCACAAAGTATAAGGCATAGGATTGTAAAAAAAAATTAAATCTATTATAGTTTATTAAAATTTTAACATTAAATTTTAAGTTTTAGTAATAATTTTTTAAAAATAATAAAAAGGTTACAGACACCATGTTAAGAATCCATATTCTATAGAGAAATGTAGTGAAATCCACTCCATCACTCTGAACAAAACTTCTACACAAAGATAAGATCATAAAATTGAACTCAACAAAGGAATTCTACATCAGTAACCTAACTGAGCAGTCAAGATTCTTTGAGATATATGGAAAGAAGTGGTCCCTTGAGGGATGGAGTGGATGGTTTCACTTAGTGAAGGTGGTTTCCAGTGCTATGTGAGGTTGAAGAAACTGGACTTTGTAGTAGAGACATTTAGGTCTCAAGTTCTTTACTGATCAGTTCAACGTAGATTCCAATTTGTAGGAAAAACTATTTTACCATGTGTTTTTGGTCAACTTGTAATTGAGTCTCTTGGACAATTATTACCATCATTATCAAATCTTTGTTAGTCTTAGGTCTGAAGGTTTAGGTAAATGACCTTGTTAAGAAATGCTTATATGTGGACGAATAACAAGAGATCTAGGGGTGTTATCTTCATTTTGAAAGCAAGGAGAGAAGAAAGACCAAAAA
Source organism: Pseudochirops corinnae (assembly GCA_028646515.1). Taxonomy (NCBI): domain Eukaryota; kingdom Metazoa; phylum Chordata; class Mammalia; order Diprotodontia; family Pseudocheiridae; genus Pseudochirops; species Pseudochirops corinnae. The sequence goes on from CM053591.1 coordinate 94,303,610, forward strand.
GGTCCTTGGAAGGCAATAGCTGATGTGCTATAGATAAGCAATCCATCTGTAACATTGTAAAATTATATATGCCCACTTTCATAATCAAAGAAAATTCCAATCTTTTGCACGTTTCTTTATGTGAGAGTTACCCTCAACGTGTGAGTTTGCAAGGCAGAAATTATCTCCCACTTTGAAGGTTTTCAGGGCAATTACTTTTCCGGGTAACAATGGGAGGTTCCCCGTCCTGTTAATGGAGTTCTTACAAATCTCTACTTCCCATTCAGTCAAGCCTGCCACCTCCACTTCCTAGTAGTATATTCCTGAGGAGAAACTTTGAGCACTCAGCACAGTGGCAGAATAGTTAAATTTCTCTGGATGGTCAGGTACATGCTTGGGGACACATGAATGTTTCAAACCCTTCAGATCAGGAGATACAATCAGATAGAGATCGACTGTTTCAGGATCCAGTGTTATATCTCTCTTGAAGGTCATCGTCATTTCCCTGAGCCCAGTGACATGACACATTGGCTATTTGGGGAAATCATCTTGTGAATATTGAAGTAGCAATGCTTCACTCTTATTCAACATATTTTTCACATCCAGGACAATTTTCAAATCTAGCTTCTTAAAAGCCAGTCCAACATGGATGGGTATTCTTTGTAGGTCTTGAACTTATTGGAACAGTTTTAGCTCAATCTTTAATTTTTCCAGGTTGGTGCTGGTGTTCTTTCTTCCTCAAGAACTGGTACATTCCACTATATTTTGATACAATGGCCTGTTTCATAATCTGTACATTTGCCTTATGTCATACATATTTATCTTTTCCTCAGCTAGTACAATTTAAGTCTTATTTATTTTTTCCTCATAAATCATCTAATATCTCTTGGAGTTTATCCAGGTCATTCTCAGTAGCCATTTCTAAGGGAAAGACTTGGTGTTCCATGTGTTCCAAGACTGGCAAATAGTCGTCAAAGACTATGCTGATCTGCACAAAACAGTTACTCTTCTTCTTGTACTTGTCATAGGTGGTAGGACAGTTGATGTACATCTCAGTGGCCATGGGCAAGTCATTTAACCTATCTCAGACTCAATTTCCTCATCCAAATTGGAAAAATGACACTTGTGAGGATCAAATGAGAATACACACACACACACACACACACAAAATAGTAGTACCTCTGGAATCAAGTACAAATTCCTGTTTGGTATTTAAAACCCTTCCCAATCTGCTTCCAACCTACTTTTCCAACATTATATATTATTCCTCTTCAAATACTCCATAGCCGAGTCAAAATGGGCTTCCATACTTTGACATTCTTTACGGACAGGACAGAAAGTGTCTGTCATGCCTTTAAGGCATACCTCTATCCCCTCTGCCCTGATTGTGTAGAAACTACAACCTATGAAGGTGGAAGATATGTTCATGGTGAATAAATCACAGACTCAAAGGCTTTAAGTAATAGAATCAAATTGTAGTTACCTCTAGTTGACACATCAACCAAGAATCACACAGTTAGTGAGTGGTTAAATTTTATTGAAATGGATTTATTTTATTCAAATAAACTCTCTTGTTTGGTCTTTGTTGTTGATTATTTTGGACTTAATTGTTCTAAGTTCAGAAATTCAAAGAATGGGATTTATGATTATCTGAGTTTACTACTCAGCTCTGATACTAGCATAACTTTGAGGATAGAGATTATTGGAAACAATCTGAGCAGTAGAGGAAGAAAGCAGTTATATTAGCATGCTACTCTTTTGCCTCCCTCAACCCAAACATCATAAAGTTTTCTATCTTCTTGAGCACTTCATTTTTTCTTCCTTCTCTGATCCTAGGGAGAGACACAAGTGGACACACATACATACACATGCATACTCATTCACTCACTCACTCACACATACACACTCACTCATTTACCTCCAAGAAATTCCAGCCATTCTTTAAAGCAATTTGGAGCTATGCCCAAAGGGCTATCAAACCATGCATGCCCTTTGACCTAACAATACCACTCCTAGGTCTATATACCAAAAGAGATAAGAAAACAAAAAGCAAAAGGAGCTACATGTACAAAAATATTTATATTAGCTCTTTTGGAGGGGGAAAGAATTGGAAATTGAGGGGCTGCCCCTAAATTGGAGAATGGCTGAATAAGGTGTAGTATGTGATTATGATGGAATACTATTATAAGAAATGAACAGAATGCTCTCACAAAAACCTAGAAAGACTTGCACAGGCTGATACAAAGTGATATGTACTGTGTACAAAATCTGAGTGCAGATTGAAGTATACTTTTTCTTAACTTTATTTTTCTTGAACTTGTTTTGTTTATGTTTTCTTTCACAATATGACTATTACAGATATGTTTTGCATGACTACACATTTACAATCTATATCAAATTGCATTCTCAAAAGGGGAAGGGTATTGGAAGAAAGGAGAGAATTTGGAACTCAAAGTTTTAAAAACAAATGTTAAAATTTGTTATTACATGTAATGCAGGAAAAACAAAATACTATACAAAAAAGTACTTTCAATCTGGTGCAGTTGCACTATCATCCCCTCCAGGAGCCAAACCTGTGAATTACAACTGGGAGAGGTTGACTAGAAAAGCATTAACTATTATGGGTAATGGATAGGTATAAGATACAAAGTAGTTGTATAGATATAAAGATTAGGTACTTCTCTGAACTCTATCTATGTACATATATGTATGTCTATATACATCTACATAGATACATATATTTGTATGTATATATGTAAATTTAGTCCTCAAGGCTCTACATATGTGGATGAGTGTGCATATGAACCTCTACTTGTACAGAGGAAAACAGAAAAAGAAAGAACTGTTTCACCTCATTGTGATGTATTGATGTCCTTATTTATGTAAGTATTGCTGTCACTGATATAAGTCAGAATTCTTTCATATTTTCATTTTGGGTGATTTTTGTTTACATCTTTCTGTAAGTCTTCTATAGAGAATCTATCCCAAGTACTGGCAGTTTTCCTCGTGTTCTTCTTATATTTTAAGCATATCAGTTAGTTCTTGGGCTACCCATATGTTATGGGGCTACCTATATGCCATAGCTCCCTCAGTATGACTGTATATCTTTTTCTTTCTTGTAATCCTGATCTTTACTAATGTTTTGTGACACTTCTTACATTCAAGTCATCCTAAGTGACATATTACAATGTTTTAAAACAATTCGTGCTTTTTATGTTACCCTCAAATGTTATTCTTATGAGAAAGTGGTGTTCTTATAATTTTACCAGAAGAGAATTGATGTTAAAAAGACTGCCAGTTGGTGATTTTTTAAAACACCATTTACCTCACAATATGGTGAAAAGTAGTTGAGAAAAAAAAAAATTAACCTTCAGAGTTTGGTGTGAGATCTTGCTGAATGATATGATGTTGAGAGACTTTGCAGATAAAAATGAGAACAGTTAGACAAATGTGAAGTAGACCACAACTGCAGATACTTTTATACTGCTGTGTTCTCATTGGCAAGGAAAAAAAAAACTTTGTGAGGAAGTGTCAATATTTTAAAAGAACATGCAACTAGAAAGAACAACCCAGCGTGACCAAACACCTATAAAAGAAATCTGTCGGAGATAATAAGTCTATAAGTCTTCAGGGATTGATTCTTAGGATACCTTAAATACAGAATCCCATATAGACAGTACTTTTATAAAAAGAAAAATGAGAGAATCCCAAAAAAAGATATGGTCTGTTACTGGTTTTAATTTAATAGTGCTTCAGAGGCAAATTTCTTTTGAGTAAACCTAATGACATATGTGTAAATGCTTGTGCAATGTTTAATGCAATGAAAAATACTTGATAAATGTGCTGTAGGCTAGGTCTAAATGAGGTAATTTATCCATGCCTGTTCTTTTTGCCCTATATGTCTCTTTCTACCTTCAAAAGACACTTTTGATTATCAACAAGAACTGTAACTAAACAAGAGTGTGAAAACAAAATACCAAGTTTGCACGTGGTTGTGGATTCCTTTTTCAATGATCAAATGGTTATTAGTGGAGAACTTATGCTAAATTAGGATAATAACTTTAAAAAACAAGAATACATAACTTAATTAAAAACATGCCACATGATTTCTTATGGGTTAAGGAGAAAACTGATATCAGTTATCATTTATATAATACTTTAAGGATAGCAAAGTGCTTTGCTTTCATTATTGCATCTGATCTTGGAAGCAAGTCTTAAAGCAGGTGCTATTATTATTTCCATTTAATAAATGATAAGGCATGGTCAGAGAGACTAAAGCAACTTGCAAATTACATAGACAGGAAATTTCTGAAGTGGGATTCAAATCCACATCTTCCCATTTCCAAGTTCAACACTCTAGCCACAATATCAAACTGCTTCCCAGAAGAAAAGATTTTTAACCTGAGTTAAGCATCTAGTTGAGGTTAGGAAACAAGTCTGAAAAAGAGCCAAAGTATACTAAAGGGGCAGCTAGCTGGCTCAGTGAATAGAGCACCAGCCCTGAAGTCAGGAGGACCTGAGTTCAAATCCAGCCTCAGACACTAAACACTTAATAGCCGTGTGACCTTGGACAAGTCACTTAACCCCAATTGCCCTACCAAAAAAAGGCTAAATAAATTAAAAAATAAAATGAGCTTATTTAAAAAAAAACAACTAAAAAAACAAAGTATAGTAAAAATGAATCAAGGCAAACTGTATGCATGCTGGAACTATTATCCCCAGGATTTAATATTTCCTTTTAAAAATACATTATTTATTATTCTAAACATTAAAAGTAAAAATTGACTTCTGAATTCTTTCCCTCTCTTCCACCTCTGCCTCAACCATTGAGAAGGTAAGAAACATGATAACAATTATAGATGAGAAATCATGCAAAACTTATTTCCATATAAGCCATGTAGCATACTAAATACAAGTAAAATAAATAAAATGAAAAAAAAATTATTCTTCAATCTGCATCCAGATTCCACCAGTTCTCTCTTTGGAGGCAGATAAGTTTTTGATAAGTCTTTTGAAATTGTCCTGGATCATTGTATTGTTGAAGATAGCTAAATCATTCACAATTGATCATTAAACAATGTTGTTACTGTGTATAATGTTCTCCTGGTTCTGCTCACTTTATTTTGCATCAATTTATATGTCTTTCCAGGTATTTTTGAAACCATTTTTCTTGTCATTTTTTTATACCACAATAACATATCATCACAATCACATATCAAAATTTGTTCAGTCATTCTCCAACTGATGGTAATCCTCTCAATTTCCAATTTTTGCCAACACAAAAAAGAGCTTCTCTAATTATACATACATACACACACACATACATATATATATATATACAAATACAAACACATACACACATATGTGTACACATATCCATGCATATGTATGTGTATATCTATCTATATCTACATACATGGATCTATATTCATATATATATATACATATATAACACATACATACATATATACATAAACACACATATATCCCTTTTCCTTTTTCTTTAACCTCTTTGGGATATATACTTAGTAACAGTATTACAGTATTGCTGGATAGTTGTTTGGGCGTCCTTATATTCCCTCTTACCTGTCTATTTCCAAATTCAGTTACTTTTGGAAAATATATCTTTTACTCCTACTTATATATTGAAAAATGACAACATTCAGAGTGGGGTAAAGAGGTGGAGCAATCAATGAATAAACATTTATAAAGCACCCATTTTATTCCAGGTAAGTGCTAGGGCTAAAAAAAAAAAAAAGAGGCAAAGAAAGGGCAGCCCCTGCCCTCAGGGAGCTTATAAGCTATCATTTGCACTTTACAAAGCTCTATTGCAAGTTTCTTCTTTGAAATTCCAGGAAAGCATTAAGATTATGATCAGAAAAGATAATGCCCCGTACTTAAAGACAACTTTTGGTTCTATCTTTTATTAATTTCATTTTCTCTTAGGATCAAGGGATCAAGGGACAGATATAACCTTCATAGTTGATACTATAGGAACCACATACCATCATGCTGGCATTTTAAATGGAATTCTAGAATTGTGTTCATCTTCCAGCTTTCCCATTCATACCCAATTTGTATTTGATATGCCTCTTCCTCATTGCTTCCTTCCATGGTTAACATTCTCCTCCAAATTTTCTTCCAAATTCCAAATTTCTTAAATACAGTCTTTCAGATCATCACCTTAGGCATAAGCCCCTTCTGCCTAATATCTTTTCCCAAACTCATGGAAGTATTCATCTTAGGCAAAGTTTTCTACTTATAAGATCATCACTTCTGTTTCCTTCAATACTTCTGTAATGGTAATGAAATTTGAAAATCCCTTTGTATTGGAAAGCTGACAGGTACTTAGCACCTAGTCTCAAATTAAGCCTCTGTTAAAGAAACAGAAGGTATGAACCCCTGTTGCTGACATAACAGAAAGGAGCTTAACAGGGAGGAGCAATTCTGTATATAAGGAAAAACCCCAGCTGGGAAAGTCAGAACTTCCTAGGAACTTGTGGTGGCAGAGCTTCTTGTAAGGGCCAGCTGAGCTGCTGAGGACTTCAAAAGGCCAGCCCAGCTGCTTGCTGAGGACTTCCAAGCTAGGTGGAGCTGCCAGAGGAAGCATGACTGTGGTGTTGGTACTTTGTCTGTTTATGTCTTTGTTAAGCCTTGACTTCCCAGGAATAGAGACTATGAATGATTTAAGATGGACTGGATATTGTGAGCTAATATGGAACAGGAATTGCACAGAGAGAGGCAGAGCCAAGATGGCAGCGTAGGAGCAGCAAAGTTCCACAGCTCCCATATAGCTACCTCAAATATCCATAAAATGTGACTCTAAACAAATTTTAGGGCTCTAAAACTCACAAAAATATACCTCCCCGCTGAAGGCAGCTCAACAGGAAGGGATCATCTCAGCGCTGGCAGCTGAAACCAGACAAGCCTAAAACTGCAGCTTAGCCCTGGGGTGGCCAGGACAAGCTGCAGTTGGAGCCTTCAGGAGAGTGGATCAGTGGCACCTGCGGCAGTTTCAAGAATTATCAAGCCATAAGAAACAAGAAGTAAGTGAAAGGTCAGTAGAACTCAACTAAATTTGGGGAAGAAAAGCAGACTGGCCAAACTGCCTCCAGGGCAAGGAAGTGGCAGAAGAGGCAGCCCTACAGCCACCTCCACATGGCTGCTTCAGAGCTCCCAGCCCGCAGACTGCTGGGGGGTCAAGCGATCATTCAGAGGCCAAGTGCTCTTGTGTTGAGCGGCCTGAATCTGGATCATGATCTTTGGTGGTGGTCCTGGTATGCGTTTTCAGTGAGCCAAAGCTGGTGGGGGCTGCAAAAAAACAGCAGCTCCCAATAGCTCTGGCAGCTGAGAAAACCCCAGCGATTTGGGACACAGTGTTCCCCTCTTGTAGCAGAATTCCACAGAGCTAAAAAATCAAGTAATTGACTTGCCAGCATGAGCAGGCAAAGGAAACAAAGTAAGAACAGCAACCAAACTCTAGATGCCTTCTTTGGGGACAAGAAGGATCAACACATGGAATGGGAGGAAGACAACATAGTCAGAACTCCCACACCAAAAACTTCCAAGAAACATGAAGACTGCCGAAAAGCCATAGATAAGCTTAAGAAGGATTTTGAAAACCAAATAACAGAAGTGGAGGAAAAATTGGGAAGAGAAATAAGAATGATTCAAGAAAATCATGAAAAAAGAGTCAACAACCTGACTGAAGAAAATAACACCTTAAAAGATAGATTAACTCAAATGGAAAAAGAGGCCCAAAAAGCCAATGAGGAGAAGAAAATCTGGAATTTACCCACAGAATGATATAGTGATGCAAGTTTGGCTTTTTTTTTTTATTGTGGTGATCTTTGTATTTGATCAAACAGTATTTTATTGTTTTTATTTAAAAGGTTTTGCACTTTTCTTAAAGCATTTCCTCTAGTACAGTATTCAGATGTTTTAAAGTAGATAGATAAACAAAACAGAACTATTACTTTGACTATTATATGTTTAATTTTCTTTCAGTTTTTTAAAAATTTGTTTCTCTTCTTAATTTTCTTAAAAGAATTTTAAAGTATGAATTTGTCATATTTTTTGAGGTTCTACTAGTTTTGAGAAATTCTCCATTATATTTTTAAAGTTCTCTATTTGGTGGTTTACCTTGGCTATTTCTACTTTGAGAGATTTGTTTTCTGATAAAATTTCTTTCCTGTCTTCCTTTAAAATGTTATTTCTCTTTTAAAATGTTCCGAAGTTTCTTGCTGTCTTTCTATGACTTCTAGGGAAATGATATAGTTTCTTCTCCAATGAGATTCCAAAAATTAATTTCCCTTCATAATATAATATTTCTTTCTTGTGATGTGACTGTTAAAATTGATTTTTCTGTTGTCTGAATGTCACACTGCTGCTTTATCTGCTTGAGAGCTACGCTTATCCATATTCTTCTCTTGAACATTTTGTCTGTTAGCTTTTATTTACCTTTATTTCCACTGACTCTTTTCTGGATTCTTACCCCTCCTTTTGCCTCTTCAGTTTTAGAGAGACATAAGTTTTTCTCCTTCATAGTCCCATGGACTCTCTGTATCTATAACTTCCTCACCTAGGAAGTTGTAGGCTTCCAGCTTGTTCCCTGCCCAGATTAAATTCAGTCAGAAGAAAGTTGACTACAAGTGTGTTTCTAAGCCACCTTTCCTTGCATGTGGAAATTCTTTCCTCTTTAGCTGGTTCAACATTATATATTTTATGCCTTTGTCCCTCTCTAATTTTATTCCATTGTCTTTACATCACTAAGGAGAGCCAATGTATTTTACTTCTTATACAATGGTTTTACCATCTCCCATAAGTGACCCACTGTCATAAGGTGGGATACCTTATGACCTTGGAAACACAAAAGTCAGACCCTAAAACCTCTGTTTTCATGTGTACTCATTGTATGGAGAACGAGCTGAGGTGGTGAAAGGTGAATGGGCTACAAGAGTATTTTAACTATCCAGTGTTATTCTGTAAGGCCTTTACATTTTTTCAGTATTCTTATCTTCTTTTCTTATTGATTGTGTTTTAATTACTATAGAATTGCCATACATTTCCTTTTCTTGGGTGATCATTAGGATAAGGAATTATAATGAAAAGTACTACTTAACCATGTTTATGATCATGCAAGTCCATGACTGAGTTCTACAAGGTCTTAGTACATATGAAATATAATCAAAGAAGTTGTGAAATGTTTTCTAGGAAGAGAAATCCATAAATATATTCATGATACAATGACTAGAGCCACAAACAATTAAACCAAGGCACAATTTTGAAGAGCATGCTGCAAATACTTAGATCCTGACTGAGTACACTGAGGAATCTATGGTAAGGTTTTTCAATACATGTTGAATCAGATATGTGAAATGAGTATCCTATGACAATTCCTTTTAGCATGTTTTCTGTGAGGAAGATAGTTTGAAGGATTGAGTTACCATCTTTTAGGGACATATGAAAACATATTATTTTCTTTTCTGAAACAAGAATGACTACTATACCATTTCACATCCAGTTGAACCTTGCCTATGACCTTCATTCCTCCACAACGAGAGAAGAATTATACTTCAGCTCTATATTTTTAAATTCCCAATATACACATGCAGGCAGCATAGTGTAGAGACAAGTAGCATATTGAAGTAGAAAGAACATTTAAATAGGAGTCTGGAAACTAATCTGAATCCCAGCTCTGCCACCAACCAGCTAGAATATAAAGATTAATTAAATATTAGGATTAATTAGGTTATCTCTAAAATTCCTTGTAGTTCTACTAATCTATGCATCTTAAAAGGATTTTTGTTTTGTATTCCCAGTAGTTAGCACAGTGTCTGACACATAGTAGGCATTTAGTTAATATTGTTGATGTGACTTTCAAAAATAAATTTAAACTCATTCCATCAAAAAAAAAACCCTTTTAGAATAAAGAATATGTTTTGATTAGATAATTTTGTTTACAACAATTAGTGTTGAGGTGTAGGAATATCTTTTAATTACTCTTAGTTGCCTTAATCACTCTATTACAGATTCTTTTGTATAATACATTTACATACATTTCTGAAGAACACAAAAATGTGAGAATAAAATTTCAATTTTATCATTGTCTGCTACTCCTAGAATTATACATTGTTTCTGATTTTTTTTTTAAGTGTGAAAGCCTACTCTGCAGGTTATAATTTCTACAGAACAATCCATATATGAATTCTGAAAGAGCCTGGAAGGTAGGGTTTTTCCCCACATAGACAGATGAATTAGGATACTTAGCTGACAGGGTCATCACTACATTTCTTATCAGAAAAATGGATTTCTACTGCAGGGCTGGAAAATATTAAAAAATCCTCAAGTATGCAGTAGCATTCAATGAATCATGTCATAAATTGAATAGAAAGGGAATCTAAGCATGTCTTTCAGAATACGAAGTGGGAAGGGGTCCTGCAACATCAGGCATGCTAAATAAAGAAAAATACCTTGTTTTAGCAAAGAGGACTTTGGGCTTCAGGTAGAAAATTGAATGGCTATATTACAGTGAGTACATCCACAATAATTTACATTAAAAAGTTCATTTTGTTTCTTAAAGTCATATGTGGTGTTAAATGTTGTGTAAATCATTTAAATTATTTTGCTCTACTTAAAGATTATGGATAGAATTTCAATATTACTATGAAAGCTGTCAGACTTAAAAGGAAAGTCAATATATAACACTAATGGTATTTACTCTTCGGAAAAGTTATATCAAAAGCATTAGATTTGTTAGTGTCTTAGAGAACCAATTAGAAAGGGAAAAAAAATCCTTTTTTATTTTCCAGTAGAAATTATGTAGGCATAATTGACAAGAAATTTAAATGACCCAGTATGGTCCTGGGGAGACTAGATGAAATTGCAACTAACAGCATTTATTTAACCTGGTGAGATGCTCCATCCACATGTGCTTCTCTTTGTAAATTGGAAATATTGATTTATACTCCTTCCAGTCTAGTAACTGTTCAAATTTGCACCTGATATGTTAGCTAGACCAAACTGTTATATTCATTTCTACTTCGAATCTGTCATCATATGTAGATATGTTTTTAAAGGGTTTAATACAAAATGAATTTGAAATATTTATTTCCCTTTATCATTATACTTGGGCAAATGAGAATAGCTTCCAAAGATCAAAAAGGATTTCTTTTTAAATTCAGAAAAAAAATATTCTTTGGATCAAAACCATGAGAATGGGAGAATATGTAGAAGATTCATCTATAATATATCTAGGTTAATAGTGGAGAGGAAACAAAAAGCAACTGGAAAAAGAATAGAAATATGGACAGCTATTTCTGATACCAAAAAAATATTGCTTTACAATTCCT
>CM053591.1:94315439-94355259 GCA_028646515.1 Pseudochirops corinnae
ATATAAAATAATATAAATTATAATTATAATATAAAAGGCTATATGATTCATGTTCTACAGAAAAAAAAATATGAAACCAAATAAAACTTTTTATTATTCTCTGTCTACCTTAAATTTCTTAATGTTATATCGGTTAGAGAGAAAAAAGAGGCTAAGTGACTCCAATAATAATCCAGGTAAAATACATTTATTGTATTAAAGACTCTAAATCAAAGGTTCCCACATCAATTCTCTTTATATTTAGCTGCCCCTTGACTGATTTTTAAACCAGTTGATCATTCTTCCAGGGCCCTATAATCAAACCAATATGGACATGCTGAAAACTCCAAGCATATATTGGAGATAACTACTGTCCACTCTTCCTACCATTTTTTATTTCCAGGGAATAGTCAACGAATCAACAATATCATTTTTCCTGGGAAGCATAGGATAAGCTATTATTCTGTGGTTTGTCAGAATTATCATGATTATGAACTAGGGCTCCTTTCTTTGGCTACAACTCCTGTTTCCCATACCTATCCATGTCAGTCTTATTCCTCTATGGTCTCTATTAAATTTTATCTTCCCCTTCTGTTGTGCCCTCTGGGGACCCTGTTCTATTTTAAAATAGTTCTCTTCATATTAGGCCTTCTCCTTTCATGTTCCTTCCATCTTCTTTCAGCCACAAAAAACTTTCTCTCCTCTGGAGACATTATATCCCGGGCTACCCTGTACCTACTCTTCACAATAATTCTTCAAAAGTTTCTCTTCTCCAGTTGCTATTTAGTACTTAATACCACCTCTTTCTTCCCTCTCAGAAGAGGAATTTGCTTCACACTTTACTGAATAAATTGAAATCATACATCCTGAAATCCCTTTCTTCCCCAATACTATACTTTAAATCACTGCTACATCATGTACTCCTCTCTCCTTGCTCAGTCTCAGGAATAAGAAGTGTTTCTACTTGACAATACCAACTCCTCTATTTATGCCCTTGATCCACTCCTTTCCTCTCTCCAACTGTAGACTGATCCTTTCAATCATCACTTCCCTCCCCTTCAATCTTTCCTTACACATTGGTTCCTTCCCTGTTGCCTGCAAACATACTCCAACCTCCTCCATCCTTAAAACAAACCAAAAACTTTCTTTTGAACATACCATGCCCTCAAGCCATTTACTTTATTTATCTCCTCAATTTAATGGCCAAACTCCTAGAATATATTAACTATATACATTTTCTCCACTTTCTCACTTTCACCTCTCTCACTCATTTCATAGCCACTTGCAATCTGGCTTTCACCTCCATCACTCACCAGAGAATATCCTCACAAGGTCTCTAATGTCTATTGCTGAAAACAATATACATTTATCAGTCCTCATTTTTTTAACCTCTCTCAAACCACTTAACACTATTGACCTATCACTCTGGAAATATTCTCTTCCATGCGTTCTGGTGACATTGCTCTGTTATGATTCTCTGCCTCTCTGTTTGGCCGAGCTTTTTCAGTGTGCTTTGCAATCCATGTCCTTCCCCTTCTGTAGGTTTATCCAGGATTTTGCCCTAAACATTTTCTTCTCTATATATTCTCTCTGTGTACTTCCCATAGGCACAACTATAATCTTCATGCAAATGACTACCAGATCTATATATTCAACCCTCATCATTCTTCTGAGTTCCATCCTCATATAACTAATGGTCTACTATATCTCCCCACCTAGATGTTCTACAGGCATCTTAAACTCAACATGTCTAAAATATAGTTCATGCTTCCACTTAAACATATCTTTCCTCTTAATTTCCTAAATTATAGTGTCGAGGTCACTATAATTTTTCGAGTTCCTTAACTTTAAAACCTCAGCCATCAGCAACTTTTGAATCTTACTCCCCATATCCATATTCCAACTCTTGCTGATTTGTCTACTCCTACATATCTCACATCCAACCCCTTTCTCTCCAATCATAATCATTCTAATTCAGGCTTTTATAGCTTCTCACCCAACTAATATAATACCTTCCCAAATGAACTACTTAAACCCAGTCTCAAATCTTTCCAAAGTACCCTCCACAGAGCTACAAACTGAAATGTTCAAAGTCAGATTTGAACATCTTACTCCTATGTTCAATAAGCATCAATGTCCCTTACTGTTCTTAGGATAAACTGCAAACTCGTATGTTTGACATTCAAAACTATTCATGTCCTGACTCCAGTTCATTTATAGAGAGATAAAGCATTTATTAAACACTTACTATGTGGCAGACATAGTGCTAAGTACTGGGGGAGAAGGGTTACAATATAAGTAAACCAGAAGCTAACATTTTAATGGGGGAAGACAATATATAAAGAGGGAATAAAAATGGATGGTGGTATACACAGAGTCTTGGTATGCACTTTGCTAGGGAGTAGTATAGAAGTCTTGGTTCCCTTGCCAAAACTCACCTTTCAGGAGAGTATACCTGCAAGTAGTCAAGGAAGAAGAGGAGGAGACAGAGAAGTCTAAAAAGTGAATCAAGATGGGGATGAATTGAGCCTTTCCATACTGATTATATATCACTCCCCTTGTGGACCCTGCACTTTAGTCATGTCACCTAACTGCTACTGCTTGTTCACTACACTGCATCTTCTTCCTCCTTTTTTATATACCTTTCCCCTTGCCTGGAATAGTCTCCATTCTTCCTTCTACCTCTTGGATACCCTACTTCCATTCTTAGTTTCAGTGACACTTTCTTCAAGAGATTTTTCCTGATTCCCTCAGTTGGTGGTGAGCGCTCCTTCATATCACTATGAAATTTTATATAACCTCTATTTGAATTTATTCTGTATTTGCTTATTTGTGAGCATACTTTACCCCCTAGGAGAATGGAAGCTCCTGGAGGGCAGGGCACTTTTGTATTTGGATCCCAAGTTTATCCCCAGTGCCTAAGTATAGCACTCAGTGTATAGCCAAGCATTTAACATATGCTTGGTGACTGACTGAAAAGATCTCAAAAACACATAAAATATTGTATAGCTCATTTTCACATACATTTCTCTAAAGCCAACAGGAATAATAAAAATAACTGTCATTTTTATACATATAAAAATTGAAACAGCAAGTATATGTCATAAATGCTACACATCTTTCGTTAAATTTTTATTCACTATTCAGCACTAAAATAAAATTTAAGAGCTGAGTTATTTAAAGATTTAAAATGTCTTTAGTAAAATCATAATCAAAGTCTGGGCTCAATTAGCAAGAGGGCTAACAATATTATAGACACAGGTCATTTCACTCTAAGGAAGAAGTTAAGATGATTTTAAGGATTCCAAAATGTAACGATGCGAGACCCTTGCATTCAGGGTGTCAATATTTTTTATTCAGTTGTCTATTTTCTGAGCATGTTAGAGTTGTCAGGATCTGTAATGATTTCTTTTTAACTAAAATTTCCATGCTTTGTACTGAAACCATTCCTTTAAAATGAATTGTTCATAAGTATGGTGCCTTGGCACAAGGTAAAGAACACTGCCTCTGGGGGCAGCTAGGTGGCATAGTGAATGACACACCAGCCCTCGAGTCAGGAGGACCTGAGTTCAAATCCAACCTCAGATACTTAACACTTACTAGCTATGTGACCTTGGGTAAGTCACTTAATCCCAATTGCCCTGCCTTCCCTGCTCCAAAAAGAAGAAAAAAACAAAAACAAAAACAAAACAAAACAAACAAACAAAAAAAAAAAACACTGCCTTTGGAGCCAGAGAACCTCAGTTCAAATCCCAGCTCTGGTGTTTATTCTCTACATGAATTTGAACAAATCATTTAAATTCCCTGTACCTCATGTCTCTCAACTTAAAAATGTGGAAGTTTTACTAGATGGTATCTGAGACTCTTTCTAGCATTATATTTATGAGCCTGTGCTTTGTTATTTATCCAATTGTCACATGTCAAGCCAGATTCACTTTAAGTAGCAAACTTTAGTCTACTGGATCTACAATTTTAATTGAATTGATTAGTAAATTTGACGGGGAAAAAATCATAGAATCACTGAATATTAGAAGTAGAAAGGGCTTTTGAAATCATCTAGGTTGAACATCATATGTCTTGTATGAGAAACTAAATGTTCATAATGATGGAGCCTAGAGTGGATTGAGGTCACACGTGGAGTTAGTGTCATAACTGAGACAAGGAACACGTTTCCTGCCACAAGTCTCAGTACTTGCTCTATTGTACCATTAGAGTGAACGGTTTTTAGGATTGGTTTGATTATTTTATTCAGTTCACACAAAGTTAATAGGTGTTCTGTTTTCACATAAATATAGTTTGACTTAGTACTAGATTGTTTTGGGAAGCTGAAGTGAATTTTTCAGAATAATGAATAAAGTGCTATTTAATTACTATAAATGAAAGTGTCCCGGCCTTGAAGGAGTAAGTGGAACTTCCTTGTGCTGCTATCTCATTTGTAGGATTTATGTCAAGATGTAAGGGAAGCACCTCACTCTCCTCAATGAGTTCCAATCAATAGGCTCTGATACACTTTATCCAAGGTTCTTGATAATAGCTCCTGAAACACTCTATCAATGGTCTTGGAAAGATGTGGAGAATCAAAAAGGTGCTATAGGTCTACAGAAGAGAAACTGTTGTCTTAATTTTCTAAAAAATGAAAGATGGTGGTTCTGTAAACTGCCAGTGGCACTACCATTAATTCTTTACAAAAATTCTAAAAAAAACAAATGCCCACTCCCCCTCCAAAAAAAAAAAAAAAACACCAGAAAACATTATGAGAGGACAAGCTGTGAACATCTATAAAGAGAATTGGTCTTACAAAGAGGCAACATGATTTAATCAAGAATAGACTATCTCATTTACTCTTTTCATAGACAACTAGATCGATAGATTGGAGGATTGCTCTAAACATAGCACACCTGGATTTCAATGAAATATTTGAGAAAGTAATCTGTGATATACCTATAGACAAGTAGAAAGGAGAAAGCTAAATGGAGATGTCAAACATAAGGGATTTCTGAGTGCAGCCCAAAGCAAATTAAAATGTAATTGGAAAATAAGTAACAAATTGTAATTTGTATTGTAATTAAATTGTAATAAAAATACAGTAGAAAATGGATAATGTTAATATATGGTTTTCTAAGTCAATATCCACCCATAGAGATTCTTATATACAGTTAATGGTCCCATTTCTCTTTGAGTTTGACTCTACCGGACGAAAGGATAATATACTTAGGAGTATTCAGGCATTGGTTAAACGACTGGTACCAAAGAATCATTACTAATGGGTCAAAGAATCACAAAAAACTCAGAGTTGTAAAGGCTATCTAGTCTGACTCCTTCTTACACAAGAATCCCCTCAATAATAGTGCCAACAAGTTGGCATATAACCTCTGCTTCAAGAATTTCAAGTTGTGAGGACATATTGTATCTACTAAGACACTTTTGAACGTGACTGATTGTTATGAAGTTTTTGCTGACTATACCTAAATCTAACCTTCTTCCACTTCTGCCCACTTAAAGGATTTCTACTCTCTGAGGTAAACAAGAGCTAAACTAATTCTTCTTCCATATGACAGCCTTTTAAATATTTGAAGACAGCTACGTTATGGTTTTTTGTATCATAGATCATAGATTTAGAAGTAGAGGAGACCTTAGAGGCTTTCTGGATCAGCCTTTCATGTTACTGACGAAGGCTCTGAGATTCAGAGAAGTGAAATGTCTTGTCCGAAGTCATCTGGTCAAAAAAGCTACAGAGTATTGTATAGTGCAAATATCATCTCTCTCATTCTAAATGCTAAGCTTCTCTTTATGTAGTTTAGGATTATCTGACACAAAGGTGACCTGTCTTAGTATCAGCATTATACAACCATGTTGCACTGTTTACTCACATTGTGCTAGTAGTCCATTAAGGACAAAGTATTTGAAAAACAATTTCACAACTGTAGGATGAAAGGGATTAGCCAAGAGCTCCTGCACAAATATTCTAGGGATTTTGTGGACTTCAAATTCAATATGAGTCAACAGTGTGACCTGGCTTCCCCCAAAGCTCATGCTCTACTGGCTTACATTGGGAAAGATAAAATACAAATTAAGACAGGTGACATTTCTGTGTTTCACCCTAGCCAAACCACATCTGGGGTGCTGTATATAGTTCTGACTGCAATGATTCCGGAAGGACATTGACAAATTTATTTTTATCAACTGTGAATTGGGAGGGAATATAGATAGCATCTAGTCTGGAGATTCTTAATATTCTATTGTGTCACTGACCCCTTTGGCCTTCTTGTGAAATCCACAGATGCTTTCTCAAAATGATGTTTTAAACAAATAAAATAAAATGTATTGGATTAAAAAGAAATAAATCATATTGAAATAAAAAGGTATTTTTTTTCCAATAATGTTCCTGAACTTTCTTGAAATCTATCCATGGATCCCTAAAGAGTCTGTGGACTCTTTGAAACCTCTAATCCAAATCTTTCCTCATATAGATGAGGAAATGGAGGAAAAGTTAAAGGATTTGCACAATATGACACAGGTAGTAAGCATGTACAGAACAGAGATTTGGACCTCATTATTCTGATTCCAAACTTATTGTCAATTCCTCTATGTCATATTGCTTTCCTAACCTGACCCTATGTTTCCCCATTCCCTTCCTGCCTTCAAAGGCAAGAATCACAAAATCTCAGTTACATAGTATCTCAGAGGATATCTCCTAAAACCTGCATCAAGAATCCCTTCTATATTGTTAGCAAATTCAAAATTCAAGGAACATCTATTATCTACTAGGGATAAGGTATTATCTGAAGTGCTAACCCTTAACTAAAAGGCACATAGCTTCACCTTCCTTGAAATCTCAATGATACCTATTCATGTATCATAAGTAACTATTTTCATATCTCAGTTGTATAAAGAATGATATTTTAAAATATTTTTCATTTATCTTTTTAACAAAATTATAAGGATTTTTACAGTGACTCTTGATCTTTTTACCTGCCACAAAGTTAGGTGAATACATTTCCACATGGTTACTTATACATTCAAAAAGTATTAAAAATGTCTTTCATAAATATGAAAACTGCTTTTTCATATATTTATTTTAAAAATATACCAGTTGAATGAAAAGAGATAGATAGATAGATAGATAGATAGATAGAGATGTACAATTACTGAAAATAAATTCTAGGAGAACTCATGAAGTATAAATATCATCTACTAAATCTCCAGTGAATGTAATATAAAAGAAAAAGTATTCATACAGCTAAACAATTCATCTGTTGCATCCAGGTACCTGTCAATCATATCCCTCCAAAAAACTCCAAACAACAAAAAACTATATTTTCACTAAGCTAAAGATTGGCCAGTGAAGAGATCTCATACTCTTGACACTTGGAGAGTCACAACAGGTAAAGGTTGAAAAGGAATGTCACATAATTGTCAGTCAAAGTTTAGTAATCAGATGTGTCACCTAAAATATAGTCACTTTCTCCTGTCATTCTCCAACAAGAGGCTAGTAGAATGCCAGAAATTGCCCCCTTGTCTGAACCAGAAAAATTATGATTATATAGCAAACATTCTGAAGTACTCAAAACACAAAGGAAAGAACTGACTGTTTTGGCACCCTTTGACGCCAAAACATATTGACAGAACTTTAGTCAACCTTTGGAAGTTTTATCTACACAATAACAAGTTCAGAGATATGTGGATATGTATATATACATACATACATATAGATACACACACATACATATATACACATACATAAATACAAATACACACACACATAAGAAAAAGTCTCCGATGATGTTATAACTGTTACTCAAATAGTCAGCATGGTTTCGGGTAAAGCATACTAGAGAAAGAACTGACCTGGTCTCAGTCTTTTGGGCCATCAACTAGCTGTGTGGATCATAAACAATGTCATTTAGTTTCCATGAGCCTCTGTTTCCCTATCTGTAAAATAAAAACATTACCTAGCTGTTGCAGTGAGGCTGATATGAAGACAAAATGAGATCATATCAATGTTTCTGTTTTTTGTCAAATGAACTGGGTAGTGGTTTTAAGGTCATGAGGACAGTATTTAATATATGATTTAATATATATGTCTTTGTTATACAAGCTAAGTAAAATGGGTGGGTAGGGATAAAATTGCATTATGTAAAAACCAGTTTATACAGAGGCCTGAAGAATGGTCCACTCACATGAAATGAGAAGTGTCTATAAAGAGGTAATCAGGAAAGACCTGATCCTTAAATGTACCTAGAAATTCTAAGATGTAGAAGTAATGAAGAAGCATATTCTAGACATGGCTAATATCTTCCCACACTGAGGTAGGAAAAGGCATACTGAGTTCAGGAAACATTAAATAGGCAGTATGTGAAGGGGAATGGCATATAATAGTTTGGTGCTACTATGCAAAGAACTTTAAATGTCAAACTGTAGATTTCATATTGACTTATTACTCTCTGCTGCTGATTCATATTTTGCTCTATAAAGATTTTTTACCTAAAAATCAAAAAGAAAAAAGTTAAAGCACAAAATGGAGCGAAAGCAAAAATCAACAACAATTAAAAAAATGTTTATCCAATGAAACCTGTCTCTATTCACCCAGAGGGGGGAAAAACAGATTTTTTTAATGCTACAAATGATTTTTTATTACAGAAAGTATTTACACACATCTAATAACCAAGAACATCTTTGCTTACTTGTGTGAAAAAAAAAGAGAGCACAAAAATTATTTTTTTAAAATCACCTTTGTTTTGATAAGCTCCTGTCAGAAAGGCAAAGACAGCTGAAATGATTTATTACAGAACAATATTGATGGAGACCTCTGCCACCTAGTGCCCGAAAGTCTTAAGAAAACTCAGGTGCTCACTTTAATTTTCTCATGCAGACATCTGCTGATCAGAGAATTCTCTTTAAGAGTGTTCAGGTCAAGAGTGAGGCTATAATTTGGAGTGTGAAGAAAGCATACCATGCATGTTTCTGAAGAGCATCTGGCCAGAGAATCAATATAGGATTTCATTTTCATTTTAGTGAGACTTTAAATTAAAGTTCCATTCATAAATGCTTTAATATAGCATTAAGGGACTCTTGGGTATGTTTGAATCTTTCATTAATACACATCTCTGGTGTGTTGCAAGACACATGCTTACAGGATGTTTCTTTAGCTGCTCAAAATATGAATTAATGGAACAATAAAACATGGCCTAGAGTATTTTAAAGGCAGCACAACACAGCTCTTTAAACTTTAGATTAGAATTTTAATTTTTCCCTTTTAGATGTTTCAAAATTCAGTTAAGCATGTGTATGAAATATGTGGCAAGGGGATTAAAAGATATCTTGAGGAGATTTTCTCTATTTTTTTACAAATTCAAAATCTTAAAAACACTTGATGAAAATCCTGCTTTTTAAAATTTAACTACCTAACTTTCCATTAAGAATTCATTCTTACAACAGAGTGAAACATCAGTCATGCCTTCTATGAGATGTTAAGCTCTTTGTAACTTCAGTTTATTTATCCCTGCACCAGGAAGCATTAAAAAAAATTATGCCACACCAAATCCTCTGTCTTTGACCCAAAGCTTCTCACAGCTCTCTTTTCTCTCCCTTGATGTTTTGACCATAAGAAAGAAGTGTGAAAGAGAGATATGCAGTCACATGGATCAGGAGACATATGTTCAGAATGTAACAGTCAATATATAAAGGGTAATAGCACTAATAATAACAATAATAATTACAATGCAGTAGTAATAGATGACACATGGTAATAATAATAAAAAATAACATTTACATTGCACTTTGAAGTTTTCAAAATGCTTTACATAGGTAATCTTATTTGATCTTCCCAAGAACTCTGTGAATTATCCTCATTTCACATAGTAGGAAGAACCAGAGGCTGGTTGAGATTAAGTAATTTGTCCATGGTCAGATAGCTCCTGTCTCTGGAAGGATTCAGATTATCTTCTTGACAAGTGTAGCACTCTTATCTACTCTGCCACCTCATAATAATTAAATTATTATTTGTTGCTTATTGCTGCTGCTATGGTGGTTGTTATTTTGAGATAACCAATGTCGAAAACAATGAAATCATGAAGATCACTTGGAATCATAGAGCTTTGGAGGAGGGTGGAAGAGAAGAAAGAAAAGGAGGAAGAGGAAAAATAGTAACTTTTTGAGGAATACCTCTTAACCTTTATCTCCACTCATAACACATCACACTAATTCAGGCTCTTTCCTATTGTACTATGTTCCTGAATAATCTCCCTGCATCTAAACTCTCTTCTCTCCAGTTCAGCCTCCATACAATTAACAAATTGATATCCCTAAAGCACCTTCCCAAAATACTCCTGCTCAAGAAAATTCAGTGGCTTTTCCTATCAACTCTGAAGGATCAAAAACAAATTTTTCTCTGATTTAAAGCCCTTCACAATCTGTCTTGGGCCTATCTTGCTAGGACAACTCATGTTATTTCCCCCTAATAAACTTTGAGGTATGAAAAACAAATCTATTTGTTGTTCCTCATATAACATTTTCAATCATTCACTTCCACGACTTCATACAGCCTGTCTCCTCATCTCCATGTCTTGAAATCCAGCTGTTTTCAAGATTTAATTTAAATACCACTTCTTACATGAGATCTTTTTTATCTGCTCAGTTTTTAATGTTTTCCCATTAAAAAAACACTTTATTTAAGATAGAGATAAAATAAATACACACACACATAGATAAAAACTACCTTTCTTTGCACACATTTTTCCCCTTTGAGAATGTAAGCCACTTGAGGGCAGAGGTAATATTTGTCACTTTGTCATTTATCATTGGATCCCTAACACCTAGAGCAATGCATGGCCTATTGTAGATCCTTAATAAATTATTATTGGACTGTATCACAATGAACAAACACTTTTTTTGATGTGCAAAAACAGGTAGTCTGGTAAGTAGAAATAGCACTGGGTTTGGAGTAAAGAGTTTTCCTTCCAATGCCAACACAAGTTATAACTCTGACCAACTCGCCTCGCTTCTTTTGGACATCTTTTTATTTACAAAATGGTAAGACTGGAGATATCTTCTAATTTCCCTTTCCATCCTTAAGCATTTGGATTATTTGGTTGTTTTAAAAGCAACTAATGAAGACAGCATCTATTAATCATATATGTAAATCCTTTGGATCAAAAGTGTCAACATAAACAGAATCTGTTAATTGACTGTTCACTGACAGATGATATCTGGTTGATGAATATTAGTAGGAGCCTAAACATACTACTGTAAGTTGTAGAATACATGCTAGAACTGAGGAGAGTTCAGTGATCCCTTCACATCATAGTTTCTAGGGTACAGTGCCCCAGAACTCTAGAAAATCCATGATGAATTTTTTTGCCTTCCCTTCATCCCAGAGAAGTCTAAATAATTATAGTACTAAAAGATAAAATATGTTGATATTATACATATATTTTATGCATTTCTGAGTTTCTAAACTTTTTTGGTGTCATATGCTGGCCTTCACGTGTCATTTGCAGCTTTCCTCAACTCCTCAAAAATTCTAATTTAATTTCTTAATGCCAATCCATGGCATATCAAAAATGTGATGGGCAAGGGATAACTGTATATCAAACTGTAAATGTAACTGGGGTATAAAGAAATGCAGTTTTAACTGTTTAAAGGTAAAGAGGAATGCTACTATTTCCATAACATTTCTATGGTGAATGGGTTAACTGGCATTTCCCATGCCTGGTATAGTCGCCAGCTACTTGAATGTTTATAGAGCCATCTGCTTCATCCAGGTACTCAGCAACTTGACTTTCTGTACAAGCTTCCCAGCTGCCTAAATAGCACATTCAGGAAGACAGCTGCAATATGCCCAAGCAGTCACCCATAGAAACATTGATTTACTCTTGAAGTTACTTCTGTTTCTGTCATCTAACCAAGTGCCACAAAAGGATTTTTTTAAACAAAAATACCTAAAACTTTGGCTCCCTGTAATTAAAGCTAAAGTGTTTGCTGGACTGGATGTGCTACTTCATTGCAGTTGATAAAGTAGTAGTATCACAACCTCTTAAAGCAGAAATGGGTTTCTTAGCATCTGATCGTTTTTCCAGATGTCAGTGGGGTAGTGGGAGACAGAATGGAGTAGTGTGAAAAAATACTTAGTGAAACCAAATCAAACATATTTTTCTTGATTCTGCCTAGGGTTATGAGAGGCAATTAATTATTTACATCTACCAGGGCTGTGTACTGTTGGATTGCAAACATTATTTTTTTAAGTTTTATTGTTTTCACAGCATATTTGTTATGTCTTGATAAACACACCCTTCTTGATTGAAACCTCATTGTAACAGTGAATGCAACATTTCATGCCCGCAATTCCTCACCGCGCTTCTCAGAAGAGAGAGTGTTTCATTGTCTGTTCTCTGGGATTAGGTTGTCCATTACAATTAATAAAAGTTTAGCTGCCTTTTGGTGCCTTTTTCAATTATATTATGCTAGTACAATTAACTTTATATTAATGTTAAAAAATTTCACACCTTACCCCGGAGAAAATTATTTGGTTAGAGTGAAAAGTATAAGAAGAGGCTAGAGCAGAGGATATTCAACTACGATCTCACTATTGACATTTTTCATAAAACTATTAAGATTGCACATTGATTCTACTTAATTCAAGGGAAAAAAGCATCCAAAAGAAATTAATCAGCTACTAGACAAAAGTCATCATGCAAGTCAAGCAGCAAACAATGCTGTCTTTATGTTGAAGGCATCAGGGAACAGTGGAATGAGTTATAAATGCATACATACAATGCAAAATGTATACAAAGCAATCAGGAGTAAAGTGACATATAATTATGAGATTTTAATTACATTGTATCAATACATGCACTGTATATAATATATCTATATATGAACCATACACATTTTTTATTCTTCAAAACTGTTGTGTTCCATGAGTGGTAATTGTATGGAATTATTACCAGAATGTTATTAAAAATATGGGTCGTTTTTTTTTCCCCCGTGGGAGGCATTTGATCATTAAAACAATTATACAATGTCTGAAGGATATTTCATTCCACTCTCTTCTTCCTGTTCAATTTTGGACTTAACTCACTGCCCATTTTCAATGACAGTTCAAGATGTGTGTGTGTGTGTGTGTGTGTGTGTGTGTATGTCTGTGTGTGTGTGAGAGAGAGAGGGAGAGACAGACAGAAGAGAAAGGGGGTGGATGAAGAAAAAGGGAGAGAGGAAGGAACATGGGGGTTCATGGCACATAATAGGCACTTAATAAATGTTTACTGATTGATTGATATTCCATTTACAGCTTTGTCAGGCAAATTACAATCTACAGGGATTAAACAAACAAGTTCTTCCCTCTTACCTTGAAGGGGTAGGGAGGGTAAAAGTTGATTCAAATTTCATTATAAGTGTTACTCCCACAAATAAAACACATTACGTGGAGATTGAAAGATTTGCTTTATATCTCAGATTGTCTTTGTACCTGTAAGTAGGTACATTTGTAGATAAATTCATATAGATCAATAAGTATATCCTAACCAATCCAATATACATTAAGTGCCTACTATGTGGCATCAGGCTCTATGCTAAGTGCTAGGGATACAATTAATAAAAAGATAATGTCTGCCCTCAGGGAGTTTATAAACTGATGCAGGCAAACAACACACAAAAAGAGATAGGAAAGGGTTAGGGTGGAGATCAGGAGGAGCCCAGCATGGTAATACCTTGTTCTATAGAGTTGAATTGGGCAGAACAGTCGATGCAGAGTGAAATAAGCCCAAAAAGTACAGTTTCTACCTTCTATAAAGGAAGGCATTGAGAGAAATTTGGTACTCCAACCTCCAGTCTGCTGTCAAGCCCCTTGGATCTTCCTCTTCAAAATTGCCTACATTCTATTCTCTATGAATTCCTTGTGTGTGTGCATACACACATACATGTATGTGTTATGCACATGTGTATGTGCACGTAAATGTATTTATCTGCATATGGTTTTCCCCATTAGAATATAAATTCCTTGAGGCAAAAGCGGGTTTTTTTATTTGTTTGGTTTTTTTTTTAATCTTTCTTTTGTATCCCCATTGATTAGCCTAGAGTCTGGCATATAGTAAAATCTTAATAATACTGATTGTGAAGCTCTACAGATTGTCCACAAAACAACCTAGTTATAGTCTGGACCATAGGCATTCTTTAGTCACTTGAGGGAGGCAATGAAACTATGTATTGTGGATATGAGAAATTTCCAAAGCAGTATAAATAGAGGACTCCCAAGAAGTAGAGTAAAGCATATCAACAAAGAAATGTATAAGTGATAAAAGATAATGGGTTGTTCGTATGGCCAGATAGAAGAAAAATCTGAGGATAGTTTACCTGCTCCACTGGCAATTTCAAAGGAAAGGGAGAGAGGCTCCCAAGAACATTAGGTAGAACCTTTGTTCTCAACATATGGGAGAACACAAGGAAGAGTTACTCAGGATGGACAAGTATGGATGCACTATGACTTCCATCATTTTAATGGAAATTGATAATATCGTAGATCCATTTGTGTATCTAAAAGTAGATCAAATTAACTCTAGCTTCATAGTACTTTAAGAAAGCTTGAGAAAGCATATGCTATGTCACCTCTTTCAGATTTAAATTATTTAAATTATCCCAGACATATGTGATTCTATCCCAAAGCAAATCCCTCAGATTTCCCCTTTCTGGAATTTCATGGACATTGAGAGTTGTAAAGACCTCTGCAGTCATCTCTTGCTATCCACATATGAAAAGAAGCCCCACTATGACATTACTAAACAAGTAGTCTTCCAATCTCTGCCTAAGAATTGATTATCTCAACTTTCAGGAAGGTCTTTATGTCTTCCTGAAAATCCCATGCAGCAGCTTACCTTTCTCTAATTTTATTTTGCTCTCCATTGAAGTGAGAATGTCTGATCACCACTAGAGAAATAGCTTTTCAGCATTGTAAAATAGAAAGAGCCCTCTAGAGTCAGAGGAATTGGGTTCAAATACTGCCTCTGCATTTACTACCTATGTGACCTTGGACACATTATTTAACCTCCCTAGGAATCAGTTCTTTTACCTGTAAAATGAAGACTTCAGAGCAGATGGCTCTGAGTTCCCTTCCAGTTCTAGAGCTAGGTTTCTAAAATAGGATGTCTTCAATACTATAAGTTTGCAAAGTCCTAATAATTAAAGAGTTTAAAATGTAAAAATAATGTAATTTAATTGGAAATATTAATAATAAGAAAACTAATAAAAGAATTAGTGTAGGGCTTATACAAGACTGCTACAGCTCTACTAATATATTATGTTATATGTGAGATATATCTTCCATTTATATTTCTTAAACATGATCCATGGCCTTCCAAAAATAACACATGATCCCATATATGTATGAGAAGATGGTAGGAAAGGTGAAGTCAAAAGACAACTTAAATAAGTCCGCCCACCACTGGCTAGATTATCAGTTCAAAAAAGCTAGTATTGATTTATTTCAGGCAGATAAATAAAAGTCATTATATTTTCATTTCTCTTGGAAAAAGGGATAAGGGGGGAAAGCAGAAAAATGTACTCCTCAAAAAGTGGTTTTTCATCATCATCAAAATCACTGGAGTGGTGGTGTTATGCCTAGATAAAATGAGAATTAAAATAGCAAGGCATCTATGCACAGAATGCCAAAAACCTGGCATCCTTATTGTATTATGTATAAAGCTTAGAAGCTGCAAAGTGACCTTGGGTGATTCAGATGCAGAAGAAATAGAAAACTGGAATTACTGCTTTAATTTGTCTCACATGTGAAAAATTGTGCTGCTCCTATCAAACCCTAGATTCCCCCCAACATTTTTCTTCTTTAGACAAGGCAAAGATAAATCCTTAAGTGTTTCCTTAGAGATGTCAGTGCCCTTTCTTAACAATGTTGGTCATATTTATATTCCACCTACATGTGAAACATTACTCCAGGAGGGAAAAAAAGAGACAAATATGTGTTTATTATTTATTGCTATCATTTTATTCTACTACTCTCCTGTACATGTGAATAGGCAATTCTCATTCTTTCATGAAGGAAACATTTATTCATCACTTGGTATTCAGCACACTTTATACAAGTCTTTTCATTAATATAACATAGGAGACACCATCTCTGTCCTTAATGAGTTTAAAATTTAGAATTAGAAGTGACATATAATACATAGAACCTAAGGCAACATGTGACAAGTATCAAGAGAGTACCATAAATGTGGCATAACCCCAAAGAAATAAATATACAAAAGTTAAATTTCTATAAAGTATTTGATCTGGTGGGACTGATCTATGCTTTCCACCCTTCCTTGGTGAATTTTGCCACCTCTTTCTTGATGAGATCATCCTAATGTGAAACATTCACATCACGTGCCTAGAACCCCAGATCACAGAATTATTTTTCCCTTGTACAATTCAAACATTTTGAATCTTGCTTTCCCCAATAAATTGGAATAGCAGAGTTAATTCTTTCTGCCATGCAACTGTACACTTACTTTCTGTTTGGTACTAATTTAAATGTTTATATCATTTGTAGGTGCGTCCTATCACCAATAGAGTGAATCCTTAGGGGTGGTCCTTTGGAGGTAGGATCTGCTTGTTACAAAGTTAAATTTGAAAAGACATGTCTTTTTAGGATAGTGTCTGGTTCTGGTGCTTCACAGAAACTCATGGGGAAATCTCAGGGGAAGTAATAGGGTGCTATAGAACCAATAAAACAGAAGATCAAAGAATATTTTTTTGCAATAAGATAAGAAAACAACTGATCATAACACAGATTCTGAAAACCCAAAAAAGTGTCAATGAATATTGACTTGTCATACATCTAGACAGACCCTTGAGCCTAATAGTTCAGAGAATCAATGAATCTTAGAGTTGGAATGGATTTCATGGATAGCCAGTCCTGAACATAAACCTGAAAAATAATCTTACCATATAATTCCTGATAACTGCTCATCTAGTTTTACTTGAAAAGACTCTTCAGGGAAAACATTGCCTCCCACAAAGCCAAACTTTTGAAATTTGGATCATTCTAATTTTTTAATTTTTTTTCTCTTCACATTAAAGTCATTCTTATTGCCAATGGATTCTGGGGACTAATAATAGAAAGAGCACAGTTTCTCTCCTCCTTGAAAGTCCTTCAAATACTTGAAAACTTCTATCGTACTCTCCACCTCCCACCAACTCTTCTTTTCTCCTGGTTAAACATCTTAAATTCTTTCAAATAATCTTCATACAGCATGAATCCAAGGATTTCTTTTTTTTTTAGATAACTTTGTTATCAAGTGTGTTAGCTATACCTCCCAAATCTATGTCATCTATTTTGCTGTAGTTCAGTCATTTTTAGGCCCCACTCTTTCTGACCCATTTGAGGTTTTCTTGCCAAGATACTAGAGTGGTTTGCCATTTCTTTCTCCAACTCATTTTACAGATAAGGAACTGAGGCAAACTAAGCAACTTTCTCAGGGTCACACAGCTAGTAAGTTAAGTATCTTAGATCAGATATGAACTCAAGAAAATGAGTCTTTCTGACTCCAGGCCTGGCACTCTATCCACTGCACAACCCAGCTGACCTAAGTCATGTATATTTCTGACTAATATTCAGGTCTCATCATCTCTAGGCCTGACAGCTTGTAAGAGGCTTCTAATTTGTCTCCCCATCCACAGTCTCTCCATTCCACTCCACCTTTCACATAGATGCCAAAGTGATTCTCCTAAAATGGTCAGACCATGTCAACCCCACCCTTCCCAAAATCTAGCAGCTTCCTCCATGATCAAATATAAAGCATTCTGGCACTTAAAGCTTTCCACAAACTGGCCCATCCTTCTTATCCAGTCTTCATATTTTCTTCACCTTTATGCTTTAAACAATCCAACTACAGAGGCCTACTTGCCATTCTTTACACACACCACTGCCTTTTCATTTTTGTATTATCTTTTACCCATGCCTAGAGTGTTCTCCCTCCCCATCCCTGACTCTTGACATCTCTGATTTCCTTCAAGACTCAGCTAATATGCCTTCTACAGAAAGTCGATTCTAGTCCCCACCACCACCACTTAAGCCTAAGATTATCTTTCTGATACTATGTATATATCTTATATTGCTTAGATATTATCTCCACCATTAGAATCTAAGCTCCTTTAGAAAAAAGATTGTTATTGTGGTTTCTTTTTTCTTTTTTCTTTTTTTGTATCTTCAGCCTTTAATACAGTGGACAACTAGGTGGTACAGTGGAGACAGTGCCAGGCCTGGAGTTAGACTCATCTTCCTCAGTTCAAAGTTCATCTTCCTCAGATACTTACCAGTTGTATGACCCTTAATGCAAGTCACTTAACCCTATTTGCCTCAGTTTCCTCATCTGTAAAATAAACGGGAAAATGAAAAGACAAACCACTCCAATATCTTCACCAAGGGAAAAAATGGGATTACAAAGAGTGGAACATGACTGAAATGAGTTAACTACAAGTGGCACATAAAAATGCTTAATAAATGCTCACTGATTGATATATGCCTTTATCCATTGTAATCGTAATTAATTTAAATAAGAAAACCCCTTTTTGTTATGTCAAGTAAGCAGGTGCTTAGCCCTTAGTAACTAATCAGACCTTTGTGGCTAAGAAGAAGAGGGTGCGACCTCTTGTCTCCTGTTGCTGACATAACAGGAAGGGTTTGGCTGAAACAAGAAGCCAATGCTTTGTGTGTATATAAGAAGAGCCCCAGAGAGACACAATCAGAATTAGAATATTTTTCTCCTGGCAGGCTCCTGGTGGAGGAAGCAGAATTTTCCCAACATCTGGAAGCTAGGCTTCTACTTGCTGGACTGAGAACTGAGTTGGAGTTTTCTATGAGACCAGAATCTGGTGAAAATGGCCTGTAACACCATGCACGAGCAGCTTCCCAAAAGAATGCTACTGTGAACAGCTTTTAATGTTCTGATTACACAGTACAGTGAACACTCCATTTATTCCATAACAAATCAAGGCAAACATTCATAACAAATCAAGATAAAATATTCACAACATTACATCTTATCACAGAACATCACAATATAGTATTCACAACAGCTTAACATTAAAATGGCCACATAGTTTTCACTAAAGTGGTCACAGTATTTAGAACAAAGAACAAAAGAACAATCATCTGGTATTCCTAAGGAGGTTTTCCTCCTTACTCAATCATTCAGTCATTTCACAATACAATAGTCAGTCTTCCACTCATGGGACAATCATAGGTTAACTTAATCAGTCACTTATCTAGCAATCAATCACTAAGTATCATTAATCACTAATACAATCATTAGAAAATTACACAAACCCTCCACTCCTCAATCTTTAGTAAACTTCAATTTCATCACAGCATTCAATATCCAAGGA
This sequence comes from Pseudochirops corinnae, assembly GCA_028646515.1. NCBI lineage: Eukaryota > Metazoa > Chordata > Mammalia > Diprotodontia > Pseudocheiridae > Pseudochirops > Pseudochirops corinnae. The sequence goes on from CM053591.1 coordinate 94,334,793, forward strand.
GAGGCCTTTTCTTCATCTTGACTCAGGGGGGGGGGTCTCTCAGATTCCCTGGATCCCCTTCCACGGTCCCATCTCCTACTTGAATCCACCAAACAGTCACCTGGATTCACAGGCAGTCAGCTCCCAGGTTCTTGTCCAGTCCTCTGGGCAGCTTCACACTGAAGTTCACAGGGTCCAGCACATCTCAAAACTTTCATAACTTCTGTTGCTGGGAACTCAAGGATCAACTAAGCCACAAACAAAGTCTTATCCCAATCATGCTTCTTCAGTCCTCCAGCAGTTCAGCTGGCCCTAGGACCCAGAAGAAATCTCAGCCTTGCAGATGGCCTTCTCAGCAAGAAATATCAGCCTTCCAGGTGGCCTTCACAGCAAGAAATATCAGCCTTCCAGGTGGTCTTCTGGGCAGCAACTTTAGCCTTTACCAGATTCTGGTCTCATAGAAAACTCCAACTCTGTTCTCACTCCAGCAAATTAGTAGCCCAGCTTCCAGATGCTGGGAAAATTCTGCTTCCTCTACCAGTATCCCACCAGGAGAAAAAAATTCTAATTCTGACTATCTCCCTCTGGGGCTTTTCTTATATACACACAAAGCATTAACTTCCCGTTTTCAGCCAAACCCTTCTGTCAGCAACAGGAGGCAGAGTTCACACCCTCTGCCTCTTAGCCACAAACGTTTGATTAGTTACTAAGGGCTAAGAACCTGCTTACTTGACAAAACAAAAAGGGGTCTTCAAATTTAAATTAATTACCATTACATCCATCTATGCATTTTATGAGAAAAAATGTTGTTGCTTTTTTTAAAAACAAAGAGATAAGCATAAATTTCTTGTTCATTTCACTAGAAATCTCCATTTAGGTTAACATCAAATATAATGACCATTCTTTGGATCTATCCATTCAGCAAATTCCAAATCTGCTAAACTGCCCAATTCCCTTATCTTTTCCATGAGAATAACAAGAGAATTTGTTTTAAAAAATTGGTATGTGGTCATCATTCCCCTGTGCTACCCATGTAGTAACTCTGTCAAAAAAGTAAGTGAGTTTCATCTGGTATGGGCTACAATAAACCAAGTCATCTAGGAATTTTGTGAATTCAACCCCTTCATTTTCGTAGATGAGGAAACTGAGGGCCAAATTGCTTTTTTGCCATGTGTTTCTTTGGGTTATGAGCTATCAACTGAATTTAATAGTGTATTAAAGAGACTTTGAATCAAAAAGCCTAAATAAGATAATTTTGTGAAGTACATATAACAATGCCAGAAACCCAGTATAATTACCTGGGCATTCTTGCCTCTGTCATAACTCATGTTAAATCATTGGTGATGTTTGATTTAGACCAGGATTCCTCAACCTGGAATCCATGGACAGATTTTAATTTAATTAAATAAATAAATAAAATATAAATTTATAAATAAATAAATAAAATATAAAAATAAATTTAAAATTTATAAAATTAAATAAATAAAAATAATAATTTAATTTTAATTTAATTAATTAATTTTAATTTAAAAATTTAATTTAATTTGTTCCTGAACTTGGATGGGAAAAATACAACCTTATTTTAACTAACCTCTAACTGATATTTAGCCTTTCCTTTGGTTGTAATTTATTTTTTTTGAGAAGTTCAAGAGTTTCACCAGGTTTCCAAAAGGACTTAGACACAAAAAAGTTTAAGAATCCTTGATTTAAATTAAAATTGGAGAGACAGAAACAGAGATAGAGACAGAGACAGATAAATGCATTGATGGCTGCCATGGTATTCATTTGATTTTAACATTTCTGTCATTAAACAAAATAAAACATGAAATAGTTCTTTTTCGAAGGTATCTCTGAAAATTAAAAAAAACAAAACAATTGGAAACACTTTGTCACATTCCTATTTAGTAGACCACATCATACATTCACTATGTTGACTCTGACGTCTCAATTTTTGTGAGGATGGCCTTAGGATCTGGAAGACCATGTCAGTGGGACACTGGAAACTCTGTAATATGCAAACAAGCTACGATGACACTGAATATGGAAGACCAGGCTTGCTAAATTTAGAAGGGCTCATCATTAAGAGTTTGGGTTGAAAGGTAGCTTTCTCTGGCATAAGAATGAATGAACACCACCTCCTAATTCATACATGCTTTGTTTATATATATTAGCATATAATTAAACCCTTTTCCTGCATTCCTATGGTAAGTAGAGTACATGGCAACAGCAACAACCAGGTAATTAGCATCTCTTAAGTGCCAGGCACTAAGCTAAGCATTGGGGATATAAATATAAGCAAAAACAAAATTCTCAAACATAATCCACACATCTCACATCCTTCTGAAAACTTGAGTGTTAACAACTAAGTACAATAGTGACTTTATTTTTAAACAAGTGTGTAAGTATATATCTAATAATGTATCTAAATGACTCATGAATAAAATTGGTGATAAAAGAAACATGATCACCAAAAGAAATACAGTGATATTAACAAAGGTAGAGAAAATGATCAATGGAACTTCCTGCTGATGCCCATCTACTCTTATTAGTAATTCTTCTACCCACACCTTTACTTTAAATGTAGATTAGTTTTTGAAAATTATTTTTAATTATCCAACTCTTGCAGAGACTACTAGAAAAGAAAGGAACCTCATTTCACAAATTGTATTCCCCCTTATTATTCCAACAATTTGCCATAATTCTTTCACAACATTAAATTAAGTATATAGGAGGGTGATATGTGTCTAGTAATTATACCAGTCTGTGGCAGATGTTGACAAAACCCATAAACATAAAACATTAAGTTGTTTCAATTAAAAAGCAAAATTTCTTGCCCAACAAATGGCATCCAAATTCAGAACTACCTTTATAAAAATCCTGTATAATACTCCAAACTACACAGTCCTTGTGCTACAGAGACACACAGTGGTCATGCCAATGTTTGTTTTCTTGACAAAGATAGATCTTTGCTACCAGGCTTTCACAGTTTTATTTCTAAATTAACAGTTTTGAATTCATGAAATAATTTGATTTCTTTTTAATAGCAAACACATCCTAACTTATTAAAAAATAAAGCACACAATCAAATTTTAAAAAGTAAATTTCAAACTTCTATATTCTTTATCAACCTTATTTGATTCAGATATAGGCATGACCTTCCTCTCATCTTTTCTTTTTTCTTTGTCCTTTTTCCTTTATTCTTCTCTTTCTGTCAGTCGGTGAATATTTATTAAGTACTTTCTATATGCCAAGCATTGTGATAAACACTGAAGATAAAAAAGACAAAAATAATTCCTGCTCTCAAGGAGAGTCTAATGGGGGAAAAAGACAAACTATGTACATTCTATAAACAGGATAAATTGGAGATATTCCACAGAGTGAAAGCACTAGAATCAGGGAAGAATTGAGTTTTCATGAAGAAGGCTGGATTTTAACTGGTACTTTAAGGAAGGCAGAGAATTCAGGACCTGGAGATGAGGAAGTAGAGAGGAGAGTAAACATTCCAAGTATGGATGATAGCCAGTGGAATTATCTTGTGTTAGTCTCTCATGAGAAATATCATAGAACCTCAAGTCTTCACGGGATTACAGTGTGAGTAGGGGAAGGGGACAAGAGGAAAAGTAAAATATGAAGGAGACTGGAAAAATAACCATATTATAAAGGGCTTTGAGAGCCAGAAGATTTTTTTTATTTGATTCAGAATATGATAGTGACCCACTAGATTTAATTGAGAAGATGAGTGACATGTCTGACTCAAGATTTGGGAGTTCACTTTGACATATGGAAAGAAGGACTAGAACAGAGAGAGTCTTGACAAAGAGAAATCAAATAGCAATCTTTTGCAATAGTCCAGGCATGATGTGATGAGGGCATGCACCATGGTAGTGATGATGAGGGCATATACCAGGGTAGTGACAATTTTAGAGGAGAAAAAGGGCATATGTAAGAGACATTATAAAGGTAAAATTAATGGACCTTGGCAACAGATTGGGTATGAGGGGTAAGAAAAAAGATTCAAGGATGATGTTTAGGTTTCAAGACTGAGTAATAGAAGGGTAACAGAAAAGTTAGGAAAATGGAAAGGTTTGGACAGAGAGATAATGAGTTTAGTCTTGGACATGTTGAGTTCAAGATATCTGTGGAACATTGTATTCAAGACATCCAACAGGCAGAAATATGAGATGGCAGGTCATCAGAGAGGTTAGACTAGACCCACACAATTTGGTAGTAATTAGGGGCCAAAATTAAAATAGGTTAATCTTCTTCAGGTCAGAGATAGGTTAGACTAGAGATAGACTGATGATGGTTGGTTGCTACAAGTCACATGAAAAACAGAAGAGTGTGCCACACATTTTTCACAAGCTGCCCCAAATCCTGTGGCAGGCCACATGTTGTGCAGGCCAGGGTTAGATTATAAGAAGATTTCAGAATCAACAGGATAGGGATGATTGTTGAATCAATGAAAACTGATGATATTACTAAGCTAAATAGTAAAGAAGAAAAAAAAAAGAAAAGAAAAGGATCCAAGACTTAGCCCTGCGGAACATTGACTGTTAGCAAGTATAACCCTGGATACAGATCTATCAAAGGAGACTAAGCAGTGGTCAGATAAGCAGGAAGAGAACCAGAAAAGACTTGTCACAAAATCCTAGAAAGAAAGCATCAAGGAGAATGGAGGTAAACAGCAGAGTCAAAGGCTACAAAGATGTCACAAAGAATGAGAAAAGGAAATTTCTGTAAGAATAGTAACAAGGTAACTTTCCTTATATTTATATAATACTAAATGTGGTAATAATTTCAAAAGTTTTTCTGTTACTGACCTCTAGAAGAAATGGTAATACACTTAACAATATGCTGCTTATACATTATAAGGCAGCTAAGTGGCTCAGTGGAGAAAGTATTCAGGACTGGAGTCAAGAAGACCTGAATTCAAACCTGGCCTCAGATACTTACTAACTATGAGACCCTGGGCAAGTCACTTCACCCTGTTGCCTTAGTTGCTCATCTGTAAAATGAACTGGAGAAGGAAATGGCAAACCATTCCAGTATCTTTGCCAAGAAAACTCCAAATGGGGTCACAAAGACTGGGACTTGACTGAAAATGACTGAACAACATACATTATAAAAAATATAAGCACCACTCAATTTCAAAATAATCTTTCTTTTCTCTAGCTTCGATGAAGCTGCCATATTGTTCCCCCAAGCATGAGGGAGAAGGCAATTTAGCCCTCAAAAATCATTTGTTCTTAACAGCAATTTTTTTTTTTGAGTTCTTTAAATTTCAGGTGCCACTTATGCAGTTGCCCAAACTCCTCTCTCTGCAAGAATAAGCTGTCATGACACTAACATCGGGGAGAAAGTTTTTGTTTGAACCAGAGCAAGTATAGGTTTCCAGATGATTCATTTAACTGAAGCAAACAGGTACAATATTTTCTTTTTTTCTTTCTTCTTTTTTGAGGGGGAAGAACAAGGTAAGTGGTATTAACTGACTTGCCAAAGGTCACGCAGCTAGTAAGTGTGTCAAGCGTCTGACTGAGATCATATTTGAACTTCAGTCCTCCTGACTCCAGGGTCAATGCTCTATTCACCAGGTCACCTAGCTGCCTCACAATATTTTCTTACTCAGAATTACCTGGTTGGGAAGAGAATGATATTGAGTCTAGCACTGAAGTCAAAACTGATACACAGAACAGGTCATGACTTATCAGAGGACAGGAGCTGAGAGGACAGTTAAACTGAAGGAAAGAGAGCAAGATTTTATAGAAATGATTTAGCTGGTGGGAATAAAGTTAAGAGGACATGTGAGAAGAAATAGAGAACTAGGAAGTCCCAGGGAGGGAGTACAATTCATAAGGGGCAGGTGCTGAAGGTGATACAGGGTTTCATAAAGATGGAGAAGAAGAAAAATATTTAATTCTAGATTGGTATAAAGGAAAATAACTGTATGGGATTATGAAACAAAATGGTTTAGTAAATAGATATTTGGGTTCTAATCCTGGCTTTGCCCTGAGTCAACTATCTGACCTTGGTCATATTATTTAAGTCATTGGACTTCACAGTTGCTTATCTGAATTTTTTTTAAATTAGAATAGATCATTGTAAGGCCCCTTCTGGTGGTAGCATTCTGTACAATTAGATATCCTGTCATTCAGCCAAGTCTGATGATAGCATTTGTTTGGAGAAGATAGTAATAAATACTTGGAACACTAAATCCTCATGTATCACCATTTTAATAAAACAAGATCATATTTATGAAGTGTTTTGTAGACCTTAAAACACTAGATAAATGTCAGCTAGTATTATTATTAATGATTTTTTATTAATCAGCCAAGAAATATTACTGCATGACAAAAGGTCAGCTCTAAGCTATGAATGACAGAATAAATATTTGGAATAAATAGACTATTTAAGGGCATCTAGAAATTAATGAATGTTTTATAAGAAAAAAATGAACAGAACTTCCTTTTTGAAAATTATATTTTATTGCACCTTTAACAGATAAATGACTGTACCCAGTGGTAGTGTTGGTTACTATTATGCATGCCTGATATTCCAAGGTATAATTGTCACAAATAAAGTGAAGAAATGAGGCAATGAAGCTTATGATTCAACCAGCTGACATGTGTATATATACTCACAAATAAAATATGAATTTAAATGGATTAATATTCTTTGTTCAAATTGTCTGGATGAATCTCTCAATATTTTGCAAAGGAAATCTTTCTTTTTATCTTGTTGCTTTGAAGATAATGTTTCTATTGTATTTACAGTTGTTAACAGATGTTGAATTCTTTGACTGAAGTATCTGTACCTTTACATCTTGTTCCTTCTCTCCTTAAGTCAGTTTCTCCAACCCTTCAGGAAAGTCTTCCTTCCCGGCTTACTTCCCTCTTAGGATATAGTCTCTATCTTCTCTCCATTGTCTGGATATTTTCTATGTCTTTTGTTTACTAGGAAAGATACTCTTGCCTATCTGTTTACTTTCAGGATACAGTACTTCTCACTATCAGACAGATCCATGGTTTTTTATCCTCATTCACATCATTCCATTTCTGAACCTTCTTACTTCTTCCACATTGGCTGGACTGAGAGCTCTTTGACAAAGTCAGGTATTAAAACAAGAAATACAATAGATGAACAATGAGGGTAGGTAATTGAGGACAAATACAAAAGAGAGGCACACATCAATAATGATAGAGTCAGGGATGTCAAAGCCCAGAATGAGCTAAGGTCCATGAAAAATATCAAGAACAGTAAAAAGGAAATAATTAATGATATTGAGAATAATAAAACAAACATAAAAGCAGATCAATGCCTCAGAGATGCCTCAAAGAACTTCTATTTTTTTAGTTTTCTCAACAACAAAAAAAAATTATCACCAGAATAGGAGAATAAAAGAAAAACATGGTAAAGAATTAAAATCCAAGAAAAGTCAGGTGATGGTTAAGAGTACTTGACCAACTTTGTAGAGTTCAAATCATCTGGCCATGATGGGTTACATATCAACGTATAGATTGCCAAGAATAAAGAACAACTGGAGAATAGCCTGAAGATAGAGAAAGAAGTTGATTTTTAGGAAGGGAAGAGGTAGACCTTTCAAACAACAGGTCAAAGAACTTGACCTCAATATCTGCCAAAATGCTATTTTTAAAAGTATCATAAATTTGAAAACCATCAACAAATTTAGATCTTCAACAACAAAGGCAAAGTTATTGCTGTTCTATGATCTATCCTGATCAAACTTTAACCAAAATATTGCATCTAGTTTTGGTCCAAGGCATGAGAGAAAGGCAAAATGGGATGAAGAAAGTGAAGATAACGAGTAACCTAATGCGGTCAGAGGTGGGGCAAATTATTACAATAGAATAAGTTTAGAAAAACAATATCAAATTTCATAAGACCATGAATATGTGACAAAGTAATTGAAACTTTACTCTTCAGGCAACACGAGTTTTGATTGAAGAATGACATAGCCTGATCTATGCATTCATTGATTTCCTAAGAACTTATTAAATTAATGCAACTTGCCAAGTACTGAGCACTGGGATTCAAATACAAGAATGAAGTTTTTGTCTTTGAGGAGCTTATATTCATTTGCATGAGGAAAACTGTTGGCAGCCATAAGGGCAGTTTAAAGTCTCTTATATAAAGGAAAATGGTATTTGCATCCAGAGAAAGAATTGATAAACAGAATATATATATATGTATGTATGTATGTATGTATGTATGTATTTTTGTCTCATGGTAGCCATCTGTAGGGCAGAGGGCAGGAAAGGAAGAAAAGAAGAAAAAAGTTACATGATTACTTTATTACATATTGAATAGAATAGCAAGCTGTACATAATAGATTTGCATTTTCATGTACAATCATCTTTTTTCTATTATACTATTTTATGGAAAAGTTTGGTCTATTTCTTAAGTTCAAGATGAAATAAATAAAAGAATAAAATAAAAATAAAGTCTTTTGCTCTTCTTCAGGCAAATAGTAATTAAGGTTTACACTGGGGTGGTCGAAATGCGAAGAGAGAACAAGGGGCTTTGGAGGTAGAATCAAACTGTAGGGATATGGCATAGTCAGTACCAAGGTTTAAAAATAAGAACCTAGATGAATGATGCTTCTACAAATAAAAATGGGAATGTCAAAAGGTATGAGTTTTAGTATTAAAAATAATGAACTAGGAATGAAGCATGTTTATTTTAAGGTGTCAATGAGAGGCGCCACAAAAGTATCATGGAAGCAATTAAAGATATCAGAGATACATGCGTAAAAGTTAAGCATATACCTTGCTCCTTTTGGTGTGTGGACCTCTTGCTAAAGGTTATTTGAAATCAGAGGCTTCTGATTGTTCCATTATGTGTCATTTCCCATTCCCCATTTGTTCACTTTTACATTAGGCAGCCATCTTCAATCATTCTAATCCATACCTTGCCACTGGACCCAGATGACTCTGAAGGAGAAAGTGAGGCTAGTAACTTTGCAAAACCCTTCCTTACTTAAATACAATTCACTTGCAAATCATGGCATCACCTTCCTGATGTCAAGTTCCAACTCAAGAATGAAGAACAAACAACCACCTATACATTAAATGAGGGAATATCAAAGACAATTGACTACTGAGTAGCAAGAGCTTTACCTTTAGACTTGAAATAGAGAGACAATTTCTGTTCTCACTCTTATTCTCTTCTTAGTGTGTGGCTTTGGAATCCATAATTCTCTCTTGGTCTTCCCATGAGGAAGAGAGGTAATCGCTTCTTTTTCTCCCCCTAGTAGCACTGATTACTAATCACCCATAGCAGTGACCACATGTTGCTTATCTAGATAAGGATGAGGCTTTTCTCTTCTGTTATTTGTTTCTTTCTTTCAACACAGATTTCTGAATAGAGTCCTGTGAGATGGACTGTTTGCGAGGCTGCTCTCTACCTCAAGAGTTCCTGGGTTTCTCATTCAGACACAAATGCCCTGAAGGAAGTAGTTCTTATAGCTACTGAAATAATTCTCAGAGAAGAAGAGTAGTGACAAGGAGGTTAAAACAATTGCTATTTCCATAGAATAAAAAGGTTTTCAGACTAAAGTTTAAGAAGTTTCTTTAATAGATTGTCTGCCAATCCCTTTTCCATTTAAGGAATTAACACCATGAGTAAATTTACAATGACTAGTGATTATTATAAGATTTAACAATTTAATGAGTTTCTGGCCATAAATTAAGCAACCCTTGTATTTGGAGATTCAAGAGATACAATAAAGGGCAAGCTGGGTTCAGAAATCGGCTGTTAAAGAGAAGAATTCAGAAGAAGAGAACCATTTGGGAGAAAGTTTTATGAAGACTTCAAAAGGTGGATCAAATCTCAATGCAGGCATTTTCTATCTTATGGACCAACCTACCTGAAATGATGAATTCATAACATTTGCCTAATAAGTTTGGTTGGAAAGATTAAAGAAATCTTCATATTGCTGGCTGAGAACTCTCGGATTCGCTGTTGCCCTCTCTGTCTTATTAATCATAGCATTTCTAGTTCATGAAAGGTAGTATTTCAGATGGAACTTAGGGTACCACCTTAGATAAGTCCTATGGCAAGAGGATGAAGTATGGTCATAGAAGCATTAGACTTGGAATCAAGAAGAGCTGGGTTGAAATCTTGCCTAGAAGGAATGTTGCTTGTTGTCTGACTACCTCACACACTACCAAGCTCCGTGACCCTGAGTAAATCATTTAAAATATGTAGACCTCAGTTTCCTCATCCTTAAATCAGAAAGATGGAATCAATGGCCTCTAAGCTCTCTTCTAGTTTTAAAACCGTAATTCTGTGATCTTGTGATGTAAGAAATAAGTAGACTAAAAGAGCTAAAGTCTCTCTTTTATAGGAGAGAAACTTCTTAATCACATCATTCACCTCCTAACCAATTTCTTAATAGATTGGGAAAGTAGCTAAAAGAACTATTTAACATACCATCTACTAAAAGAACTATTTAACATACCATCTAGAACAAAAATGTATTGATTGACTGGGAACACTGTGGAATCATCTCTAGTGAGGGGCACATCCAGCAAAATAAGGTATAACATAATCTGAAGATTATATAGATTATATATATTAGCTTGTAAGTTTCTTGAGGGTAGGGACTGTCTTTTGCCTTTTATTTATCCTCAGCACTCAGCACAGGGTCAGTTACATAGCAGATGCTTAACAAATGTGGATTGATTGATTGATTGATTGAAGTGTGGAGGATGGTAGCAACTTTGGCGTCATGAATGGCTCCTTCTCTACATTTACCTGTGTAATATGCCTTCTTTATATGTGAATGCCTTCATGTAGATGGTCTGCTTATGTAGTCCCAATGTGTATAGGTTTGATATGATCCCTAAAGAGATCCTCTCTATAATGCAATATGTTGTCAAGTCTGTCCCTAGAAAACAGGTATATTACTTTTATTATGCAAACTATCATCTTCTATACCAATGACTTGGCTAGGGCCAAGAAAATGCATATATTCTTTTAAGTGATGGTCCCTGTGGATGCCAGTTCAAGCTGTGGTTTCAGTGTGGGTTTTCATATAATCCTTTAATTGATGGTTAAGTGGCAGCACTGCCAAGCCACAATTGTATTTGCTATGGAGACCCAAAGCAGCATCTTGAAACTACAATGATCTACTGTTTAAGTGGAGCCCACACTAAACTAATTTGAGGTGTCAATTAACTGTGGCTTGTGACAGGCAAAACTAACTAGCCCACCAAAATAAAACAAGAACATCTATTTCTGAACACATTCAGGCTGAAAATGACTTTATGAGGCTGTGAGGGATAATTTATAGTGAAGTTTCCCCATTCTGAAAAATCAAATCTAGAATGGCTTCAGTATTCACTAGGCCTAGGTTTAGAAGTCATCTGACCTTCCAGCAATCTAGGGCTTAGAGCAATGGAGACCTTCCCTCAGACCCGGCCACCTCAGCAGAAGATATGCCAAATAAGGTTAAGACTGCTTTCATTGGACACCCACATGTTTCCAGGTCCTTTGTCTCAGAGAGAGATTCCCAGGCTCAGGTTGTGGGTCAGCCCCTCTACCAATGAGAGTGAAGGCCAGTCGGGGGAGTTGGGTTTCTTCATTAGAAGATTATATAACCATGGCCTGGCTTCTACCTGTTTCTCTCTCCCTGCAGACACCATGTGGGCGACAGGGGCAGAGTCCTTTCTAATGAGAAAGAATAAAGACCTTTTCTGACCTCAGATTCAGACTCTGAACTCTTTCATCTCACACAAGGCTAACCTGCAGATAATCTTTCAAGGATGCAAATCATCACCTCTCTGCTAGGGCATGGATTATTTTTTCAGTAACTGTGTCTACCCAGGTGATGAGCCACCCCAAACTTAGCTAGGCTGGTCCTCATTTAAGAGTTACACAGTTCATTGCTGGGATGTACATCAAAGTTCTGATGGCTTCTTTGGACCTGCTTGAGTTTATACTTATTTCATCCATTCCTATGCCATTATGAGGTATTGAAAAGGAGTTTTAAAGGAGAAAATTATAATAGTTATTACAAGCAACTGTTTCCCACAACCCACCCACCAAATGTTAGGATAACCTTTATATCATTGCCAGGTGGGAATCACCACGGTTCTTACTTGGAGCTGTCAATGACCCTCACACACAAATGGAAATTTTCACAAAGAAAAATTTATAATCCATTCTAAAATTGTTGGTTTTCATAATTTCTTGACATTGATAATCAAATTGTTCATCAAAGCTACTCATTAGTTTTTCACAATGTTTCTTTGAATTACAGTATCTTTATTAGATTATAAATGATTTTTAAATCATATTTTTAAAAGTCTGGTTCCTAAAAATTAAATTATAATCCTACTAGTTTAATCAATGTATTTTTCAATAACCTATAGTTTGAATATAGACCATTGGGAGGAAGTACTCCTCTACCCAGAATGATGACACCACCACTGCAAATTAGAAAACAGTAAACACATAAGATTCCAAATATTGAGTATTGGACTATAAGGTAATATGTCCTAGCACTGTATCTAGGAACATCTAGTTCAACTGGATATGATTTGCATTGTCTAGAGGACTTTTGATTGCATAAAAATGAAATAAGAAAAATTTCCCCTGGAATATGTGAGAATCCCTACAAATTATTTGGGGCAGATATTGCCTAAATCATGATTAGCAGCTTAAGCAATACATGCATTGAGTGGAATAATAGATTCTAATTATCAAGGAGAAATTATTGTGACATTACAAAATTTGGGTGAAGAACCCATAAAGTTTTGTAAGAATTATACAATAGTTCAAGTGATTATTATTTCTTGTAAAAAAAAAAAAACTACCCCTTGTGAAGACTGGCCCTCCTTCTGACATAACTATCAGCAGAATTGAAGGTTTTGGTTCTACCAGTGGAATAAAATTGGGAGGTAAAGTATGGGTAAAGCAGAAGCCAGATAATGTGTCACAGGCCATGGAAATTATAGCACATGGGAAAGATAATACTGTTACTGTTGTTTATTTTGGAGAAGATGATTATCAAATTGTACCCCTAACTCATATATTCTTCTGTGAATGAGGCTATGATAGTGGGTTCAAGAACTCCAGAAGCACAGCTGACCCTATATCTATCCTGCTTCTGGTTATTGTCTCCTTATTTCTTTTTGACATTTTGTCTGTTAAACATTTTGTGAGATTTGTTTCCTGCACGTTTAGTACCCTCCACTGGCAGATACCTGATCACTTAGGCTGAAAGTCCACAGTATCATCTGTGGACCTGGTATTGACCAAGCTCTGAATGTCAGCTAAAGAACTGACCTCTCAAATGGGACCTCTTGGGGCAGGGACAGCCCTATGTCTAATTTCAGCAGCAAGCAGCTTTGGAAGAAGAGACCTTCACCCCTTACCCAAAGATTTTGAGCCCTACTTGCTCAAGGGGGGAATGATAGGGTGCTTGTGCTCAAGCCCATCCTAAGATACTGATTTATGTGCTTATTTTGTGTTATCCCCATTATATTGTTGTAAAGTTATATTGACACCAATTACCCCTTAAACTCCCATTAACCTATGTAATGAAATATATTGTTAATGTATTTTTGCTATGTAAGGGATGTGAAAAATCTTGGGGCTGAATGTAATGGTGATGGAAATTCGAAGATCTTCCCTGCCCTCTATTAAGCCTGCTAAGGGAATTTGAAGATCTTTCCTGCCCCCAATAGTCCAAATGTAATCATATGGAGCAAGCAATGGGAGGAACTTGCTGAAGGGTGGAGCAGAGTCCACAGGAAGCTAGGGGTCAGAACTGGAGTGAGGAGAGGACACACCCAAGGAGGCAGCTAGACTTGTGTTTGTCTGCTTCCTGCTATGACAGTTAAGCTTATGAGTGTTTGTTTATGGGAAGGCTAAAGGAGGATATGGCTCTCTGCTGTGCTATACTATATTAATTTATTCATTGCAATGATGAATTCGGTTTCCTGGTGTTGGGATTTGGTTCTCTGATGTCTGAATAAATGCTTTGCTTCTGTCTTCTATATGATGAGTCTGTTATATTTTGTGATTAAGAAGTATGCTGGCATATTCACAGTTGCTATTGGCACTGTAGATATCCCGCTGGCATTATACCACCTTATGAAAAGCTACCACTTCTTTCTTGCCCCCTTCATCATGATTCATGGGCATTCTAAGAATTTAAGAAATTAAAACTTCCAAGAGAAATAGAGATTGGGATGAAGGCTGGATTTGGAGTCAGAGGACCTAGGATCCAATCCCAGTTCTGCCACCTACTTTGTATGATCTTAGCTAAGTCTGTTAACCCCTCATTTTTTCTGCATAATAAAAAGATTGCATTAGGTGATATTTAAGGCCCTTACCATCTATGTATCTAACTTTATAATTAAATGATCTCTTGACCCAGAGGAAGCAGATCCACCCTCTTCTTGTTGTAAATCTATAATCCTATGACTATATGGACTGTTCACTCAGAACAAGCCCCCATCTGCCCCATCCCACCTTCATCCTAATCAACAATGCCAAGTTTCAAGATTGTTGTGATTGATTACAGTTTAAATTAAATGAATAAAATCATCCAAAGAAATCTAGCAATGTTTCAAGCCTCCTAATATTGTACCTCCAGATTAAACTGTGGGATTACCTCAATCTGCTTCCCTCCTAATCAAGGTTTAAATAAATCTTGTTCTCTTTTGCAGGCAAAAATATGCTTCTTCACTACTGCACTATAAACATAGAGTTCCTTAAATATCTCTGGTAGACTATTAGCTACTATAATTCTTTCCTATTAATTCTTCCAGTGGCAATTGCCTACATATTACAAATTACACCTTGAAAATCATGTAATGAGGGTTAATTTTGTAGTTTAGAAAGAAGTTCATGTAAAATTTTTGGAACTTTTAAATATGTTTGCTATTATGATATCTCATGTTTTCATAATTCTTTAAGCTTAAAAAGTACTTTCTCCTCCAACACCACTTTAAGGTACATGTATTAGAATATCAGTTTTACCCATCAGGATTTGAAAGCCTAAGAGATGTTACCAATGGTCAAACAGCTAGTATGTTTCAAAACCAAAGTCCACATCCTGTGCACCATCATAATTTGTTGTCATACAATAGACTGTCTTTACTCCAGATGTTATGTTGTCTAATTGGTGTTCGTTAATCATTGGGATATAGATTTCCTCATTTCTTAGTTTTAAGATGAGTCTGGGCATAAGAATGACACCTCTTTCATTACAGTTTATTCATTTCATTCATTTCTCACTCTCTTTTCCTTTATTATTTGTTTCTGTATTCTAGTATTCTCAGCTGTCATTTCCTAAAGTGTTCAAAACAGTTGCATTATTTACAGAAGGCTACCTTCCAGCTCTATTTTGCATTAAAACAGAGTGCTGGCAAAGTGAAACGTCTATCTTTCCTGTCTTCTGGTTTAACAACTGAATTGTATGATTATAACCACTGGATGGCAACAAAAGATACAGTAACACAAGGAGACAATTCCATGTAAAGTAACCGAAAAGCCAACAGTGTTCAAAGTTCAGATGAGTATATCCTTTTTATACTAATGGATATTACATGTGAACAAGCAAACAGAAAATCTGCCTATGAAATGAATAATGCTTATGAGCTTAAGTTTAAAAAGTGATATAGTCAAATGAGCACGACAAACTCAGTTTGGGTAAAGGGCAGACACTTTTTCAAGGACTACATTTTTGTCTCTATTAGTAGAATTATAGAAGTTAACCATAAGTTGATATAGATGTATATATGGAAATATGTTTATATAAGCCTTTGCCTAATAACTACCTTAATAATAATGTAATCTCTCTCCTCATAATGGGGCAAAATACTAAGGCAGAATTGAAATCATTGTTACAAAGAGATAGAATCTAAAAGCATAAATAACTTAATATTTCAGCATGTGATCAAATTCATTACTAGCCAAATGAGGAGTATATCACCTTTTCTTTAATTTGCATTTTCATAAATGGTATTCTATTAATACAATATTAGAGTTATTTGCAAGACTAATAAGTCAGATCAATGTGTTGTCTGGTATACTGAGATATGACTTATTTGATCTGCTCATCCCTCTCCTATCATCATCATTAAAATACATGTTGCACTTCAAGGTTTACAAAGTGGTTTACATATCATTTGATATAACATCATTATAATGTCTACTGACTATTTCCCTAGGTTTTCTGAACCCAAGTAGGAAAATATGTATTTGTGACTTAATCTGTGCTGAATCTTTGACTAAAAGTATTAATGTAGGTTCTGGGTAGCAAAAGCCAGAAACATGTGCCTTTCTCAAAGTAAAGCCCCTAGGATTAGCTGAATAATAATTATACTTACTACTATTAGTATTATACAAAGTATTTATAGAGTAAATTAAGATTGGCAGAACACTTTGCTTGCACTGTCGCACTTGATTCTTAAGATAAACCTAAAAGATAAATGTTTTTATTACTCTCATTTGTAGGTGAAGGAACTCAGAATGATATAAGTGACTTGCCCTACAGTCACAGAGCTAATTAGTATCCAAAGCTGAGTTTGAATTTGGGTTTTCCTGCTTCACAATTCAATTACTGCTCACTACCCAAAACTGAGAAGAAGAAGCTGATGGAGTTCATGAACATTGGTCAAAGTAGTCTAGGCTGCCAAGTAGACGGGGGAAACAGGACTGTGATTCCACAAAGAACTGGCAAAGGGCCTGGAGCTAGGCAGGCACACAAGGGAAGGAAAGAGGGTACCGAATTTCATGAAGACAAAAGGAGAAAATCTGGAGACAAAAGCAGAAAAGTCCTGAATCAGGGAGGCAGCCTGCAGTAATGGAAAGTACAGTTGATCTCTAAGTTAGAATAGTTTAAGGCTCACATCATAATAGTTCCACAACTATGGACAAATTCCTCAATTTCTTTGAACATCAATCTCCTTGTCTATAAAAGGAAAAAAATAACATTTCTACTTCCTACCTCATAGGATTGCTCTGAGCAAAGTACTTTATGAATCTTAAGCCACCACTCTATACATGTTGTAGCATCATTAAAAAATTCCAGAGAAGCAATATGTTAGAGGCACACTAAGGATGGATGAGTATTCATAGGTAAGCATATGTTTTAACAGTTTTCATAAAGTCTGGGTGACTCTCCACTGGCTCTTGAATGGATGCTTCTGAGCCTGCCTGGGATGCCAACATTAGAATTGGAGTTAGAAGACTTGAAATATGGTCCTAGCTTTGATATTTACTAAATATACAAACTTGAGCAAGTCTATAAAACGAGTATTTGCACAAATATTTATCATAATGTGTAATTTGTGCTATGAAGACATTTGTAACTCACAGCTCTTTTATGATTCTATGATTCTAAGCTCTCAATCTTTCCTATGGGAAGACTAGCTTTTCTGAATAATTGGGCTATTAGGACTATTATGACTCGATGACTGTTTATCGTGACTATGGGTTAAATACTTAGGAGAAAATAAGCAGCCTCCTGAAAATTGGCCATGAAACTTAGATTTCAAAAGTGAGTAAATATCATATCGAAGTGGAAAGGTTTGTGTTGATCCAGCTGTACTATTTGGCCTGCTCCCCTTGTATAAAGTGACAGCAACGTTCAATCAATCAGCAAGCATTTATTAGACATGAATTTATGCAATTGACCAGGGTTAGTGATGCATTGATGGCCAAGGAACAAGGCAAAGTTAACTATAACACATGGGAATCAAAGCTGCTGTTCTGGCTTTATTAGTACCATGATGTGGCCAACTGAGCATATTGGTCACAGACATATTTGTTAAATGAGAAATTACTATTTTATGCATTAAATAAAACAAAACTGGAGAAATACCATCTGTAACAAATTCTTTTTTCTGCACTTGACTGAATGTTCTACTAGGGAAGAGAAGCATAGCCTCAAGACACAGAAAGTCACCCTTAGATTGGGAGACTAAAAATCAACCAGATTATCACTGCTAGTATCTGGACTAGCTCCTAAGCTGATTCTAGTTTGGCTCAGTCCCTTACAAAGAGACATGGAAACAAACAGATATCCCTATGAAAGCAATTTTGTCTCTGGGAGCATACATAAGATGTGATTATCTGTAAGGAAGAATGACACTTTTAAAGACACAGAAATATACACAAATATAGATAGATACACACACACATGCACACACACACACACATACACACTCACCCCACACACATCCACAACAAGAGAAGTGGTACCTAGTTTCTAAACAGAATCATTCTCAAAAAGACCCCAACAGTCACTGATTCAAAGCTTCCATGTCCCACTTAAACTGTTGGTTGAGCTGTGCATTGGTACAATTATTCTGTAAAGTACTGAGATTATGCTGAGGCACTGTCCATACTGTCTGATTCAGATACTCAAAGGCACAGAAGAAGGTTAGTGATTTTTAAAAATGGAGAATCCCCACATAAACCAAAATATTTCTAGCCAATGACCCAAAAAAATATATGCTTGTCAACTGGGGAACGGGTATACAAGTTGTGGTGCATGAACCTTGTTGTATCATAAGAACTGATCAATATATGAAGAGTTATATGAAGTGATACAAAGTAAAATAAGCAAAAAGGGGGGGGAATAGTATATGCAATGACAGTAATAATGAAATAAAAACAAAAAACCTGAATGTTATAAAATTATAATACTCAAATTTGGTCAGAGATCCAACATGTGACTATATGTGTGTACCCTCATATGTGAATGTACCTTTTTCCTTTCTTTTCAGATATGAGGGGACCATTGGTGTTGAAAATACATGAAATTCTGGATCTGGCTAATGTGTTAACTTGTTTTGTTCAAATGTTATTTTCCTTCTTTTCAAATTCTAATTTATAAGATATGGTCTTCTGAAAAGGAAAGAATATACTGAGAAATTGAAGAGATAGAAAAACTAAACGGGAATTATTTTTAAACAACAAAAACAGTCTTCAAGCCCAGGGTAACTCTCTCAGAAATATTTCAGTCCTAAGGTAGGAGAGGTTAAACAAAGATCATTACATGCCATGCTGTTTTAAATAGGCTAATTGCTTAAATAGATAACTACTGCCCATTCACATGCCTTGGGCAGCACTTTTGCTCTACCTAATTTCAAGGTGCTAGCACCTTGGTAATTATCCTCCAACCAACTATCTTATCCTTACCCCTACCTATTCTTCACAAGCCAATACATATCTTTAAAACACTCCATCAGAAGATGGAGAAGTAGAAGGACTTTAGGGAGAGCATCTTATTCAACTCCCTCAATTCATAAGAAAATTAACTCTCAAGAGACATTGAGTTGTCCAAGGTCATATAATAGCAGAACTAGAATTCAAAATCAGTCTCCTTCCTCTCACTCTCATCTCTCATTCACGCCATTGGAATTGGTGATAGAATAAATCATTGGCTGAGTATACTAGAGATGCAATATAGTAATTTTCCTAGAACACATACCATAGAAAGTATTTCAACAATATTCATACAACCAACAGCACTGACCTTAAAAAAACACGAATGAATCACAAAGAGCTCTTAATACCATTGACAGATTAATCCAAACACTAAGTGTATCTCTAAATGAGCATAGGCAAACTCTTCATCATTCAGCATCCTAATACAGATTTGAAAGGATGAATTTCATCTTCTTTGGCTGTATTAAGACAACTGCATCTTAAAGTGTTGAATCAACCACACTGCTATCCTGGTTTATTAAATTTTCTTTTATTCTTCTGAACTAATCAATGCCCTTAAAAAACCTATTATGCAAATAGAACTGTGTAGAGTATTGAGTTTCATCTATTACAGCTATATTCATGTGTGTGAATACTTTTTCTTTTGCCAACAAATGCAAGCAGTGTGGTCTCAGGGACAAAATTGAAGAGAGAAAGTTTTTATTTAAATCTCAACTCTTCTCAAGCACTTCTTCACTACTTCCATTAGCCTGAGATTCTTCATATATGAAATGAGAAATATAGTATGTTACTCACCTCACAGGAGTTTTTTTTTTTTTGTGATGATGAAGATAAATTATTTTTTTAGTTTAGTTTTCAATATTCATTTCCACAAGATTTTGAGTAACAATTTTTCTCCCCATCTTTCCCTTACCTCCTACCCCAAAATAGAAAGCCTATTGAATACCCCTCCCCCAATTTGTTCTCTCTTGTATCCTTCCCTTTCACCTCCTAACTTTCTAGAAGGGCAAGATGGGTTTCTATACCCCAGTACCTGTAAATCTTATTTCCCAACTGCATGTAAAAAGCACACTTTTAAACATTTGTTTTTAAAACTTTGGGTTCCAGATTTTTTTCCTTCTTCCCTCCTCATCCACCCCCACTGGGAAGATAAGCACTTAAATATAGATTATACATGTATAGTTACCCAAATCATTTCCATAACAGTTATATTGTGAAAGACTAACTATATTTCCCTCCATCCTATCCCACACCCCACTTACTCTATTTTCTCCTTTGA
>CM053591.1:94355759-94394795 GCA_028646515.1 Pseudochirops corinnae
ATATATACCCTCCTATGTAGGCATATGTGTGTATGTATACACATATATACATTTATATTCTCTTCACCTATCCTCATACTGAGAAAAAGTTTCATATATTACAGTTATTGTTTTTCCATATTGGCATGTAGATAGTTCAACTTTGATAAGTTCCTTATGATTTCTTTTCCATGTTTACCTTCTCATGCTTCTTGTATTTGAATGTCAAATTTTCTATTCAGTTCTGTTTTTTTCCGCAAAAATGTTTGACAGTCCTCCACCTCATTGAATGACCATATTTTCCCCTGAAACATTATACTCAATTTTGCTGGGTAGGTGATTCTTCATTTTAACCTAGCTCCCTTGATCTCCAGAATATCATATTCCAGGCCCTTCAATCCCTTAATGTAGAAGCTGCTAGATCCTGAATTATCCTGATTGTGTTTCCACAGCATTCAAATTGTTTCTTCTTGGCAGCTTGTAATATTTGCTCCTTGATCTGGGAACTCTGGAACCTGGCTATTACATTTCTAGGAGTTTTCTCTTTGGGATCTTTTTCAAGAGGTGATTGGTGAATTCTTTCACGTTCAATTTTGTCCTCTGAATTTCCTGAAGGATGATTATGGCTTTCAGGTAGTCCAATAATTTTTAAATTGTCTCTCCTAGATCTATTTTCCAGGTCAGTGGTTTTTTCAATGAAATATTTCACATTGCCTTCTGTTTTTTTCATTTGTTTGGATCTGTTTAATAGCATATTGATTTCTCATAAAGTCATTTGTTTCCATTTGCTCCACTCTAATTCTGAAGGAGTTATTCTTTTCAGTGAGCTTTTGAGATTCTTTTTCCATCTGGTGAATTTGACTTTTTAACGCATTCTTCCCCTCCTTGGCTTTTTGGGGCTCTTTTGCCATTTGAGTTAGTTTATTTTTAAGGTGTTATTTTCTTCAGTCAGGTTGTTGACTCTCTTTTCATGATATTCTTGCATTATTCTCATTTCTCTTCCCAATTTTCCTCCAATTCTCTTATTTGGTTTTCAAAATCCTTCTTAAGCTCCTCTATGGCTTGTAATCAGTTTACATTTTTCTTGGAAGTTTTGGGTGTGGGAGTTCTGACTATGTTGTCTTCCTCCTCTCTGTGCTTTGATCCTTTTTGTGCCCAAAAAAAGAATCTTAAGTTGGATTGCTGAGCTTGGTTTGGTTCCTTTGACTGTTCGTGTTGCCAGTCAATTAACTTGATTTTTGAGCCACAGTAGATCTCTGCTTCCCCAGGGGGAGAGCTTTGTTGCAAATTGCTGGGGATTTTGCAGCTGCCAGAGCTATTAGATGGCCATTGACTCTGCAGCCACCACCAGCTCTGGTTCACTGGTCACACACCTCAGGATCATCACCCAAGACTATAATCCTGATCCAGGCAGGTTAAGGCAAGAGCACTTAGCCTCTGAATGACTGCTTGGCCCCCCTGCAATCTACAGGCTGTGAACTCTGCAGCAGCCATGTGGAGGTGGCTGCAGGGCTGCCACTTCTGCTGCTTTCTTGCCCTGGGGGCAGTTGGCCAGACCTGCTTCTCTTCCCCAAATTTAGCTAAGTTCCACTGACCTTTCACTTTATCCTTGGTTCTTATGGGTTGATACTTCTGGAAACTGCCACAGCTGCTAGTGATCTGCTCTCCTGAGTGCTCCAGCTGCAGCTTGTCCTGGCCACCCTAGGGCCAAGCTGTGGTTTCAGGGCCAGCTGGTTTCAGCTCCCAGCACTCTGCAATGAGCCCTTCCAGTCCACCTGCCAGGCTGCCTTCAGCAGGAGATGTGTTTTTCTATAATTCTGTGGGTTCTGGAGCTCTCAAATTTGTTTAGAGTCATATTTTATAGGTATTTGAAATGGTTATGGGAGTTTTCCTTCTTCTATGCCACCATCTTGACTCTGTCTCTCCCCATAAGGTTTCAATGGTAGAGTGTCTAGGTACACTTTATTCAGAACATCAAAGAAAAAAAAGAACCAGGGCATTGCATAACTCAACCTTGGGAGAGATCTTAAAGATAATAGGGATTGTAGATTTGGGCTGGAAATTTAAGTTATCTAGTCCAACTACCTTATTTTACATTCAGGAAAACTGAGCCTCAAAGATTTTCCTGAAGTCACACAAATATTAATTTGTTGTGTAAAGCTTTGAACTAAGGTCCTTTGAGTACAAATTCTACACTCAGACCAATCCCATCTGGCTTCATTTTATAAAGAGATGAACTGATTTGCCCCATGTCATTTGGTAATAACTAAAGGATTCAGGATTCAAACACAACCTTTAGCCCCACTCCCAATGGTCCTTCCACAGTCTGTTTTTGGTGACTTTTTTGAACATGAGAAAAGGGTTAAGGGGAAAAAAGAAAATAAAAAAGCAATATCAATTTAAAACTTATTACAAAATTATAAACTAGATCAATGGAACTTAAAATCCTGCTTCAGATACACTATCTATGTGACCCTGGACAAGTCACTTAACTTCTCTATGCCTGTGCCTCAGTTTCTCCATTTGTAGAATGTGGAAATAATAGCTCCTACTTCACAAGGTAATTGTTAGGATCAAATGATATAGAGAATGTAAGGCAATTTACAAACCTTTAAGGCAGATGTATGTGATAGGCATTGGTATAAGCAATAGCAATAGTAGCAACAGCAATGGTAGTAGCAGCAGTATAAGATGAGGAGGAGAAGGAGGAGTATCATTAACATCCCCAGCAGCACCATAAGAGTAAGTTAGAATTTTAAAAATCAATTCAAATTTTCTTTAGGTCACAGCACAGTAATGATGAGATGTGAGCCAGTCAAACATGTACCACCTCAAAATATCAGTAAGTGTCAGACCCATTTAATACCATATTAAGAAAAATCTGTAAATATAGAAGGTGGAGAAAACAAGTAAGACAGTTTTTTTATTTCATCTATGCAAACAGGAAAGGAATTAGGTGAACATTTGAAAGTGGACCCAAAACTTGATATGGTACTAACAAAGAAGGGTAATATTTGTAGGCAAAGAATCAGTTGAATAATCTTCCAATCACACCTAGTAGCAATGGCTGTCCTTGTCAATATGTATGTGACCATGATAAAGAAAATGGATTTCAAGAGAGCAGCTTTCAATAATCTATGAGCACAGAGAAGTATGATTTAAAAGTTATGGAAATATAAAAAAGGTGACTGCCAGTTAAATGAATGGTCTGTGGTCACAAGAATAAATTAAGCCAACACATCAGAATGGAAGGGAAGGGAACTGGCTGCCAAGTTAACTAAACTTAGAACCAAACCAAGACTTGAAAGAAAATGAAGCTGGGTTTCTAAAGAATAAAAAAATAGTATCATTGTGTGGGGCCAAGAGAACTAAAGGAAGAGCTTGAAAGAAGATGTAGTTCCTAAGGTACAGAATAGGTAATAAAGAAAAAAAGTACTGTCAATTATGGGATTTAAAAGAAAATGTCATCTACATGATAGGAGAGGAAAACTGATCATAGAGATGCCAAAAAATAGAAGTACTTTGATGTCTTTTTCATCTCTGTCCTCATTTTTGAAAAAAAAATTAAGAGATGAATAGACAACTAGAAAATGTCATCTGTTAGAAAAGGAAGAACAAACATGAATGAGAAAAGATCATGAATTGACGTATGGATGTCTCCCAATTATTGAGGCTTAACAACATGCCAACCAGGTATCTATGCATTACCGGTTGTTTTGAGATTTCATAGAGGACAAAAGACCTTGGAAAGTGGCATCAAAAATGTATCACCCATCTAAAAAGATGAGAGGAAAAATGCCACAGTAAAGATCTGTGAGCTTAGATTTAGTTTCTAGGAGGACAGGAGGGCAAATCAATAGATAATCAATTTGCAATCACCAGTAACACAAGGGGCAGAGCTGGAACTGATATGTCTTTGAGAGAATTATTTTCTTTTATGATGAAGTGACAAGCTAGACAGAGGAGAAGGTCCAAATAGATGCAATTTATCTGGATTTCAGTAAGACTTTTCATTCTGCACTTTAGGGTATTCTTAGTAACAAAATGTAGCGTCGTTTACTGAAGAAGAAGGAGGAGGACAAAGAGGAGGATGAAGAGGAAGAGGATAAAGAGGAGGAGGAGGAGAAAGAGGGGAATTGCAAAAGAGAAGGAGGAAAAAGAAGAAGAGGAGGAGGAAAAGGAGAAAAAGAAAAAAGAACAAGAACAAGAACAAGAATATTGGATGTATAATTATAGCACTTGGTCCAGATTGAGCTCTGCTATTTGTTATGTGTGTCCTTAGGTAAGTCACTAAACTCCTCTATCCACAGTTTTTTCACTTATAAAGTGAGGGGAGTTGGAATAGATGATCTTGAAGATTTCTTGGTTCTCAATCTATCATCTTAAAGCACAGAAATTTGGTCAGGATAAACAAACTTTTTAGAATTCAGAAATTCAACTCCAAATGATAGGTAGATAGGGCAGTGGGTAGAGCTCTGAGTCTGGAGTCAAGAAGACTTGAGTACAAATCCAGACTTTTACACTTATCAGTTGGGTGGCCCTGGGCAAGTCACTTAACCTCAATCCACCTCAGTTTTGTCAACTATGGAATGGGGATAGTAATAAAATCTACCTGTCAGGGTTGTTGTTAGGATTAAATGAAAAAATATTTGTAAAATGCTTAGCACAATGTTAACTAAGAAATTTTTATTTATTTCCTTCCTTCCAAATAATCAATTGAATGATTTATTGATCTCCTATGTGTGTTATATACTATGCATTTATTTTTAAATGAAAATTGATTTCATTGTGAAAATAACAGTAAGAGTATGTGACTATATGCAGGAATTTTCAAACCCGATACTAAACCTCAGCATTGAAGAGGCTATAAAAGGTTGCCCACGAAGGTAGTTATCTATAATTTGTACTTAACTCAAGGACATATATCTGATAGCATACCACAATGGTCAGTCCAAAGGATATTATTTAAAATTCTTACCAAATGCCCAGATGGCAGAATTAAAAATGTGGATGACATTATGCTGGAGAAATTTTATAACATTATAGAAAGGATGTATAGAATTTAAATGGAAATACAGTCTCACAAGACCAAATTAAATAGACACAAGATGGGAGCAGATGAATGAGAATCACATAAAGCAGACAAACACTTGGATTACAATGGATTAAACATATATGCACAACAATGTACCTAGTAGCAGCTCCCAAGATGATACGTGCTAGTCCCATAGTCATACAGTTTTTGAAGTGCTAGTTTGTTGTTGTTATGATGGTGGTGGTAATGGTAATAGTGGTGATGGTGGTGGTAGTTGTTGTTGAAGAGGGGGTAGAGATGACATAATAGTGATATATTATGGTTCATTATACTATTGTGTCATTTTATATTACATATCATTCATTCGGGAGAAAACCCACAACTTTTCCAAGTCTCAGGTTCCTTATTGGCATCTTACAAAATGCCAGTAGTAGATCTCTGTGAATGTTTTGAATATGAATAACAAAATGATTATTGGAGATAAAAGAAGGTAATATTGTATATAAAAGTGTTATTGAAAAAAAGTTTCTGTTTGGTTTTTTAGTTGGGGCATGTGATTTCCCTGGTATAAGGAAATCTCAATGAGAAAAGCCCCTCTAGTAGAAAAGCAACTACTGTTCAATGTACATTCTTAAAGAGTGACCATATTGAGGTTAACAGTACTGCATAAGCTATTGTTCTTATTGTTGTTGTTGTTGTTATTATTACATTTTGTTCTGTGATTGCATAGAAACATTATAGGTGGGTATAACAATAGCACCTACCTCACAGATTTTTTGGATCTGGACTTCCATATACCCATAATAGACTCACACGTTATATTTTGTTAAGCACATACTAAAAGTATAGTTTCTGACATACTAAGTGCTTAATAGATGTTTTCCTTCTTTCACTCATTCAAACACATAGTCTTAAAATGTTAAGATGATACAGAAACTAGTGGATTCAAGGGTTGGATGAGAGTCAGTGAGAAGAAAGCTATAGTAAGCTTTCTCTACAGAGAAAGGATGCTTAGAAAGAGGACAAGATGCCTGAAAAGCTTCCATGATATATCTAAATAGTGGTCAAGTCCTATCATTTTTACTTTCTGTATATGCCCCCTTCTCTCTTCTGACAGGGCAAAGACATGGGTGCAAAGACTTTTCCCATCATCTCATGCCTGGACTATTACAAGAGCCTGCTGGTTGGGAAATATCTCTCTCTATTCCAAGCCATCCCTCACTCAGATATCAAATTGATCTAGCTATAACACAGGTCAGACTATACCCCAGCAGTCAATAAATTGCAGTGACTATCTATTACTTCCAGTATCAAATATAAAATCTACTGGTTAGCTTTTCAACACTTCTTAACCTCAGCCCCTTCTAACTTTCCAGTTTTCTTAACTCTTATTCCCCTCCAAATACTCTGCCTGGAGTGATATTTGCCTCCTTGCTATTACACACACAGACACAACACTCTGTCTCTTAACTCACTGTTTTCATTGACTGTCCCTCATGCCTCCAGGCCATCTCCCTCTTCCTCTCTACCTCTTGGCTTCTCTGATATGTATATGTGTTTCTGTATATAAGGCTACCCCTGATATAATCACACATATAATATACAATTATATATGTATAATGTATGTATGTATCTATGTATATACATACATATACATACACACATATGTATTATGTTCATTTTGTGCATATATAGTATACATATAAAATATCTATATAATATACATATAGAGAGATCTTGTTTGTACATAGTTATTTGCATGTTTTCTCACTATGTTTCTCCTTTCTTTGTGTACTCCCTAGCACAGTGGTTCTCAACCTTCCTAATGCCGCGACCCTTTAATACTTGTATGTGGGCATATCTGCATGTGGGTGGACTCACCTGGAGATGGATAGAGGAGTGGTGTCTAGGTTACTAAGACCACAGGAAATATGTGTTTTCCGATGATCTTAGGTGACCCCTGTGACCCCTGCGAAAGAGTCGTTTGACTCCCAAAGAGATTGTGACACATAGGTTGAAAAACATTGCCTTAGCACATCATAGACACTTAATAAATGTAGTTGTCTAGCTTACCTTTAAAAATATTGTTCAAAAAAATATAGTATACTATCTAATTCACATTGGAAAAGAAAAGGGTTATATCACTTTTAACTGACACTTCCTAATACTTCTTCCCCCCTCTATCTTTCTTACACACACACACATACACACACACACACACACACACACACTCACTCACTCACTCACTCACTGGCACATGACTTGAAGCCAGAAAATAAAGGGTCTGGGCAAAAAGAGCAGGGAGGAAATAATTGCCTATTAGCATTAAACAGAGCAAAGGAAGAAAAACTACCTTTTGACCACATCTCCTCCATTCCAGCAGGGCAGTCCATCAGCAGCTGCTAATTCATTAACACAAAGCTGATCAGCCAGGCCACCATAAAAAGTCTTGTATAGACGCAGGCTGTTGATAAATTCTCTGAACAGAGAAACAAAGAAAACAATTAACACCAAAAATCTATAATAATGGCCCATAAAAATGCTGCTCATTGTTATGTACGCTACCCAGATTTTAATTTTATTGTAGCTTCATCTAATCATGCTTGTGCTTATTGAACAGGTTTTCAATATTCTTTCTCAACAAATGTAGCTGTCCTGTTTCTTTTTCCTCTTCAGTGCTGAGTTTAAATTCATTCTTATGTTTCAATACAATCAACTTTTTCAGTATATAAAGAGAGACTTTAAACTTCTCTAGACCTAAATGACATTTCTTTAGGGACCATTTGACTTCCTGAATTTCATTAAGGTTTTGTCAAAATATCCTTCACCTACTGCAGCTATCAGAAGCAATGCAGATACCCTAGACCTTCCATACAGAAAAAGCCTATCACTGTTCAGACACTTAGGAGTGTCTAAGCATTCTTAACTAAGCTCTTTCTCGAGACACACACATCCAATTTTCCTTTGTTTAATATGAATCTAAGAAGAACTTTCTTAAAGAGTGAAAATAATAATCAGACTGTCAACAAATACAAACCAGTTTTCCTTTCTGACTAAATTAATTAACTGATATGACTACCTGATTAGTAGCTGATTGTTAAGCTAAAATTAAAAAAACAAAACAAAACCTTCAGTAATTGGTCAATTCATTCAAAATGCATATATAGTCTCTGTTTTCTGTGCAGTGATTCAGTAAAATTAAAAATATTACTCAGGTCATACAAATTTCTAAATCATAGGTGGAGCACTTGTAGCCTCAAGACCACATGTGGCCCTCTAGGTCTTCAGTTGTAACCCTTTGACTGAATCCAAACTTCATAGAACAAATCCCCTTAATTCAAGGATTTGTTCTTTAAAACCTGGACTTAGTCAAAAGGCTGTACCCAAAGACCCAGAAGGTCACATGTGACCTCAAGGCTGCAGGTTCCCACCCTTGATCTAAACTTTTAGGGGAGTGACTGGATCAGCAAAATTACATCAGAGTTATTAGCATACTACTGGATACAATCAGATGCTTATTAATAAATATTTTTTTTAAATGTTAGATCTCGTTAATTTCTCTCTGGTGACTAACCAAAAGTGAATATGTCTGTATCTATGACTAGACTAGAATTTACAACAATTAGATATTTTTTGGCAATAAACATATAAGAATAAGAAAACATTGTTTTATAATCATGTGACTTGAATCTTGAAAGAAGCTAAAGATTCTAAGAGTAAGAGATTAGGAGTGTATCCAGTTATGGAATGCACTTAACTTGAACTAAGACAAAAGGAAAACATAACAACCATTGACTAGCAAACATACATCAGGATATTTATTCAAACTCAGAGACAAAGACATATTCAAGTTCCATTGAGTGAGGCAAAATTAGTATGATTGCTAAGTTACAACAACAAACTACCCTGAAACACAACCATAGCTATTGATGGTTAGGAAACAATAGCAAAAGATATCCACCTGGGACATAGCAGAGATAGGGGAGCTGCGGACAGAAGTACCAATGACCCTAAGAGGGAGCACATTTGTCAGCAGTTCAAGGAAGGAGGTATTATAATTGCACCTAGATCACAAAGGTACTAAGTAGAAGAACCAAGATTTGTACCCAGGTCCTTTAGACTCTAAATCTAGTGTTCTTATCATGGTACCATGATTTCTTCCAATACAATAGTCTGATCCTCTTATGTTTATAAGTTGAGGAAACAAAGGGACATAGAATGACAACTATATATACATATAAGATACATATACACATACATATATGTGTATATATAGACATATATACAACACTTTATATAGTGTCTTATGAACTTACACACATATATACGTATGTATGTGCATGTGTATGTGCATGTGTATATTCACCTTCTCTATTGGCTTATTTCCTACTGCCTAGAAACATGTCAACATTTTCCCTACTTTGATAAAATCCTCACTTGTTCCTTCCATCCTCACTGGCTATGGTCCTATATCTCTTTTGTCCTTCTCGCTAGGTTTTTGGGATACCACTCTTTTCCAGTTTTTCTCCTACCTATCTGACCATTCCTTATCCAAATCCTTTGCTGGATTCTTCCCCAGATCATACCCTCCAACCAAAGGTGTCCTTCAGGGTCCTGTCCTGGGCTCTTTTCTCTCTTCTTTCTATATTACTTCATTTGGTGACCTCATCAGCTGTCATGGATTTAATTGTCATCTCTACGACTATGATTCTCAAATCTCTTTCTCTTGCCTCTGTCTCTTTGCTGACCTAGCTTGCATCTTCATCTGCCTTTTAGACACCTCAAGCTTTCAGAAATCTTATCATGGATTCCTCAGTATCTCTCACTTCCTATATTCAAGCTTCTGCCAAGACTTGTGGGTTTCATCTTTGCAATATCTCTTGAATATGCCCCCTTCTCTTCTTTGACACTACCACCACTCTGGTATAGGGCCTCATCATCTCATGCCTTGATTATTGTAATAGCCTAGTGGGACTGCCCACCTCAAGACTCTCCCCACTCTAATCCAGCCTCCTTTCAGTTACAAAAGTGATTTTCCTAAAGTGCAGGTCTGATCTTGTCACACACACCTTCCCCCACTCAATAAACTTCAGTGGATTCCTACTGCCTGCAGTAGGAGCAAATATAAAATGTTATGTTTCACCTTCAAAGTCCTCCATAACCTAATCTCTTCCTATGTTTTCAGTCTTCTTACATCTTACTCTGCATACTCACTCTTTGATTCAGTGACACCAACCCCCTAGCTGTTCCATAAACAAGACACTCTTACCTCTAGGCTCTTTCTCTTTTCTCTGGCTACTCCAATGCCTCACACATTCTTCCTCCCTTGTCTCACTACAGACCCCCCAGTATATAGATTGTTTTGTATATATTTGTCTGACTTTCTTGAATCCCCCATGATAGCACAATTCTTGACATATAATAGACACTTCAGAAAAACTGATTGATTGATTGATTGATTGATATTCAGCTATCCAACATGAGCAGGGATTATTAGTCAGATTTTACAGCTAAGGAATTGATATATAAAAGTTAAGTAGGTTGCCTAAGGTCAAAGCTAATTTGAATTAAAATTGAGACTGGAATTTAGGTCTCATCATGTTAGACTATAAAAGAGTTAAGTTTACCTCTCAAATTTAGTAGAATTATAGGTTTTGTAATAAACAACCTACATAAATTGGTTTTGCCTGTCATGAGCTACATTTAGGTTTGACTAAATTCAGGCAGTTTCTAGTTCTGTGTCTGGAAGTATTCTCCAAGGGAGTAATGTGTGTATGCTATGCATATGGGGTTTTGGGGTGAGGTAGATATGTAACCCTGGTTACTTAAAAGTACTAGATTCTGTGCATGAAGAGTGTGAAAGAAGCAGACAGCAGCAAAACTGCTCATGCACAGGTTGTCAGCCCTTGTTTCCCTGGAGCTCACTGAAAGCAAAGGAGATGAGTGGACCAGCATAGTGATCACTTCATCATTTCCATTGTACATAAGGTAGGTAGAGTGAAAAAGAATTGTCCACTGCTGAAAATATGTGATAACCAGATAAGATGGCACACTCTTCAATATGCATTTCTGGTTCTGCCTGCCACAGAATGGCAACCCAGTTAAAACTATCAAAGGGGGGAAGAAGGACTATATAGATTCTTTATTTTTTAAGTTTCTCCCAGCAACTAATGCAGTTAATTTAGTAACAATAATAATTAGTATTTATATAATTCCTACTCTGTGTCAGAAACTGCTAAGTGCTTTAAAACTATTATCTCATTTTATTTTCACAACAATCCTGAGAGATAGGTATTATTATCCACATTTTTTTACAGTTCAGTTAACTGAGGCAGATTTGAGTTAAGTGCTTTATACAGTCACATAACTAATAAGTATGTGATGCAGTATTTGTACACAGATATTTCTGACTAGCACAGAACTCTATCCACCATAGCACCTAGCTAACTATGTTTGTTCATTCATTCATTTGTTGGTGGTGATATGAAGAGAAGGGTGAAGAGAAGGGAATACCTGTGATTTCATCATTGTGGAAGCTCCCTTTACAGATGCAGATTGAAAATTCTTCTGTGATATGGATCCATAGATAACACATCTAGAGATGGGAAGGATGACCTAGCCCACCACCCTAATTTTACAAATAAAGAAACTGAAGCCCAGGACTTTAAGTTACTTACCTAATGTCATACAGGTTAGGGGCAGAACTAGGATTTTTAACTTCTGTCTCATGATTCCCAGTTCAATGTCTTTTTACTGCACTATGTTCCTCCTTAGTCCTGAGGCACTGGGGAGTTAAATGATGTGCAAATGGTAGCTAGAATGTGTCAGAAATAAGATTTTTAACTTAGGTCTTTTAGACTTGAAGACCAATTCTTTACCCACTATACCATACTGTCCGATCTGCATAGATGCTTAACAAATGCCTGGTGAATTAATTAGGGACAGGGTACCCTGAGAGAGAATTTAACACTCAAAAGGACCTCACTGTCATACATTATTTGTATCTCCATCACTTAATACAGTATCTGGAACATAATAGGTGCTTAATTAATGTTTGTAGGCTATTGGTTGAAGTACAATTACTATTGAATTCTGTCTAGCTGAGCATTATAGACAAATTCAAAATTGAATCATCTTGGACCTTAGGATAGTGTTTCAAAGTTCAAACCATTTGTCAGTCTTCACAGAGAATATTTTCTGAAGAATATTTCTAATTCAATCAAAGCCAGTTCTCTGGAAATTCACAAGAAGAGTCTTCCCTACCCCCACCCCCACTCCAATGAAAGGGATCTCTCCAGGTTTTAGACAACACGTTTCTTTTGTTTAATGATTGCTATTGATTCCTCCCCTCCCACCCCAAACCAGTAAGTACACACAAATATAGAACCCAAATTAAACGCAGTGCCTAGCATTCTGTTTGACAAACTCAGAAGAACAAAGGTCAAATTGTGCAGTTTGCTAGTTAATGGCCTGAGGCAAAGTTAAGGTTAATGTGGCACTAATGAGCAGGCTCAAGCCTGTAGAGATGTCTGACCACAGCTGTCAAACAGAAGACATTTAAAATGTCTGTTTCTTTTTCAGTACAGGAAGTATGTAATTACATGTTGCTAGATAGGAACTATGTCTTCTATTTCTCTTCTGTAAGTATATTTAATCTTTTAACTTTTTCTCAACCAAAAGTATTCATTTTGACTAAAGAGAACAAAAAGTAAAGGTAATTCTTCAGAGCTGAATAACAATGTTATTTGTGACTTGAGCTCCCAGGTCAGTAACTTTTATCTTTAATATATTTAAATATTATTAAATATTTGGGGTTAGATTTCTCTGGTAAGGATAAAGAGAAGAAAGAAGGGGGGAATGGAGAGGAAGAGGAAGAAAATGAAAGAAAGAGGAAAGAGGGGGAGAACACTTAGCTTTAGCCCATGAGACATTATTTCTCTGTACTAGAAAATGAGACATGGGATACTGTGCTTTTCTGTGATGCAGAAAGATGCCCAATCAAGATTATACACACACACACACACACACACACACACACACACACACATATGTGAAAAGATGAGTCTATTTTTGCACTTTGTAGAATTTGAATAACATTTATGTCTGATTGCAAATGGAAAGAGGAATTCTTTGACCCATGTTAGCAAAACAAAAACCCTGCTGTCTGAACCTGGTCTGAACTCAGCCCTCATTATGATACTTAGGACCAAAGTATCAATGCTGAGCTCCTCAAGAAGGCTTTTCTTGGATAAGTGACTCCAGGTTTTGTGCTCTCCACAGGAAGTCCTCTGAGGGCACGTTCACATGACATGTTTTCCTCCTCATTAAGGGATTTGCTTTGCTTACCCGTTAATGTGCCAGGGGTATAGGAAAGAGGGAAGGAGTAGTATGAGGGAGAAAGTAGAAAAGACCTGTAGAAATCTGCTTCCATTGTCCCAGTGCCCCCTGGTGTGGCCTGTTTTGCTATCACTCAGGCCATATGCTTTTTTTTCAGCCAGGGTGATTTACTATTTGCTTCTGTGCTGGCAGATTGCAGTTAGCTCTATTAAAGCATATGTGTATGTCTCTGATCCTCAGTTTTCAATGACCCCACACCCCCAATATAGCTAAAAGCACCCTGAAGAAGTATTTCTACTGAAAGTATCATCATTTTTAAAAGGGTCATCTAAATCTCTCTTTCCAAAACAGCTCTGTTCAGGACTGTTAGAACAATCTTGAAAAATATACCCCTAAAAGCCTTGTTTATGATCTCTCATAAATAAGGTCTTTAACCACAGACTTCCTTGCAGTCATGCCAATAAGCCCTGTACCAAGAGTTCAAGGACTAAGTGAAATTGGTGTGGGTATAAAGAAAATGAGACTCTAGGCTTGAAAGAAACTTCATATACTCTGCCTCCTTCTCCCTATGGCTATTTGGTTGATTTTCATAAGAATTCATGTCTGTTATTCTCAGTTCCATTAGCCTGGTGGCATGTTCTATTAATTTATGAACAGAAAAAATGTGGACAGAACACTAGTGAAGGGAGTGAGGCAAAGCCAATATAATGCTGATAAGTTATATGGAATGTATATAAGCCAAGGAATTCCATTATTCATTGTTTCACAAAGTGTTTTTATGTATCTATAATACCGATAGCTGCTGTTGCCTTGGTCTAAATTATAGTCAAGAGAAGTTGCTGTTCAGTCATATCAGTAATGTCCAACTCTCCATGACCCTATTTTGGCATTTTCTTGGTAAATATATTCAACTAGTTTGCCGTTTCCTTCTCCAGCTCATTTTACAGGTGAGAAAACTAAGGGAAACAGGGTTAAGTGACTTGTCCAAGGTTACACAGCTATTAAGTGTCTGAATCCAGCTTTGAACTCAGGGAAAGGAATCTTCCTGACTCTAATCTCAGGGCTCTATCCATTGCATCACCATCAAGAGAAGAGCAAACCTTTGCTAGGAGTGAACCAGTGAAATATTCTACATAAAACTTATATTTTTGAAATGGAAATGAACCATACAACACAGAAACTCTAAAGGAGCAAACCACTAAGCAGTCAAAGTAACAAAAATTGACTTATTCTTCCATGGCAATACTCCCACCATATACACTTAATCTGCACCCTATTACCCAATAATCTTTTATCCAGTGTGGAGGGACCAGCCCTCATTTGAGGTTAAATCTTAACTAACAAGTAAATCTACTTCAGCAATTTGGGTGGGTCAAGATGACTCAGACTCAAAAAATGAGAGAATTGAAAGGGGAAATGAGAGAGCATTTAGTCTAAGCCCCTACTTTACAGATGGGGAAAGAATTATTGCCCCCCTCCTTGCTCCCTCCCTCCCCACCCCCCTCTCTTCCTCCCTCCCTCCTTCTATCCCCTTCACCCCCCTTCTCTCTCTTCCACTGGAGAATTTTTAGGAGGTAAAGCAGAAAGAATATTAATGCAGATGACTCCAGAGGAGATATTTTAGCCAGTTCTGCTGTTGTCAAATTACCCTGGTATGCATTTGTTTTTTAACCAGTAGATTAATACAATGATGCTACCTACACAGGTCTGTCTTAAATCTGGGACTTAAATAATGTAGACATTATTATCTCAAATATAGTAGTGTAAGGACCTCAGTAATCTCCCTGCTTTACTAAAGGGAGAGACCTCCAGGGAGGCTCAAGGCCCTAGTCACCCTGTTTTAGTAAGTCCTACAGTAACAGCCCAAGCCCCTCAGGGGTTTGAATATCAACTGAAAGCCAATTTCCCAGGAGTTTCCTTAGCCCCCACTTTGGATTCTAGAACCCCACACAAACTGCCTTAAGACAAATAGCAAGAACTCTGTGCTTGGAATCTAGTCCCTTCCCATAATTCCTAACAAAAAAGTAACTCTTGTGATATAACTATATAAATACATAAATGTAGAATCATTGCCCAGCAACATCGAAAATTCTTTCTCATTGGTATGATGCATCCTCAATAAAGTCTGGATGAAGACAGTGCTGAAGCCTTGCCAATTACATAATTTAACAGAGCTAATTATTATTGTTGAAGATGCAATGACATAGCCATTGAAAAATTGAAAATTGAAATTTTTTGTTGGCATGTCTTTGATAATCTGCTTCAGGGTAACCTTAATCATCCACTATCATTTCATCTAGTCTTTTACTGGAGAGTTACGAAGCACAATGGTAAAAATTGAGATAAGTTTTCTATCTTCAAGGTTCTTAAACTCAGCTGAAATAGATGCATAACCTTGAGCAAAATAATCCTTGCATATCACAGTGTTGCAATTAATAAGCAGAATTATTTCTACAATGATTTAATGTGGAGCCAAGAGAGTTTGAAGAAAAGTAGAGAAAGAGGTCTACTGCAATCCAGAAATATCACACCAAGAACGATCCTATAAAATCAGGGGTGATTCTTGGCCACATATTCTTCCTCATTTCCCACAGAATAAATGGATGCCTTATTGAGTCAGGCTGAACCGTCTGGCATGTGTTATACTCCTATAGTCTTTACAATTTCAGAATCAATTCCAGGCCACCCAATATAGCTTCTAGCTAGTGCTTTCATGGGAATAATTTCCAGATGTAAGTCATGTAAGTATGTCCCGGTCAGCTTTCAGGGTGAACTTGTTTACTGGAGAATTCCTTTTTCTTCCTTGGAGCTTTCAGCACATTTCTGACTTTCATGTGAATTGGGGCAATAACTATATCCAAATATAATGACAATGAGTTCACCTTGTTACCTTCCAGTTCCTCTGAATTGAACAACTTGGGGAATTTGTTAACTTCCTGTAGTCATTCTGTTCTAACAGTATGAATCCTTTGGACGATTATCCCTAACATTTTGAACTAGTTCCTTCCTGAAAGACTTTTCATAGATTATTGATTTGGAGCTGAAAGGTACCTTAGAAATTCTCTATTCTAGTCCCCTTCATTTTATACTTAAGGTAACAGACCCAAAGAGATTAAGTGATTTTGTCCAGGTGATTATACATGTAGCATGTAGAAGAGACAAAATTCAAACTCAGCTCCTCTGATCTGAAACCTAGCATTCTTTCCATTATGTTTGGTTTTATTTTGTTTTGCAATCACCCTAATGATGAAGGGAAGCTAGCTTACAAAGGAGCAGTATGGCAAATCCATAATACATCTTCAAGCAATATAAACTAGATATACCTTATAATCTTGAACAAAAACTTATGATCGAAATAACTTTGGCCTGAAGCCCTGTGAGAAAATATTGTGGAAAGTATCTTTACTGATTGATATATCACAAGTAGAGTAGATTTCCATTTTACTAAAAGCATACTATTGCAAATACTGGCATCTTGCTATTGAGTAACTGTTAAAGTGCTACTCTAGGGATTTACATGCTTCCAAATCATCATGGTGCCCTTGTGCTTCACTACTGCTTTGATACTCCTTGTGCTTCCTTCTAATGGACTTTGAATGGCATGATCTATCATGGTAGCATTATAGGTTTTTTTTAAAAATTAGATATTTTGGTTTTATAGCATCCTCATTTCTGAGTGTCTCATTACTCTTCCTCTGCCCAGCAAGATATTCTTTGTTTTTAATTTATTTTAGTTTACATCATTCATTTCCATGAGATTTTGAGTTACAAATTTTCTCTCCATCTTTCCCCTACCCCCCCCTCAAAACAGCCATCCCCTTGTATGATCCCTCCCCCATCTAATCTCTCCTATGTTCTCCCCCATCACTCCTCTAACTTTCCGATAGGGCAGGATGAATCTCCCTTCAACAGTGCCTGTGAATCTTAAGTTCCAGTTGGATGTAGTTAATAATAATAGTAATAATAATTGCATATATATGTATATATATACATATATATTTTTAATATTTGATTATAGAGCTTTAAATTCTAGATCTTTCTCTTCTTCCCTTGTCAGCCACCCCCACTGGAAGAACAAGCCATCAAATACAGGCTGTACATGTGTAATTACACCGAACCTCTCCACAGTGGGCACATTATTACATGTCCCTCCTTCCTATCTGCCCCCCCTATTCCACTCTCTACCCTGTCCCTGTCCCTCTACAAAAGTGTGCACTTCCATTAACCCTCCCCCCCACTCTCCCCTCCCCTCCGTCATCCTACCTCTCATCCCCATTCCTCCTATTTTCCTGTGTGGCAAGATACCCAGTTTAGAATTTATGTCAGTTCTTCCCTAAGCCAAGTTCAGTGAGAGTAAGGTTGACTCTTTCTCTTTCCAGCAAGATATTTTTTATAAGAAGGAACAAAAAAGAAGGGGAGAAAAAAGTTTAG
Source organism: Pseudochirops corinnae (assembly GCA_028646515.1). Taxonomy (NCBI): domain Eukaryota; kingdom Metazoa; phylum Chordata; class Mammalia; order Diprotodontia; family Pseudocheiridae; genus Pseudochirops; species Pseudochirops corinnae. The sequence goes on from CM053591.1 coordinate 94,373,542, forward strand.
CAAAACTATCAACTTAGTGACCAACTTTGAAAATATATGAAATGGTCCACCTACATATTCTTCAATCCATGAAAAGGATGGGGAGATGATCTCTTATCTGGGGTTAAGGTACATCATTATAATTACAAGTCAATAAGCTGACACACATTTAATAAACACCTATTATTTGCCATATACTATGCTAAGCTGGGATAAAATATCTTGCTGGAAAGAGAAAGAGTAATATGTACTGAAATAATATATAGGCTGAGTTTGGCTAAGGCTTTACCTTAGGCCATTATAAATGTCAGTTTTAATTCAACCAAGATCTATGTTGCAAAACCTCATTGAAAAGTCCACATACAGGATTCTTCAACATATTATCTAAGGTATGTCCCAAACTGTAGTATCAAGAACGTCCTACAATATATGTCTCAAAACTATAATATATGCAGGATTTTACTCAGCAATTTCAACTGCAAAAATGAAATCTTCAAATGGTGATTGATTGTGTTGGTGAAACATGAGTTTTCGATAATTTCCAGTTTCATCCTTTGTCTTAAGCTAACAAGGAGAGCTGAGGAATATAATCATGACATTTTTCATCCCCCAAAATATCATATGACTTGCTTCAAAGCCCTGTATCTTTTTTTTTTTTTTAGGTTCAAAAATAGAAGCTCAATCTTTCTACATAAGAATTAAAGGAGGTAGTTTACTGGGCATCAATCTCTTCATTATATCTAAAAACATCAGTTCAGGTTCTAGATTCAGGCAGAGGCAGCTAGCTGGTACAGTAGATGAAACACCGGATCTGCAGTCAGGAAGATTTAAGTTCCAATCTGAGCTCAGACACTTATTAACTGTGTGACTTAAGCCAAGTCACCTTAACATTTGTTTATCTCAGTTTTCTCAACTATAAAAAAGGAATAATAATAAAACTTACCTCCCAGAGTTGTTGTGAATATAAAATGAGATAATATTTATAAAATGGCTAGCATAGTACCTGGCATATGACAGATGCTATATAAACAAGGGAAGGGAATAAGTATTTATGAAGTATTTATAAAGTATTAATAAATGCTTATTTCCTTTCCTTTTATCATTATCATCATCATCCACTTATTTACTGGAGAACTTGAGAATAGTTACATTTACTGTGGTTTCTCAATTTTAACAATACTCTATCTTCATCCTCAAACAAGTGTGGTATTACTTAAGGTGATAGGTGAGGCATATGCAAGCGTACAATATGACTTTATTAGCACAGAAGTCATTCTGTACGAAATCTCATAGAATTGCCCTGTGGAATACAAATATAGAAAATTTAAAGCAAGGTATCCAAAGCTATATTTTGAGAAATTCTGGTATTTCATGTGATATACAAAGGATTTTTGAGAGAAAACTTCAATGTCAGTGATATTTTGCCCTTAAAAGGATTAATTATAAACTTATCTAAGTATCAAAGTACATACTACTTGTATTTTGGGAAAGGACTATGAAATTAGACAATTTTCTCTATTTTACTCCAAAATTTCCCATATTCCTATTTATCTTGGGAATATTCCATGCCCCCTGTACCTTTCTGCATGAATTTTAAAAATAGATTTCAAGCCCCAAACTGTTAAGTGGCCAAATTAGTCTGGGAATTGCTGCTCTGAAGGCACAAAAAAACTAATTGCAAATAAAATGAATAAAAGCTATTTATGATGCACTGCAGTGCCACCTATCATACATATGTAACAGCCACTCTTTTTTGGGGGGAGAGGGGATAAATTCAACATTCTGTCTCTCAGCTGTTTTATTTTCAACTACATGTAAGCATCAATACATTTATAAAGGTACTAGCTCTAAAGGAATGAGTGGCAGGGAAGGGTACAAAAGAAAGCTTTAATAATGCACAATTAATGCACTAAGAAATTTGAAAAAAATAATTTCATTTGGCTTTTGAAGTATTATTTCTTGGTTTTATAACATTTATTTTTCTTTGGGATTTCTAAGATTAATACTAAAATGTTTTTGTATCTTCTACACAATTTACAGGTTGAGACAAGACTCTAGCAGATTTTGGTTGGTATAAGGAAGCCAGATTGGGCCTACATATTTCTTGTGGAAGACTTGATTATTATCTATAGCAAGAGGGTTTTTTTTATTATTACTAAGTATGATAATGTTCAATAAACAATCATTTATTAAGCTACTATTTTGTTCCAGTCACTTAAATGGCACTGAGGATACAAAAACCAAAGCATTTAGGTTTAAGTATTGTGACTACTGGACTTGGATCCAAGTACTAACTCTGATATTTACTAGGTTTTTTGTTTGTTTTTTAGTATGGGCTACTCAGTCTCCCTATGCCTTTGTTTCCCTACAAGTTAAGTGAGAATAACAATATGCTGCCTTCTTATCTTTACTTATAAGTAAAGTATTTTGTAAACCTTAATATTTTAATGCTTTACTAGATCTGTGATAAGAGTACCATGGGCACTCTTTAGACTGTTATAGAAATCAAATACTCCATGTCATCACATAATGAATAATTCCTGCCCATTTCATTTCATAAACTCTCAATACAGGATCTTAGAAAAGACTTTCTTCTAGATCTTTAATAATTAGCAGATACCCATATAGTAGTTTAAAGTTCTATATAAGGATGAGCTATTATAATTATTTGGACAATACTATCGACTACTTCTCTTATTTCAATCAGGCAACACTAACGAAATGCAATATCATGAAACAATGAAAGAATATAGTCTTTCTGCTAAAGAACAACATATCTGCTATGAGATTAGTTTGAATAATTGGAATGCTAATGAGAACAGAGTCTGAATATTCTTAGTTACTTCCCAAGGATATAGCAAAATGGGTGGGAGTGGAGGGACACACACAACTTTTTGTTTAGCTGTGTTGCATTTTACTATCAAGACATGTCTTTCTTTTCCTACCCTTGCTCCCTATCCCAGCTGGGCATTTCATCTGTCTCCACCTGCAAGCTCCATGTTAGCCACACTTGGGAACTGGTTCCTGACTTCTCAGGAAGCACATAAAAACTGCTGGACTGATGCCTCATTATCAAGTCATCAAAGCAGTCTTGTAATTGGGACTTCACATCTGTTCTCCTGCTGGCGTTACCCCCTTTTCATTTCAGATCTCCTAATCCCTAACTGATTATTTGGACTTTTGACCACCCATGTTGTGCTGTCACTTTGGTTCCTATAGATCTCAGGTTCTTAGACATTGGCTTAAAACATCTTGCTTTGCCCTCTAGTTTTTGTGCTCTTCTGGTTCCTATTTCCCTACTTGGTTTCTGGCCCAAGGTTTGCCCTGTATTCCTGGAAGCTTTTATTCTAGCTTATGTACTTAATTGTGAAATTCCTACTTCTTTATCTGTCACATCACCTAACATCAACTCCCTGTCTAATCATGTTTTGGTCTTAAAATAATATTCAAATCATAGTAGAATTTTTCTTTTCATTATTAGTCCATGCTATGTGTTGTTCCAAATTAGAATACTCTTCACTATAGTGAATATAGTATTCATTTCAGTAGACTAAATCCATGGAAAATAAATAATAATGGCATATCTACAAATATTGACCTTTGTTTTGTTATTGATTTTCTTTCATTATGTTTTTAGAAAACAGAATTCATATTATCTTGTCTTGGTCTGTAAGTGGCACATTTATTTTAGTTCTTTAAAAGAAATAATATTTCTCAAATATGAGAACTCTGACTAATTTTAAATGCAAAAATTTATACATTAACTTATGTATAATAAATAAATGCATTTATCTAGGCATGTCTGGAGTTTAAAAAATTATCCTTTTTGCTTTCAGAAATATTATGCATAATAATAAATGAAATGTATGTAGTACTTCAGTAAGAGTCTTACATAATCTCTTTTGAGATGCACAGAAATCCTATGAGGTAGGTCCTATAGCAATTATTTCTATTTTAGAAATAAGACAGACTGATCCAGTGGCCTAGGGATGTGGTAGATCTGGGTTCAAGTCCAGTCTTTCACATGGACTGTGTGACCTATTGGCAAGTCATTTGATCTCTTAGCTCCCCAGGCAATACTGTAAGACTGCAAGTTTCAATCTTTGCTGATAGGTATTGACGGAGAAATTTCATCACTAATAATTCCTTACAGAGACAAAAGCAAATTTTTACACAGAAAAAAAAATCAAGTAATTCGGTGATTAGTGAATTTAAATGATTTTTACAATGTCACATAGCTACTAAGCATCTCAAGAACATTTTAATGTTTCCAAATCTTTCCACACTCCAAGTGGACCATTGTATTTGATTCACCACACAAAGTACACTATGTTTGTATGGTATGCTGCAAAGGGCCAATTCCATGGTCAAGATTGAATGCATAGTCAATTGATTACATGGTCAAGAAATTAGTCTATGTGTTTTGGCAATAACTAATGTGATAGATAGATAGATAGATAGATAGATAGATAGATAGATAGATAGATAGATAGGCAGGCATTTGGTTTGATAATCCTAGTAAATTCAAGTGATGCTGAGTAATCCTGACGCCATTTCAATGCTTTCCCTATTTTGAACACATTAATTTCAGCAATTTCTTTGTCATCAGCATGGTTCATACTTGACATTTTGAGTTTACCACTGTCCTATTCAATATAGTGTATAACAAATTCATTTCTTCTAATAGAGGATGACTTCATAAAGGACTTAGACTTCTGCTCTACTGCACTCATCTCTTTAACCCATGCAATTTCACCTACGCTGCTAAATGCCAACTTCCACCAAATATTTGGCAAATTGTGGTTTTCCCAATAATATTTGTTAATCAACTCTACTGTTTGGAAAGGGGTGGTGGAGGCAAGATGATCATGATATAGTTCTCACAAAATGGAAATGCAGTAAAGCTATGCTCTTTCCATTATTTTTTCTTCGTCAGTAAAACAGTAGTTCAAGAGATTTAAATTGCATGGCCTTTTTGACATTGAAAAATCCATATTTCTACATTTTTTCTACCTTTTTTCTCAACCTCATAAAGCTCTCCAACATTTTAAATTATTTTCCCTAAAACTTGTGACACTCTCTGTTACACATCCACCCACTCATGCATACATTCAAATCTCCTTAATTGGCACATGCTTAAATAGGATGCTTGGCTAATTGGAATGCTTGCTGGAGAACAGATGGGGCATTGGTGTTGAGACTCTATCTTAATTTATTGTCCTGGGGTTTTCCTAATTACCCACTTAATTGGCACAGCCACACCACTTTGAAATAATAATGTACAGCTAATTATCACCCATTTAAGCCTGCTAATAGTTTGCTTCTTACCAACTAAATTCAAGGAACCAAGGAGGGAAAGGGATCTGCCATGGGGAAATCATTCTGCCTGGGCTGGGTTAGACAGCTGCATCAGTGCAATGCAGTTTACAGCTGCATTAACTTGGTTTCTGTCTATAAAACAAAAGAGTTAGCCTCACTTGCACTGGTTAAAAGAAACTGCTTCTTCCTTTCCCTCCTTCTCCAACCTTTGATGAAACTTGGAACTTGCCTGGTGCTTCAGTTAAAGGAATAGGATCAATAACTCAGCTTTTCAATTAGTTCATCATTAGCATGTTGTATGGAAGGGATAAATTAGGGGAGATGGAATAAATTCAATTACATCCCCAAGGTGCAGTGTTAAAGAATTCAGTTCAGTTGCTGGGAAGGAAAAGTCTTCCAGCTTCTAAGTTGCAGGGAACTTGGCCTAGTTAATGAATGTGCCCAGTACAGCAGTTAGTGCCAAGCAGAGGTTTTAATAGATGATTACACTCCTAGTGTTAGAAGAAATGGAGAGGAGAAGGCAAAGAAAACAATGGGACATGAAAGAGCATGGAGCACAACAAAAGAATTAAACTGGGAAATAAGAAAGGACAAATAGCAAAGGGAAGGGGCAAAAAATTCCATAAAGAGTATCAATACATAACTTTGAATTAGAAAAGAAGATTTCTGCACAGAGACAGAATGCATTCCTAGAATGCCCACCTTGGAAACTATTTATAGTCAGACCATGTGTTGAATGCAATACTTTTCCAACCTCTCTATTAGCTCCCACAAATTCAGTTCTTTTAAAGCCTTCAGTTAATGGCAACAACAAATTTAACCAAGTCTAAAAAAGATGGTAAACTCTGGTTTCTTTGAAAGAAATTTGTGACCACATTACAACTCATAAACTTTAAAAAATATATTTATATTTTTTGCCAAAAAGGACTGTCATCAGGTACATGCATATGTGTGTATGTGTGTGTGCATGTGTGCTCTGTGTGTGTGTTTGTATGTGTGTGTGTTCAAATGATTGATGGTTTGGGAGAGGAAGATACATGGACATATCCCGTGAGCATCATAAAAATGGTTTTGTCAAAACCATTTCTTGGACCACGCAAATTGACTTCTTAACTGGAAGAATATCGTGATTTTGCTAAAGTGTAGGAAACAGAAGGGGAAATAAGGTCCATTTTGCTTGCAGGGGAAGTACTGACATGAGAAAGTATAACTGGAGAATAGCTAAGCTTTGGGAAAGGGAAAATAGCAATTCTAGATGGTGCATCATTCTTCTAAAGCAAATATTGTAGATAACATTCAGGTCTATTGGAGCCACAATCTTCCAAAGCAAGGATCAGGATCCATGGTTCTTTTTCAAGGAAAAGAAAATCCTTTTTACCAATATAAATGGATATATGACCTAGATATAAAGAGAGAAATTACAAGAAAATGTGAAGAAAATGGAATATATTATCTATCAAACTTATGGATAGGTGAATGATTTATGAGGAAATGAGATAGAGAAGAGTGGGAGGTGTAAAAGGGATGATTTTTTTACACTAAATTGAAAAGGTTTTGAAGAAATAAAACAAATATAGCCAGGATCAGAAGAAAGGCAAAAAATTAGAGGAAAAATTTATAGATAGATTCCCAAATAAAGGTCTTATATCTCAATTATATAAAGAATTTTGTCAAATCTATATGAATACAAATTATTCTCCAATTGATAATTGGTTATATGATATGAATAGTCAGTTTTTCAATGAAGAAATCAAAACAATTGGTAGTCCTACAAAAATGTTCTAAATCATTATGGATTAGGGAAATGCAAATTAAAACAATAATGTGATATCATTTATACCTATCAAGTTGGCTAAAATGATTGAAGAGGAAAGCAAAAAATGTTGGAGGGGATATAGAAAAAATTGAGATACTATTTCACTGCTGGTGTAATTGTGAACTGATCCCATTTTGGAGAGCAATCTGAAATTATGCCCAAAGAATTACTAAACTGCTTATACCCTTTGACCCAGCAATACCATGACTATGTCTTTTTCCTAAGATGATTAGAGAAAAATGAAAAGAACCTATATGTTCTAAAATATTTATAGCAGTTCTCTTTGTGGTAGAAAAGAACTAGAAATTGTGGGATGCCCATCAATCAGGGAATGGCTAAACAAATTGTGCTATATGATCGTGATAGAATTCTATTGTACTATAAGAAACAATGAACTTGATGGTCTTAGAAAAACATGGATAGACTTGCACAAAATAATGAAAAGCAAAATGAGCAGAACCAAGCAAACACTGCATACAGTAATAACAATATTGTCTTAAGAACAACTTTGAGTGAATAAGTCATTTTGACTATTATAAATATTCTAATTAATTACAAAGGACATATGAAGAAAGACACTATCCAGAGAAAGAACTGACAAATAAAAATATTTATAAAATGATTATATATGTATATATACATAATTATGCATATATATGTATGTGGGCGTGTATGTACATATATATGTACACACACGCACACATATACAAACACACACACATAGAAGCCTAATGGTAGCCATCTCTAGAATGTGGATGCAGAGGTGGGGAGTGAAGAAAAAAGGGGGAAAGGAAGTTGCATGATAACTTTATTATAGATTTGCAGTTTCAGGTACAATCATCTCTTCTTTCTATTCTACTAAGTAATGGAAATGTTTTTTTTTTATTTCCTAAGTTTGAAATAAAATAAGGAAAAATTAAATGAAAAAAGGAAAAGAAAATCTACTTCTGACCCCAAAATGTATAAGGAGATAGTAATCAGAAGATTTATGTTCTGAGGTTCTAATTACAGCTCCACCATTTACTAATGTTGGGCCCAGGGACAAACCACTGAATGTCTCTGTGCCTCTATTTTATCATATGTGAAATGTAAATTACAATTCCTGCTCTCTCTTATTCATAGAGTTACTCTGAAGATCAGATGAGATCATGTATGGCTAAGTGTGTTGAAAAGCATAAAATACTATATTCATGTAAGATATTGTTATGTTAGTTGTCTTCAGCTCTCTCCTATAATGACCATCTCAGTCTCTCAACAACATTTCAATTAGAATCTTGTGCTAATTTATTCTATAAATGACTATCTACTTCAAGATCCCTTTTTTTCTGCTATTGTTTCCCATATCTTTGTTCTTATCCTATCTGTACAGCAATCCTAGGAGCTAAGTCAGTGATGTCAAAATCAAATAGAAACAAAAACAAATCCCTACAGGCCCACATTGACTTAGAAAACCACAAACCAACATTATCCATGTTGTATCATATTTTATTATTTTGTCATCATCTCAATTACATTTTAATCTAGTTAAGGCCACAAATGGGAGTATTGTTGCCACATGTCACAAAAGGCCTTGAGCTTTTCTATAGGTAATATTATTCCCAATTTGCAAATAAGAGAGAGTAAAAATTTGCTAGTAGTCACAGAAACAGTTAAGTGTCAGAGGGGAGATTGAAATCTAGATCTTTCTAATTCCATATTCAGCATTCTTTTCACGAGAAGTAGGATTTGTACCCAATGAAGAAGCAATATAGGCCATGCTCCTCCCTTACAGAAGCATGACTTTTGCATTTCTGGGACTTAAAGCCTGATTAAGGAAAAATCTGATTATACTGTTTTTAGCAACATCCCTGTTGCTATCACCTACCAAGTTTTAGGGCATTCTTTGTCAGTCTACAGCCTCAGCACTTGTTTAACCACCTTTCCTCTATTTTAACCCCCATCATCATACTTGGAAAATTCAGTTTCTGTGAATGATGATCCTTCTAACAACCACATTCATCTATGGCACTGTCCATGATTCCAGCCTGCATTCTGCTGAATTCACCTAAGGGGATCCATAATGATTTAGAACATTTTTGTAGGACTACCAATTGTTTTGATTTCTTCATTGAATTCACCATATCGATACCACTACGGGGAAAATCTTGAACACTGACTTTTACCTCTCTGGTCACAATCTCCCATGCTTCTACCACCACCATTGCCTTATTATATCCCAATCTGCTTTTTCTTCCTTAACACAACTCTGAGTTCCTCAGTCTTTCATTCTCCACTTTCCATCACTATTCTGGCTTCATTTCTTTGACTTCATAGTTCTCAATCTATAATAGGTCAATTAAGCAAAGTATTGAGCTACATTGTTTATGTGTGATTCCATATATTATGGCTTTGATAACAGTTTTTCTAAGTCTTCTCTTTTATCACACCCTCATCTGCAGAAGCTCACTTTCCTCTATCACACAGATGGCTTTGCTTCCTACTATTTCCCAATAATAATGAGACTTGGGCTCTGGGTGGCACAGTGAATAGAATACCCACCCAGGAGTCAGGAGGACCTGAGTTCAAATCTAGCCTCAGACACTTGACACTTACTAGCTGTGTGACCTTGAGCAGATCACTTAACCTCAACTTTCCCCCTCAAAAAAAAAAAAACGAATAATGAGACCACCCATTATAAGTTATTCCATCTCTTATCCAATAAGGCCCCAAACTTCTGTATGTCTTAATTAAGAGGTGTCAAACATAGCTGATGGACTGCATTTAGTATTAGAGTGTGACCTGAATCAGATTAAATGTAATTAGGAAATATTTAACACTATAAATAAAAATATAATAAATCATAAGTAATGCTACATTTTAAAACTAAGTTATATGTAGCCCACAGAGATCCAAGCTTTCAATGGCCCATTTCTATTTGAGTTTGACACCACTGACTTAACCAACTCAATATCCTCTCCTTTGCCCTTGCCTTAGAAGATGAGATGACTTTCTTCCATGGAAAAGTCCCTCCACTTGTCCTTGATCTCATCCAATCAAGTTTCCTCTGGAAAGTCATTCCATTTATTACTTCACTCTTCATCATCTTTAATCATTCCCTCATTACTGGCTTTTTCCCCAATGACTAAAAACTTGCAAAGTTTTCCCTCATACTAAAACAACCTTTCATTAATCTTTTAATTCCTTCAAGTGATGGTCTTACCTCTCTCCTCTACTTCAATGCAAAATTTCTAGAAAGAGTAACTTCTGCTTTCTCAATACCAATTTTTTCTCACTAACTCATTTATAAAAGCCACATCATCTATCTTCCACATGATCAACTATAAGAAAGCTCACCCAGGTTAATTACTTCTTAATTGCCCAACACTATGGTCTTCTCTCACCTTCCTTGGTCTTTTTGTACATTTGAAACTCTTAACAATCCCCTAGAGTAGTGTATTCTCTCTGCTACTTTAATTCCCAACACAATGCTTTCTCTAGTCTTATTTTTTTTTCTTCAGTTGTAAACCCACACCTCCAGCTGTCCATTGAATATCTCCTCCTGAATGTCTTACTGGGAAACTTATTATGTCTAAAACTCAGCTCATGATCCTCCCTTTCTTCCAAACTCTCACTTTTCATTGTTGTCACTGACAATATAAGCAATAACAAATCTACCATTTCTTTCAATATATTAGCAATGAGGATGTTTTTTCTTAGTCTAATGATTTTAATCCATTCAGAACAGTTAGGAGCTATATCTGATTTATCTTAGGTTTCATCGTGCTATGATTTTCGTTCTTTTCTTCCCAGTTCAAAGATTGTTCTCTTAGAAAAAAAAGAAGCAAAATAAGAGAAAGTATTTTTGCCTTCTCCCTGTCTTCCATCATCATCCCATCTCTCCATGTTTGGCAATCCATTGTTTCGCTTCTATACTTCCACTAATAAAATATCAAAAACACCTTTTTTAAATCTTTAGCTTGCCTCAGTAGTCCCAACTCATTTTGAATTTCTGTTTTCCAGACACTATTTCTGTTGGAGCACATTATGCTTTTGTATTCCTTTTCCATTATCTGACCTTGCTTCCTTTTCTATATATGTCATTTTAAAATCAAAAATGGCTCATCATTTCCCTAGGCATAAATATCCTTCCCTTTTCAATTATTCATAAGAACTGTTCTTTTTGTCTTCAGAATTTCATGTTTTGAAAATATCCCATCCTTTTGGTTTGTCTTACAAGATCAGGAGATATTATCTATCTTTTTTCTAAACTCTTTGAAATATGTTCTCCTAAAGCATAAGACTGAAAATCTAAAGATGTCTTTCTTCACCTCTTTCATAGATTCTAAATGGAATGTTCACTCCCTCTCTCCTCCTGTCACACCAAGCACCCCTTCGTTTTAACTTCAACTAGTTCTTTTTGGTGAAAATTAGGTACAAGTTAGTAGTTATGTTTACTGGTCTTTCCACCTTTTGAAGGATTATAATTAAATCAAGTAAAGATATTGGCTACTATAATTGCTATAGATGGTGGCTAGATAAATGAATTCTACTACCACTACTTTATCATACTCCTGAACCAAATGTGATGAATTTCAAAAAATCTTTATCCAGTTCCTTTCTGTCCAAGTGATCTGTAGTATACTTGGATAATAATTTTGTTTCAGTTTCTTCTCCTACTGATCTTTATGTAAATGTACTCCACATTTCTTAATTCTTGTTTCCCAGTTTCTTCCATGTACATGTTATTCATATACAAAATGCTCCTCTATCCCCTACTTTTGTAAAATTTAACCTACCTAAATCATATCTCAGTCATGAGTTCTATCCCACTAAGCCTCAGAGTAATTAACAGGTCAAATGTGCATTATTGTATTAAGACATCTAGCTGACCTAGTTGGTTTTTTATGCTCTTTGCTTTTTGTACAGGCCCACTTGAGTCTGTAAGTTTTCTTGTTGGTTCATTTTTTTGGATTTTTGACTCATAAATTTATGAATAGACAGTTAGGTGACATAGGGAATGGTGAGTTCAAATATTCCTCTAGACATTAACCAGTTTTATGACTCCACTAGTCATTTAATTTCAGCCTCAGTTTCTTTAAGTATTAAATGTGGATAACAGTATCATTGGGAGAATCAAATGAGAATATTTCTATAAAGCACTTAGCAAATCTTAAAGTTCTATAAATGCTAGCTTTTATTATTATTGCTATTATTTTAATTTTTGCCATTCTTTCTGCAATGTTTATACTCTCTATGGCATCTACCTAGTGGGATACATGAAGGCAGGTTTCTCTCTAACATTTTCTTTTCAACTTAAAGTCTGTCTGATTATTTTGCTAGATTTTAGATAAATGCATTTTAGTATACATTTTATGTGTGCTAGAGCTCTGATTGAGTCCATAATTCCTGTATGGGAAGCTGCAGTCAAGAAGCACAAATTCTCTTTTCAGATGCAGTACTCTTGATCATCTGTACAGTTCTCAAATATGCAAATCCACCATAACTTTCTGTAGCCCTTACATCCAATCACCAGTAGTGAAGAAAATGCCACCTGTGCCCCCAATTCTTCAAGGACGAGAAAGGACGATGGAACAAGTATTTATTAAGCATAGGCATTATACTAAACACTTTACAAATATATTTGATCCTCACAACAGCCCTTTGAGGTTGCTGTTGAGTTGTCTCAATCATGTCCAACTTTTTTATGAGCCCTCTTGGCATTTTCTTTGGTAAAAATATTGGAGCAGTTTGCCATTTCCTTCTCCAGTTCATTTTATAAATCGGGAAACTGAGACAAACAGGATTAAGTGACTTGCCCAGGGTCACATAGCTATCAAGTGTCTGAATTCAAATTTGAAATCATGTCCTCCTGACTCCATGCCAGTCTCTGTACCCACTGCACCTCCTAGCTGCCCTACCCATTGAGGCTGGTGCTATTATTATCCCTGTTTTTCAGCTGAGAATACTGAAGGAAAGTGAGTTTAAGTAAAAGGAGCACACAGGTGTCTGAGGCTCAATTTGAACTCAGCTATACTCCAAATCCAGTTTCCCATTCACTGTGCCACCTAGCTGTCTTATTTTTTGGCACAAAACTTCCTCCTCCTTAGAAAGGCATTCTACATTTCTTCTGGAATCTCTCACTTATGTATGCCAGCTATGAATGACAAAAAGACACTAAGAGACATCATTGAAAAAAAACCCTAATTTATTTTATTACCCTTATATAAAATTTGGGCCTGGAAGATTAAAAACTATTTAGTGGAGCTGAATATAATCTTACTCTCTCTTCAAAGGTCATTGGTTTAAATTCACTGATAACATCATTTTCCTTATCAGTTAGAAGATTGTGCTATATTGTAAAAAAAAAAAAAAACCAAACCCAAAAGCCATACAAAAGTCGAGTTGATATTGTCCAACATCACTGTCCTCTCTGCTCTGAGCAGAGATCCTCATTTTTCTTCTCTCATCACTTTACTCTATATACAGCATTTAAAAAAAAAACAAAAAACCTCTTTTGTTACCTTTGACTTTCCTTGCCTGACTCATTTCATACTCAGATTTAGAATCCCTGATTTTTTTTTTTCATGCAGAGTCTTTCCATTGTTTGGTAGGCATCCTCTATGACAACTCTTGCTTCATCTTTTATGAACATGTTTTTTTTTAAAAAAAATGTCTATTAGCCAACAGCCATATTATAGTTCTATACATATAATTTTATTTCTTTTTTTCTTGTTTTCTGGTGGGGGGAAGGCAGGGCAATTGGGCTAAGTGACTTGCCCAAGGTCACACAGCTAATGAGTGTTAAGTGTCTGCAGTCACACTTGAACTTGGGTCTCCCTGACTCCAGGGCCAGTGCTCTACTCACTGTGCCACCTAGCCACCCCCATATAGGTTTTCTTTAAAATTTTCTTGTCCATTGTAATCACTTGTTTTCATTCTATCAGAATTTCATTAATGAAAGCATCTCATACAGCTTGGGTTCATTTCTTCTGCATAATCTCCAGTTCTGAAATCCTGAACTTTCCCCCAAACTATTTGAAAGCTACTTTAAAAATCTGAATGTGTGTCAGACTATTCATTGTCTATTCTCTCCCCTTCCCCCACAGATGGTAAGATGTAGTTGTCACAGGTTCTCTCATTTCAATTTGGATGACTAGTGACATATTATTACCAGAATCAAATATTATTTTCAAATAATTTTATTTATTTAATTCAAATAATAGTTTCAAATAATATTTCTCCTTGTTACTTTCTCCATACTTTTAGGAATGAAATTGTCATCAAGTCACTTCAATATATTATCCATTGCTCTTCTCTTTTACGAGAGACAGACAGAGGGAGAGAGAAAGAGACAGAGACAGAGAGAGAAAAGGAGACACAGAGGGACAAAGAAAGCTCAAGCAGATTATACATAAAGTTACCTCCAACCCTTCACCCCCTCAAATACACTCCATAGTATACCATGGCCTTTTCTTTTTTAGATGGAATTATACATTTACTCAACTCTTTACATACTTATTTTTGCTTTATGCCTAGGTAGTCTTTGGTATACTCCAATTACAATATCACTCCTATTTCTCTTTCCATTAACTATTATTCCTCTATGGCCTGACCCCACTCCCAACCCTCTTAGATTTCCCTTCTTGTCTTCATGGTATTTATTATCATTTCACCATTTCTTTTATCTAATTTGTTCATTTTGAATAAATAAAACTTTTTTTTATAATCCTTTTAGTCATGAGCCTCATCTGTCCTTGCCCTGAAACTGATGAGTTGAATATATACTTCCTGTCAAAGTCTTTAGATCACCTTCTTTTTACCCATACTCTGCACATTTTTGTAGTGCTATCTAAGGCTCAATGCTTTATTACAGCCCCTTTTCATGGATTCTGTCTCCTTGGAATTACTGCTCTTTTCCACTTACATTCTTTATTCTACCTCCTACCTGCTATTCTCTATGCTACCTGACTTTGTGCTGTAGACAACTTTGGTTTTAAGCCCTGAAGAAACTCAGTCCTTATCTTTTTGCTGTTGCTATTTTTGTTTAATAAGAGATGATCCTGTGAAACTGTTTTGACACAGATAGTAATTTCGCATGTAAAATAAGTGATAATGAAAATGCACATTAATTTGAAGGAAACAAATCAATGTTTATCCTTTCTAAGTCAATTTATATCATTTCAGTTCCATTCAACAAACATCTACTGAATAGTTATGTATGCTTTACTCTGTATAAGGCAATGTGGGGATCTTGGGGATCATAAAGATAAACAAGTCATACTCCTTGACCTCAAGGAGATCATTATGTAGTGAGAAAAATAATGTGGTTCATTACTACAAAAGGTCAAATTAGACACATGCAAAAGAAACACAAAGTACAATGGAAAAACAGAAAGAGAAGAATCTCTAATCAAATTTGTATGGTAGGTTCCAGAGAAAACGTTAATAACCTAAATTCTTAACCAACCATGGTTTTCCAATTTCAAAGCTTCATCTTGAAATGAAATAATATACTAGCTATCTCCTAAAGTTAATCCTAGATTTTGCAAAAAGGTCCTACTAATTAATGAAACAGTTTGGGTTTTGGGTTTTGTTTTTTTTTTTTTTTTTTGCTGGTTTTTAAAGCTGGATTAATTTTTTTCAGTTTTTTTCTCTTCTGGTGAATTTCATTTTTTTTTTAATTGAACACGGTCTATTCTGTTGTAAAATTAGTGGCTTACTTTCTTCTTTCTTTCTGGTTGTAAAACTAATGTCTTACTTTCTTCTGCTGGCAAGGGTTTCTTCACTGTCTCTTGAAGAGATCTTCATTCCTTGTTTATCTTTGCTCTGATCAAGAGAACAACCAGGGGTTTGCGTAGGTGTTCTGACAGGAGGACCACAGATCTTGTTCACCTTTTTAAAAGAAAGCAATAAGGAAAAGTTAGTAACAGGGCCTTTGAGGGATTTTCAACCCCCATCTTTACATCTCCTCCAATTATTCAATCAAGTAGGAAAGCATAGACCTACCTAAAATTGTTAAGCCTTTATTCATAAGAAGCTCCAAACACAGGATTTCGATGACATTTCCAAACTAAATGTGTTTCATTGACAAATGGCAATAGTGACAAATTCATATTTGATGTGATTCTCCCATAGCGCTTTGCACCATTCATGAAGAAAAATTAAACAAAAACTTTTGGGTGATGTTGGCAGTGATGTGTATAAAGGTATTTAGGTAACAAATTTAAAATAAATGAATTGGTTGGCATGTAGAAAAAACCTAGGAAAAGGCCTCAGTTTAGTGTTTCTATAAATTAAATAATGAAGCCAAGTTTTTGGATTAAGATTATTTGTACCATTTAATATATATAAAAGATATGTTAGATATTAAGAGAGATTTAGGGAATGGACTTGTGATCACGGATGTAGCAAATATCTGGTAAGAATAACCCACTTTACCAATGCAGACTTGCAACTTAGAATCTTCAAGAGTTTCTTCTCTAGGAAACTTTATTGAAATGTTAAATGACTTGCCCAAGTTTAAGCAGTCAGGATGTGTCACATGCAGCACTTGAAATCCACATCTTGCTGGTTTCAAAGTTGGCTCTACCTGTTATACTTCATTGCCTCCATATTTAAAAGACATAGAATTTCAGCAATATGGATAATACCTGAGTACTCATGGGATACAGATTGGAATCTTCTCTACTATACTGTGTAGTACTCATAAGGCACTGTGGTAAGAAACAAAAAAGTAAATAAAAAACAAATCCATTTCCTGGTGGCGTAAGTTCTCTGGAATTATTTAGTTTGGTCCTCAAATAACAGACACACATTTTTTCCACTCGGTCTGGATTAAAATCCTTTATTGCTTGATAGGCTCTGTGAGAGTTTAAACCTATCTGGCCTATCCTTTGAGAACAAAGAATTATTCTGAGACACAATAAGGCATTTGTGTAGGACCTTAGTGAAAAATGTATAATGTATGCAATATATGTATACCTGTGTATGTGTGTGTGTGTATATATGTGTATGTATGCATGTGTGTGTGTGACACTGCAATTCATATAAAAGACCACTGTATAATTAAGTAGTTTAAAGTAAGTCAATGAGGGAAAGCAATATATTTAAAAGAGGAACCCACATCAATAGGCTATTTGTTCTAAAAGGAAGGTCAAAGGCAAAGGAGATCTTACTTATGACCTGCATTTGTATACATAAGTAAGCAGCGGTGGCTAGGTGGCACAGTGAATACAGCACTGGCCCTGGAGTCAGGAGGACCTGAGTTCAAATCCAGCCTGAGATATTTAACACTTACTAGCCTTGTGACCTTGGGCAGTGCCTTCCCCCCTCCAAAAAAAAGGCAATAAATGAATGAGTGAATGAATAAGCACTAGCTTAAATTTAGTTTGAAAATTAAACAGTTTGGAGTCAAATTTAAAAGAATATGTCATTCCCTAATTGATAAATGGTCAAAGGATATGGACTGGAAATTTTCAGACAAAGAAATCAAAGCTATGTATAGTCATACCAAAAAAATGCTCTAAAACACTATAGATTAGAGAAATGCAAATTAAAACAACTGTCTGGTACTTTCTTGCACACATCAGATTAGCTAATATGATTTTTTTAAAAGGAAAATTATGGATATTGGAGAGGATATGGGAAAATTGGACACTAATACACTGTTGGTGGAGCTGTGAACTGATCCAACCATTCTGGAGAGGAATTTGGAACTATGCACAAAGGCATATAAAATTGTCAATACTCTTTGATCCAGCAATAGCACTGCTAGGTCTATATCTCAAAGATATCCAAAAGAGAGGATAAGGACCTATTTGTACAAAAAAACTTTCTGAAGTTTTTTTGTAATGGCTAAGATTTGGAAATTGAAGGGGTGCCAAACAATTGGGGAATAATCAAACAAGCTGTGGTATATGATTGTGATGGAATATTATTTTGCTGTAAGAAATGATAAGTAGGATGACTTCAGAAGAAACTAGAAAGACTTACATGAACACCACAGTGAAGTGAGAAGAACCAGCAGAACATTGTACATAGTAACAACACCACTGCACAATGAAGAATTGTGATAAACATAGCTATTCTCAGCAATGTAATGATCTAAGACAATCCTAAAGGACTTATGATGAAACATGCTATCTGCCTCTGGAGAAAGAATTGATATTGTCTGAATACAGACTGAAGCACACTGTTTTTCACTCTTTCTTTCATTTTTTTGGTTCTAGTCTTTTTGTACTCAATGACTAATATGGAAATGTTTTACATGATTGCACATATATAGCCTATAATAGATTGCTTACTATTTCAGGGAGAGTGTAGGAGAGGGAGGGAGAGAGGGATAGAATTCAGAACACACAAAAAAATGTAAAAACATTATTTTAACATGTAGTTGGGGGAAATATTACTATAAAAAAGAAAAACAGTTTTATCTGGAATCTACTGACATTCTCTAATTAAAGCACAAGGACACAATTTAATGTCTCTTTTCATGAACTATTCTGAAAAAGTAGGGGAAAAAAGCTCAAATCTAAGATACTGCTACCATTCTACTTTGCTTGATTGTTTGATTTATAGAAATATTATACTGTGAAGCTTTTACCTAGGCTTCTTCTACAAGTCAATAGTAGTAATTTTAGATTCATTACCTAAACAATCTCACTTATACAGATTACTCCAACATCATGCAGAAACTCTTATTAATTATTTTCTTCATGAAAACATTTTTATGAGATGTGGGAAAATCATGCATACACAATGCATGTCTATTGTGAAGTTTTGAAATTTACACAGGCAGAGAATGAGCATTGTAAAACGGAAAGATCACCAGATAAGGAATTAAGAAACCTAGGTTTTGGCACCAACTTCATGGGTGTTCTCGAATCAGCTTATATTGTAAGAATTTTCTACTGTTAAACTTTCAGTGTGAGAATTTACATTTCATAAATTGGCAAATGCTACGTCAGGATTTGCTATATTGTTCTGTTGATTGTTTAGACTCAAAACAGTGATGGGGAAAATGTTTATAATGAAGATTAAAATTAAAAGTGTGTTGTGGCATAATTTTTTGGGGAGAGAAAAGCTAATTGTTAAATATTTACCAATACAGTCCTGCCCAACTTTGTCACTAACCAACTCTGTTAATATTAGTAAGTCATTTAAATCTTCTGGGTTGCAGTTTTCCTCATTGCTAAAAATGAACGAATCGAACTAAGTGATCTGTGAGTGGTCTTCCAGTTCTGAAAGTCTGTGCTTTTGAGAAATGATGATCAATTGATTTATCAAAACAGAGTCAAACTGATTCATCAGAGAAGTTGAATGTCCCTACTAGTAAACTTTGCTAAAGTCTTCTTTTCTTTCTTCATCTAGAATAAGACTCAACGTTTTTAAAACAATGAACTATCTCAATGGATCTATAATCTTGGGTATTGCTTACAACAGTACAAATTGTAAGATATGGGTTCCTTCTTCTCTTGTGCTGTCTTTATCTATAACCTATCATAAATTCTAAAAAGGGTATCCATTCTACATACTGGTGACCTCTCTGGATCTCTTCATATTGTATAAGTATCTCTAAAATATATGAGTCACCCATTAGTTGTTCCTTGTACTCACAATGTAATACAACTGTTTCATCTTTTTGGGTGATGGGCATGGAGGTACAGCTTAAATATCACATGCCCTCTATCCATCAGTTCCCCTTTTGATAAGCCTTCAACACCATCCTCCTTTGTATCAATAAGCATAGATAAGCAAAACTACTCTACATATTGGCTATATTGGGAAACATATATCTCATTCTGCTTGTCTAGTCCATCACCACCCTGTGAGTAGGTGGCAGCAAGCTTCATTATTGGTCCTCTGGGACTAGGGTTGGTTATTCCATTGATCATAGTTCTTAACTCCTTAAAAATTATTTGTCTTAACAATGTTGTAAGCATTTTACAAATTAGACTTCTAATTCTATTCAGTTTGCTCTGTATCAGTTCATACAAATCTTTATAGATTTTCCCAAATCTATTTTCTTTGTTGTTTCTTATGGCACAAAAATATTTCATTACATTTATATAAAGAGACAGTGAGCTGTGGTGGATAGAAATCTAGCTTTAGTACCAGGAAGATCTGGGTTCAAGTCCTCCCTCTGTCACTTATTGGTCATTGGAATTTGTCAGTCACTTAATTTTTCAATATTCTAGGCAACTCTCTAAGATCATAAGTCAGAAAGAAATGTTTGATATTCTTTATCATTGAAATCATAGATTCAGTAACTATATCTATTGTTATCCCTAACTTACATGTGTAAACCACTATACGTTCACCTTTTCCCCAATAATTATGGATATCTCTTTTGCTCCCATTTCTTTGCTACGGAAAAGGAGTATAATATTAAATATATTTGTACTTATGGTCCTTTATTTTTCTATCCTATATCTTTGGTAATACTGATTGTCTCATTAATCAAAGGTCATGTATGCATATTTAAGTAACAAATTTTCATTATAAAATGACATTTCTGGGAGCAGGGCAGAGCCAAGGAGGTGGAGCAAGAGTAGAGACTCAGCTGAGCACACGTATAAATTCCTTCAGTCACCTCTGAAAAGTGAATCTGAAGAAATTTTAGAGGAGCAGAATCCATTAGGAAACAGACTGTGGCAGATTTCCAGCCCACCACAACACAGAACATCTCTAAGGTAGGATTTATTGAGCTGGGCAGGAGGAATGCAGAGCACAGTGCACGGAGTGTGTGGGCTACATCAGCACACATCCAACCATAGCAGAGCCAAAGCAAGCCCAGGGAACTAATTCACCCACTGCAGTGGTGATTCCTAAACCTCTTACTACAGGATGGGGGTCTGTCAGAGTTGGGTAAGAGATAAATGAAGGACCTGCAGTAGTGGCAACAGCTACTCCTGGGGCTATCAGTCCACAGTTTAGATGTTTAAAGGTCACCTACTGTAGCAGCAAGCACCCTAACATACCCAGGATGGCTGCTAGCACAGGTTCTTAGATCTGCTTTTCTAAAGGAAAGCAACTCACAATGTGTTAACAATCCTACTTTAATCAAACATATCATTTACCAAGTTCAGGGGAAAAAGTCAGCACCCTGAACTTCAGAGGATACAAACAGAAGTTACAAGCAGACAAAAAAAAATGCAGACAA
>CM053591.1:94408752-94421341 GCA_028646515.1 Pseudochirops corinnae
GAATGGCTTCAGTATTCACTAGGCCTAGGGTTAGGTCATCTGACCTTCAAGCAATCTGGAGCTTAGAGCAATGGAGACCTTCCCCCAGAGCCAACTCAGCAGAAGATATGCCAAATAAGGTTAAGACTGCTTTCATTGGACACCCACATGTTTCCGGGTCCTTTGTCTCAGAGAAATTCCCACATTTAGGTTGTGGGTCAGCCCCCCTACCAATAAGAGTGAAGTCCAGTTAGGGGGGTTGGGTTTCTGCATTACAAGATTATATAATTATGGACTGCTTTCTACCTGTTGCTCTCTCCCTGCAGATGCCATGTTGGGCAACAGGGAGTAGAGTCCTTTCCCATGAGAAAGAATAAAGACCTTTTCTGACCTTAGATTCAGACTCTGAACTCTTTCATCTCACACACTGGGATCCCAGTAATTATTTGGCAATCTTCCCTCAAATTTGTAGTTGTTTAGTTGTTTTCTTCTTTTTTAAAATATTAATTAATTTATTTTTTGTTTTCAGCATTCATTTACATAAGATTTTGAGTTCCAAATTTTCTCTGCCTCCTTCTCCTCTCCCCACCTCAAAATGGTATGCAATGTGATACAGTGGATGTGTGTGTGTGTGTGTGTGTGTGTGTGTGTGTGTGTGTGTGTGTGTGTATATATATGTATGTATGTATGTATATGTGTATGTATACTTTTATATTAAACATTTCCACATGAGTCATATTGTAAAGAAGAATTAGAACCAATGGGAGGAACCATGAGATAGAAGAAGGACAGAGGAAGAGAGAGAGAGAGAGAGAGAGAAAGAGAGAAAGAGAGAGAATAGTATGCATTCCGGCTCCATAGTTCTTTTTCTGGATGTATTTAGAATTTTCCATCATAAGTCTTTTGGAGTTGTCTTAGATCCTTGCATTGCTAAGAAGTGGTATGTCTATCAAAGTTACTTGCTGTTATTGTGCAGATTCAGCATTTTCAGTTGTATCTAACCCTCCATAACCCTATTTGAAGTTTTCTTAGAAAAGGTAACTGAGTTGATGGGGATGAGATCTGAAGTCCTAAAAGGATCTGGACCCCAAAAAAGGAAAGACCTTGGACTTTTAGACATTGCCCAGATCTCTGGCATTAGCCTGAGGCGCTTAGCCCATGCCAGTCAATAATCCTTTAACTGCCCTTTCATTGTGGCCCTGACCCAGCCTAACCTTCAATTCTCTGTTACCTTTGACCCAGCCCAGTACTTCATTGTCTGATACCTCTGGACCACCCTAGGCTACTTTCCACGCATCTAGATTCCTTCTCAATTACCTCTAGGTCACCCCAAGCTATTTGCCACTCCTTGATCCCATCCAAATCTTCCAACAATCTTTTTCCCTATAAAAAAAGGGCAGTCTTGTCCCTACCAATTACTCAGATTCTTAAAATCTTGCCCATTTCTATTGGAGACACAATGAACTTCATCTCTGACTGAAAGAAGGCTTGAGTGGTTGAATTATTTTGAGGCAGACATGCCCTTTGCCCTTGCAAAGACCCCTACACCACAACAGAGTATTTGCCATTTTCTTCTCCAGCTTATTTTACAGATGAGGAAACTGAGGCAATCAGGGTTAAGTGATTTACACAGGGTCACACAACAAGTATATGTCTGAGGTCAGATTTGAACTCAAGAAGATGAGTCTTCCTCACTCCAGACCCAGCACTCTATCCACTATGCCACCAGGCTTCCCCATCCCTCAAACACTAAATATAAAAAACATGATAAATTCCCCGTGTAATTCTTACAAATTTCAAATATATTAACAGGTTCTAAGAGAATTTTTCTTTAATTCCTTGCAAACTCATGAAAAAACAATGAATGCTACATGAGCATGGATTTTGAACTATAAATCTCAAAAGAAAAGTCTCTAAGATAGCTAGCTATCTTAGCTCCAATGATACGAGCTGAATGAGTCACATATTCTTTCTAATAAACTGCCTTCTTCTTTTCTATTGAGAAAACTCTCAGGCATGTTTTAGACATTTTTCATCCTACTCTCATTCTATAATTTCCTCCTTGCTCTCCTCCCTCATTACCTTTCTTCTCTGCAATCAGTCAGAAGTGTCCTAGAAAAAAAAAAATTGCTGTTCTGCCTAATGCTTAGCTACTCCTTAAAGGCCTAACACTTGCTTTCCATTGCCTCCCACTTAGATTTTTAAGTTTTATTGTGTTGAAAGATATTTTTGAGCTGCTTCCAGGCAACCTCAATTCTTACATTTCCACAAAGTGTCAATTTCTTTGCTTCTATTACACTCAGGCTTATACTTCCCTATTCTTGATACGCCCTTGGACTTATTCATTCATGTTATGCTGTTTTCTCTGCTGCTTATGGACTCCCTAAACCCATCTAGCCTCTCCCCTCAGATTTTTATTCAGAATTTACCAGAGGCAATTCCTAACTTGCACAGATGACTGTGGGTCCCTTCCTAAGTACAAGCTACATGTAGGAGATGGATGCTTACTATAAGTTGCTCTAAAGGCCTCCACTTACAACTACTATTAATAATAGTTAATATTTCCATAGCACTTACTATGAGCCAGGAACTCTGCTAAACTCTTTGCAATTATTTTGTCATTTGACTCTCACAACAATCTTGGGAGATAGGCCTTATTATCCTCATATTACAGATAAAGAAATTGTGATAAACAGAGCTCAAGTAATTTTCCAGAATCATATAGCTAATAAGTGTCTGAGATCCAATTTAAACTCATGTCGTTCTGACTCCAGGTCTAGTTCTCTACCTCCTAAGTCACCTAACTGCCTCTAGTTACTAAATCCTTTTATTTTCAATATGTTTTTTATCTTGATTTCCATGGCACTCTGTTTTTAAAAATTTTTAGTCTACTAGCCAGTGTCTATTGTATTTAGCGTTCTAGATGGTACAGAATGCTACATAGAGTTATCTGATATAGAATATGTATAAGAATTGGCAAAGATAAAAACTTATAACAGATTACATGGTTCTAGGCAAATAAAAAATAATTTTAAAAAATCACTTGCTTGAGATTAAGGTACCAAAGTTTTGATTTAACTGGTGACTAGAGCTTGAATGAGAGAAAACAAGCTTCATGAATATTTAGGTATTCATAATATACTATAAAGAAATAATTGCAAAAGCCGGTATTGCAAATGGTACCACAGACTATGAATAACCTTGAATATGAAAAAGACAATAAATGTGCCTGAATTTACATACTTGTCCTTAGCTACTGACCTATATAAAATTCCCAGAGAAGAATGTGAGGTAAAAATGACTAAAACTAAAAACTTGGATTTATTCAAGTAAAGAACTTCAGCAAGAAAGATTTTACCACTAAACATCATTGTCCTAGCTGGAAGAGCCCCGTAACTCTCTAACTAAAGAATGTTGCATCATCCTCTGCCTCGGCATAACCAATGGCTGAAAGTGAAAAAAGTGAAAAAACGTCTGTAATCGTTCACTAAAGAGCAAGCCCAGAAGACAAGGGAATTGATCCGAGGGGAAAAGTGGATTGATCCAGCCAGCAGAGATTCTGAGCTCTGAGAAGAGCCCAAAGTCTAAGCAATCCGACTTGCCTAGGTATCAACAGTAAAGAATGGTAATAAGCCCAAATGGCCACTGAATGACCTGTATGACCTAGCCTTACAGCAAATTGGACCATCCAGCTAAGATACTACATCCTAGAAGGAACAAGTTCAACTGAGTCACTGCCATAACAAAGAAACTAAGTCCTATAAAGAGAAATTCCAAGAGTCAGTCAGACTAAACTGTGGAGAGACTCATAATGAAATTCTTGAGGACCCTCAGAGAGAAGGGCACTGAAGTCCTACAGTTCAGAAGTTGTGAGTTGCCTTCCACATGTGGCTCACTATCATGGAATTTTAAATTCAAGCCCACCCTTCTCTCCACCCAGACTGTGGGTATATTTTAGGAGGCTATATCACTGATGTTTGAGGAAAATGTTTTATTATTACTGTCCTTGTTATGCTGTTTCAATAAATGTTTTTGATAAAAAATTAACTGATTCTACTAGATGATTATAGGGGAAGCAAAGCAGTGGGGGCTAATAGAAAGATTGCTAAAACTCTGGGTATAGTAACAACCACCCTCTGGGGACTCAATGGCTAGTGGTAGTGTAAGTTGTGTAAGTGAGTTCTGAGGGGGTATTACAAAAAATTGCTAGAAAAACAAAATAACCACTTATAAGTAAGTGATACTGGAGTTAAAATTAATGCCAAGCACGCACAATAAACTTTAACCATGTATGTGATAAGAATATGAGAGAAAGACAGTTTGGCCCTTGTAAGAGCATTGATACTTGGTTATAGCTTCATTCACCCAATGTGCATCTTGAGGTTGCTTGAGCATTTAGACACAGAAAATGGATATCAGATGCAGGACAAGTACAGGATCTGAAGGTGAAATGAAAGAGAAAAATAATTAAAATAATTTGAAGTCAGGAGTTAGCACCTTTGCTCCCTCTATTGTCTTAATTTTGTGCCCCATAAGAAAATTTTACAGAAACAACCTAATAATAAAAGAAAAAAATAAATTAGATAAATACACCTGAGAGGGCTGGAGATATCAACCTGTGCAATAAGGTCCTGGGAAAAGGTCAATGACAGAAGCAATCCTGGGTCTCTCAGTCACCTATGCCATTTTTTTTCCTCTACAAAAATCAACCAAGAGCTCTGATTTCCTACCTCACATCAATAGAAGATGACCTATTATGACAAATCTGTCATCAATTAATCAAGGTTCCCCACTGCCTTTTGTGGTTAGATTACCTAAAGGTTTATTATTTTTTTGAATCTTTGGTTTATCAGTTTTCTAAAACTCAAATTCAGTTTTATAATTTTACAGGCTTTTTATTTTCTTTTTTATATATGCCTACTTTAATTTTCTAAATTATTTAACTGTTCCTTACTTGGGATTTATAATTTTCTATGTTTTTATAGTTTTATGATTAGTTTATTAATCTTCCCTTATTCTATTTTGTTAGTGTGTTTTTGTAGTTATAATTATTCCTATTAGAATGCCTTAGGTGCATCCCAGAAATTGTGATATGCAGTTTCATTATCATTTTCTTTTCTGTCATTATTTTCTCTATGATTTATGTTTTGACACACACAGAATTCAGAATGTCATTATTAAGTCTCCATTTAGGCCTATATATCTTGTTTGTATCACCTATGTTAATTACTTAAATTATATTGTGGTCTATAAAAATATATTTAGTATTTCTTTGTTTTACATTTATTTATAAATTCTCTGTACCCTAACACATGCTCTATTTTTGAAGTATGTATTCCTGATAAATATGAATATTCTTTAATGTTCCAATTAAGAAGACATGAGTATTTCAGATCTAATTTCTCCACCAATTTCTTCAATTCAATATTTCTGTTTTTATCTGTAATATATTTTAAATGATGTATTTAGAAGTTATGCAATTTGTATTTACATTTAGTATTAATATTATTTCACTATTATACCCTTAAGCATAATACAGTTTCCTTTTTTATTTCTTTTGGTATTACAAATTTTACTTTTGTTTTTCCTGACATATTCACAACATATTTTTTTTTAAATCATCTGATGCAAAGCAATTTCTTTTTCAAGCCTTTCTGGGTGTATGTTATTTTTAAGATCTATTTCTTGTATTCAGCAAACTGTTGGGAATTATTCTTAACCATTTTTCCATTATCTTTCTTTTTGATGGATTATTAATATATTCATATTTTAAGATATGGTAGTTCAATTTGTGTTTTCTTCAATCTCTTTTGTGTTCATTTTTACATTTTTTTTCTTTTAAGTCAATACTTTTGCCCTGTAATTAGATTTACTTATAGCACTGTAATGTTGGTCTATTTCAACAGGCTCTATTCATTCCTAATCATTCGCCCACTATCAATTTCCTTGAATTTATTTAATTTTTAAAATTTCCTTTAATTTACACAAATAGCTCATTTCTTATCCTTCCTGCTTATTTATCCATTTCTTCCCTGATCTTGGCTTTTTCTTTCTCTTTTCAGCGAGATATGTGATTCAAAATCTTCCCTCCTTTCTATTCTTCTGTAGCTCTCTTTACATGAAATTTTCTTTACATTTTCCTACTCCTCAATTCTATTCCCTTTACATTTATTATTAAATGTATAACCCAATTTGTATGATACACTATTACTTGTTCCTTCTTTATCGCCTTTGTCATTATCATGAAACTTGTGAAATACCAATTACGAATTCCCTGCTTCTATTCCAATTCTGTATTTTTATTCCCACTGTTTCTACTTTTTTGCTAAATTTCAAATCACGAATAAAACAATAGCAAACAGAAGCAATGAAAGAAGCTGTCCTGCTCTCTCATTCCATTGTGGATAAACATAATAATGCATAGTATGGTGGAAGTCATTCTTTGTTCTAAGTCATGAAGCCCAGCTCTACCTTCTGCCTTTGTTTCTCTCCATTCCTAATACCTAGTCATCCTCCTTCTGGGTCTATGTCTCCTCCTATTACTTTTGGTTGCTGTCTTCTCATCAGAACCTTTGTATTTCCTCTCTTTGGGTGAGATGCAGTCCTGAGAAGTTCAAGCCTCTCAAGAGAAGGTTCTTTCTTAATGTCTTAAATCCCTTTAACATAAGGCCCCTGTAATTTATAATAGACACAGTCCTTGTACTGGGAATGTTTTTTAGCAGTACCTTTTTTACTTCTATATCTTGGCTAAGAGCTCTTGCTGCTCCTCTTGTTTCTCATACACTGCTTTTATGAAATTCTCTCACATATTGCCCATGGATTATATGAGAATGCATATCTAGTTCCCTGATGTCTTTTACCTTTGGTCATCTTGTCTAATTTCCCACCATGTTATCCTTTCCAGGAAACATACTAATTGACTTATTTAGTATGGCATGATCTAGTAATCGAAGTATTAACTAATTCTGATTCTTCTAGATCCCTTTAAATCTTTATCTTCTTAGATTATTTTTGATGATCTCTTTGTCCCTTTCTTTATATCAATAAAATATCTCTTTTAAAATTAGGGTAGGGTTAGAAACACAACCTGTAATTTAATTGATGTCACCAACTCCATAAAGAGGAAATTATCTCTACTAAAGCACTTTGGGAAGATACATAATTTGGTAGTACAGCTTGAGCTGCCTTTGATTACTTTTTTTTTTTAAGTTAGTTATCTTATTCCATTGTTTCTTGAAATTTACTACATAACTGTGAAATAATACTGGATCACACAAATTATTGCTCATGAAATTTTGCTTTCTCATGGCATTTTGCAAAATATTTTGTAGTAAAATTATGAAATTTAACATCTATACCTTGGAATTTCAGCTTTTGTTTGTTTTTTAGTGAGACAATAGATTGATTCAATTGATCTGGGCTTCATGGTATTCATTCAAAAGTTCTAATTTTTTAACATTATTTTTTGCAATATGTTATTCGTGTGTGTGTGTGTTCAATTTCTGGTGTCCTTCAGAGAGACTTAAGCTCCTTAAATTAGTTCTGAGCATCCTAAATTCAAAGTCAACTACATTGATTTAAATGGAATTCATTTGTTTTAAGTTATTGCATTTTTGCTTGTCTTCTATCAAATTGTCTTTTGCTTCTGAATTTTGGTATTCAGATCTGTATACTTCTTCTTTCAGAGTTTTTGGTTTTTTGGAGAAAATGTCTATCGATCATGGTTCTGAGCTTTGCAGTTTGTTCCTTGGCTTTCTTAATTCTGCATTGAGAGTTGTAATTTCTACCCTCATACAATCCCCAACACTTTTAATCATTTTATTTCTTATTTGAGCAATTTCCTTTTTATCCCTACTTCTTTTCATCATTTGCTATGATAGTTTAGATATATTTGTTCCATTGTTTCTGTGTAGTCTTAAGGATACTCCTTCAGAGAATTTTGGTTCATTTTCTGATAGAGTAGAAACGTGTTTGTTGAACTCTAAACTTTAAGTTTTCACTCATTCTTTTTTCTTATTGAGACTACCTGATATGCATCTAATTGTGAAAAACATTTATAGTAAGACCTTTTTTTCCCCCCTTGGACTTCTTTCTTTTTTCTTTTTTAGCTCTTTCTTGCATTCCCAGATACTTGTACCCCTTCACTTCTTTTCTTATTCTCTGGTTCTAACCCCTTTCACTGTAGCACAAACTCTGAATATTGGTCCTCTTGGTGTTCTTACATTGAGAAATTAGGAGCCTGTCATTTGGGAATGCCTAGTCTGAATACTGCCCAGAGTAAACTTGTGGGAAGAACTAGGACTAGATGGATTTCCATTTCCTTTTCCCATAGGCAAACAAGCTCCCATGATACCATATAATATAGGGTTGTATCCACCACTACTGGGCTATTTTTTAAAAATAGGTAGAGTCAACACACTGAAAGAATCAGGGACAAAGGATGGACAGACTGAGTGTGGCACTTGCAACGAGAAAAATGTTGAGACCTAATGGAAGGGCTATAGCTCATTTGATAAAATCTTTGTGATATTTATCAAGAGATATGGACAGTAGGTCCACAAGATGACGCAGTGAGATATCAGGGAGATAATGGTTCCACCTGAGTGTTAATAGTGTAAACTAATATAAACTACCATTGTGACTTTGATCTCAGATGGAATAAATGCACTCAAGTTTTGCACATGGCTCACACCCTTCCTGTTCCTATAGGGAATCACTGGATTAGTAGAATCTCTTCACAAGTTTGATTCACTAGATTCAAAGCTTAAACATAGAAAAAAAAATACTTCAGACTGTGTATCAACAGAGCATTACTATCTGTCTTCCCCATTCTCTAACATGCGCAATCCCAAATGCATAAGAGTATGACCTGGAATAATACTTGATGAAAGATAAATGACTAATCTCAGTGAGAAAACTAGAAAAGGCAGTGATTTCTTATTGACGGTTTCTTTTTCATCTCTTCATAGGAGTAAAAATTCCTTGAGGAATCCTTGCTGGGAGATTTTGTTTTGTTTCTTTTGTAAAATACCACAATAAAAAGAATTCTTTCTGAAATTTTTGCTTTGAGGATGAGAATTTCTATCTCAGTCATTCTATTAACATCTCTTTGCCTCCCTGTCATCTCCTCTATTCCTATTTATCTCTTCCCAGAACATGATTCCATACCTATCTCTGATAGCTGCCATCAGATACTCCTGATACAATGATGTATCATTGTATAGCTCAAGTTCTAGACAATCTAATGAAAAAAAAAAATATATATATATATATATATATATACATATATATTTTTTTTTAAGTAATAAATACATTGTCTTTGAATTTCCCTTTCTGGAAAGAACCTAGGAAAGGACAGAATCTGCATAAATGATTTTTGTCTCCCTCCATTTAAACCACAAGAGGGAGCATCAGCATCTTGATCTTCTTTGTGATCAGAATTAAAACCTATATATAGTTAGTTGACTGTGAGAGAGATACCAAAGCTAAGTCAACGATACATGTGTGTACATACACTTTCATTTCTAAAAGCAATCCTTGATTGTCACACCTTATTGCCAATGATGCTATTTTAATGTAAATTTGTTCAGTAAAAAGATCTATTGGAAATTAGAGATATTTGACTTAACAAGAGTCTCAAAAATGGACTCGACCCCCTATTCATGTAAACATCAGCTGTGTAGTTATTATTTATTCTCTCTATAGCAAGAAGTACAACATATGATTCCTGCCCTCTGGGAACTTACCATCGAGTTAGAAAGATAAGGCATACAAAAAGAATAGTCATACAAAAGAGTTACAAATGAGACATCGCAAGACACCATAAACTTTCATAATGAATAAGCACAAAAAATGACAATCTAGAGGAAATTTCAGTGTACTACAATGTCAGAAAAGTCTTCAGAGAGGTTGTGAGTTGATTGAGCCCTGAAGAAAAAGTAATACTAAGTTTGCTGGAAAGAATTTGAGTTTGTGGTGGGATATCCAAGTAGAAGTACACAGGAAGAAACTGGAGATATAGGACTAGAGTGTAGGACAGATTTGAGAGTTACCTTTTTTTAGGTGTGTATGTATTTAAAGTATATCCTAACTGACCACAGTTTGATATTCCCTTATACTCATCTCCCTATTGAGAAGCAAGTTAGCAGGCTATAAATGTCTTAATGCTTGTATGCCTCAACATAAGAAGTAAACATTTCATAAGAACATGCAGTACTCATTAGTAAGTTTTTGTGAGAATATTTTTTTGGAATTCTTGGAAACAATGAATTTGTAATTTTTATAGTATATCTTAATAATGGAGGCACTGTAGAAGAAAGGTATATTTTTTGCCTGATTAGATCTATAGACTTTGGGGGACTCTAAATCTTAAGGTACATTCATCATTTATATCTCTAGGTTTTACCAGTGAGAATTTGTTTCAGAATCCAAGGAATCAGGAATGTTTTATAATAAATGAAGTCTTAAATATAATCACATGAAATCACAGTAGGTAAAGGTAAAATATTCTCAAAGATTGAGGATATAGGTGAAAGTAATACAATGATTTTATAAGAATGAATAAGACTTCTATTTCAAAGAAATGAATGAAAACTGGAAAACTAGATAAAGATGAAAAAGTAGAAGGAAGAAAAAAAAACAATGGGATGTAGAATTTAAGAGAAGGAATCAATAATGTAATTACTTCCTCCTCATATTTGAAAGTGAAAGTGAGAAAAAAGCCTACATAAAGTTTGAAGCTTAGTCACACATAAAAAATGGAACAGGTGCTGCCAATTCTATCTCTGAAATGCCTTGCATTTAACTCTAACTCTTCATTTCCATTCCCATTGTTCTCACCATAGTTCTCTTCATCATCTCCACTTGTCTAGCCTATTGCAATTGTTTTCTACTTGGTCTTTCCATATCTAATTTCAACCCTGCATCTTAATATTGGAAAAATATTCCTAATTCATGTGATTTCCCTACTCCGAAGCCATGCCTGGTCCCCTATACAATACCCATTGTTGAATGTAGTCTCTCAAGAGGATGCTGGGAAGATGACACAGTAGGTCAGAAAATTTCAAACTCTCAAGATTTCCTCCACAGAATAGATAGAATAGCACCTCTAGGCAAACATAGAGTTGGAAAAACAAATAAGAATGGGGGCAGAGCAGGGGTTCTCTTGGGACAATAGGAGAAAACCCCAAGAAAAATTGTAGGACTAGATTTCCTACCTGTGAAGAGTAAACACCTCCAGGCTAGGGTATACTTTAACAACCAGCAGCAAGCTGCTTAAACAACAAACAACAAGTCCTCAAGTTACTTGGTTTGACAGGCTGCCTCTGCCCCAGCCACAGGAACTTTTACCGTAGGACAGTGACAGGGGTTGGGTATCTGAGCCAGGGGAGACCACGGGAATCTTTGTTGACAAGGAACACCAGACCCAGATATGCTGCACAGAGCAGTAGGAGTGAGAAGGAAACAGCACAGGCCCAGTAACTGTAGAAGCAGTGAGACAGGGACTACTCCATTGGCCATGAGCACTTATAGGGAGCTGGAGGTCTTGGTTTGCATTCGAGGTCAGAGGAGAGAACTGAAGAAGAATAGAAAACAGAGACACTACCCCCCATAACCCAGGATTAGAGGCGATTATTAAAAAATTGGTTTTGGGGGGGCCAGAGCCAAGAGCACAGGAGCAGCAAGGTACCACAGCTCCCAAATAACCACCTCAAATACCCATAAAGTATGACTCTAAACAAATTTTAGAGCTCTAAAACTCACACAAATATACCTCCTGCTGAAAGCAACTCAGCTAGAAGGGACCATCTCAGCTCTGGGAGCCAAAACCAGTCCAGCATGAAACCACTGTGTGGCCCTGGGGGTGACCAGGTGAGCCAAGCCACAGCTGGAGCTTCAGGAGAGTGGATCAGCAACAGCTGTGGGAGTTTCCAGAATTATCAAGCCATAAGAAACAAGGACTAAGTGAAAGGTCAGTGGAACTCAGCTAAACTTGGGGGAGAAAAGCAGGTCCAACCAAACTGTCTCCAGGGCAAGGAAGTGGCAGAAGTAGAGGCCCTGCAACCACTTCCAATGGCTGCTTCAGGGCTCCTGGCCTGCAGACTGCAGGGTGGCCAAGCAATCGTTCTGAGGCCAAGTACCCTTGCACTGAATGGCCTGGATCCAGATTGTGGTCTTGGGTGGTGGCCCTGGGGTGCATTTTCAGTGAACCAAAGCTGGTGGGGGCTGCAAAAAAATGACAGCCTCCTAATAGCTCTCACAGCTGGGAAAACGCCGGCAATTTAGGACACAGCTTTCCCCTCTGGAAACAGAGTTCCACAGAGCTAAAAAATCAAGTAATTGACTGGCCAGCATGAGCAGGCAAAGGAAGCAAAGTAAGAACAACAATCAAACCCTAGATTCCTTCTTTGGGGATAAGAAGGATCAAAGCATGGAATGGGAGGAAGACAACACAGTCAGAACTCTCACACCAAAAGCTTCCAAGAAACGTGAAGACTGCCTAAAAGCCCTAGAAGAGCTTAAGAAGGATTTTGAAAACCAAATGAGAGAAGTGGAAGAAAAATTGGGAAGAGAAATAAGAATGCTTCAAGAAAATCATGAAAAGAGAGTC
>CM053591.1:94421841-94448572 GCA_028646515.1 Pseudochirops corinnae
TAGTCTTTCTATATCTTTCTCTGAGTTTAGGTATCTCCTTCCATCTTGAGGCTTGTAGAGTTGTCTTTAGCTGTGCATTGTTGAGAATAGTCCAGTTTATCAAGGTTGGTCATCATATGTACGATGTGTCTGTGATTGGATACAATAATTTTTAAATCTTAACTAAATTGCAAAATGATCCTGCTTTCTTTTCTGTTTATTATAGAGTGTTTTTGCTGTTTATTGGCTACTACTTGTTGAAGAATTTTGTAGCATCTGAGAGAAAGTAGAGTTATTGGAAGCTATTCAATGTCATTTACCTATAACCAAATAGAAAATCTCTCCAGAATATTACAAATGAATAGTTATCCAGTCCCTACATTTAAGAATGGGGAAATTTATTACATCAGATTATTACACTTCTGCACATCTCCAATTGCTAGGAAGTTTTTCTTTACATGAAGCCTCAGTTTGCTTCTACAACTTCTACACACTGCTCCTATTTTCACTCTGTAGCAGAATGTAAAAGATAACTTACCCTTCAGCTAGTTGAGAGTGCTTCAAATACTTGAAGACACTGATCATGTGTTCCTCTACCAGGGGCATTCTGGTAAATATTTTATGACTGGTTCTTTGGGGGAGGGAGGAGTGAATTTGACACACTTTTAACTTTAATCAACATTATTAACATTTCCTCCATCACCTTGCAAAGTCTTCTAGACAATCAACAAAGCAATAAATCAAGCCCTGATTTGTAGCATTTGGTGATTTCTAAGATGTAAATGCTCACACTGAAATTTTAACAATTGACTCTCACAATCCAATTGGAGCTAGCTCCAGGACACCCCTCTCCCTAATCTCCTACCCACAGTCCCCTACCACCAAGATTTTATTTCTCCACTCCAATATGCACTAGTTCTTTTGACTGATTATTGGATTACTATATAATATGGATTGGCTGCCTCCCTCTAGAGCAGTGGTTCTCAACCTGTGGGTTATGTTCAATTTGTAGCAATGAAAATACATCTTGCATATCAGATATTTACATTACGATTCATAACAGTAGCAAAATTACGGTTATGAAGTAGCAACAAAAATAATTTTATGGTTGGGGGTCACCATAACATGAGGAACTGTATTAAAGGGTCGAAACATTAGGAAGGTTGAGAACCACTGTTCTAGAGAAAGGATAAAAGGATGACAGATCACATATTACAGAACAGAAGGGTGACTTTGGTTCTTTTTTTGTTTTTGTTTTTTGGTTTTGTTTTTTTTTTCATTTCATTTGTAAACTGGATGTTCTACT
Source organism: Pseudochirops corinnae (assembly GCA_028646515.1). Classification (NCBI taxonomy): domain Eukaryota; kingdom Metazoa; phylum Chordata; class Mammalia; order Diprotodontia; family Pseudocheiridae; genus Pseudochirops; species Pseudochirops corinnae. The sequence continues at coordinate 94,423,127 of CM053591.1, forward strand.
CCTACACACTATGCTGACTTGTAGAAAAAATTCTTAAACCACTGATTCTTAACACAAACCTTCTTATAAAAGCTATAGCAATCATTATTTAAGAAAATCAATTAGAGGAGCTAAAGGTTCACTAGGTCATTAAACAGCAATAGAAACAAATACAGCACATTCCTCTAGTGGTAAATGGGCAATTTAGTTTTATTTTGCAAATAGGATGAAGAGAAAGCTATATAATGAGGCAATGGTTGGGGAGGAGGGTGTCAAAGAAGAGAGATTCTAGAGCTGGTTGCATTTAAAACAGGGCAGTAAACAGAGATAAATATAAGTTTAGTAATTAACTATAGACATACATATGGGAACGCATGGATATACATGCAAGATATATACATATACATATATATGCACAGATATATATGTGTGTGTATGTGTGTCTAGAATATGTTTGTATACACATCTATATATGTATACACATGTCACAGCTTACCTTTTTTTTATAAATACAACTTTATACACTGCCTTATGTGTAAATATAATTAATTTTCGTGAATGTATTTGTTTATCTGAAATAAATACAACTCATCTAATTAAGGTAATTTTGCCTAAGTCTTAGTCTAATCTGCATAAGGCAACAAATCTGTATAAAATCATAATAAATGCCTACAGTTTCTGCAAGCTTCATATGACTTAGAAATAATTAGAAGAAAAAGGACAAATTATGGAAATGTAGACAGATTACTAGATCTAAAGTCAGAGGATTGTGGGTCAGAATCTCAGCTTTGTCCCTTTTTACTACTTTGACCTCAAAAAAGTTAGAACTTCTTTTGACCTCAGTTTCTTCATCTGAAACACAAAGGCATCCGAGCAGATGATCCATAAATCTCTAGATCTTGTATATTTGAGATCCTCAGATACTAATTGTGCAGGGTATCAATTCTTGTGTTCCTGTCTCATGTGGTACTTCAAATGGGAGCAGTAAGGTACCCTACAAACCTAATTATACCCTCCAACACACACACACACACACACACAACACACCTCAAACTCCATACTTCCACCCCCACCAAACTAGGTGAAGGAAGAATGAGAGGCTAGGTAGGAGAGATCTCCTCATACAGCAATTCTTCATCTAAATGATTAAAACCTTTCCTGATAACCATAGGCAGGATTTATACCTGAACAATTCCAATAGTTTGTTTGGACAATATTTTGGTGGTTGCAAAGCATTTTACATCCATTGTCTCATCTGATCCTAATAATCCTATGAAATAAATATTATAGTTTTCATCATCCCTATTTTAGAAAGGAGGATACTGAAGCTTTAAAAGTTTCTGAGACTTGTTTATGGTTATATGACTAGTAATTGTTAGAGGTAGGGCTGGAATTCAGGTCTCGTTACATGACTTAGTATCCCTATGACCCTGTGCAAGCCAGTTTACCTCCCCAGGCCTCAGCTTCCTCATTTGTAAAATGAGGGGATTTGATTAAATGGACTTTAAGGCTCATTCCAGCTCTGTTTAGAGCTATGATTCAATTCACTTTTCATTACATTATTCTGTAGAACATACACAAATATGTGTATAAATATATGTATACATATACATATAAACACATTTTTCTGTGGATATATGTGAGTGCATATATATATATCATGTATGTGTATACATATGTGCATGTATCGTGCACTATGGTATAATGAAAAGAGTCACAGGATCATACCTCTAGAATGAATATATATTACTATCTCTATAAAGTGTGTGTGCGTGCAGGCACACACATACACACACACACACACACACACACACACACACACACACACACACACACACACACACACACACACACACACACCTGGAATGGCTTACTGATGTGATGAGGACTTAACCCATTCACTTGTAGACCACAAATAACTTGCTAAGACTAACCTAGGTGAGCCAACTCTTGGCATATACTTAAGGGGAAACAGACAGATGGACTGACAGGCAAATGCAGAGAGACAAAGATAAGAGATTAGGAAAGTAATAAAAGGAAAAGCCAAATCAGGAAAAGAACACGACATTTTCATAACCCACTTTGCTATTATATTTTCTCCGTATTTTCAGCATCCTTTAGAAAATATTCAGGAGAAGAGAGTAGAGAATAACCACAAAAAAGAATTATATGTATTATCTTCACATATATGGAATACACACATCACCATTTTGAAATAATAAGCTATTCTTAGAAAGACTAACCAGGTTTTTCATCTTATTTATCTCTCTTCTATAGCATGTACTATCAGTTGATCAATTTGTGTCCAATATGCTACCAGTATTCCAATTTTCACTAAATACTTTTGACCCATAAAATTTTTATAATGCTTCCACATGTCCATTAAAAAGTAATCAAGGACATCCGACTATTCTAATTATAATTTTAATATGGCAATAAGCAATTATGGAAGTATATTTCATCTTGCTATATGAATATACTATTAACAGAAAAATTCTCTGTGCCACTTTTGAACACGGTAATTCATGATTTATAAATGGATGATCTGAGCCATGGCAAAGACAAAGCCAGAGAAGTAAGTATTCAAGCAATGCCATCATGCTGCAACAAGGCCTGGCTCCCTTTCCTGTCTGTGGAGATAGAAAGTTTCTCATCATTTCTAGCAACATTTGATTGTGTAGTAACAGAGGTGTAACTTATCAAAACTCTAATTTTCTATCATATTCCAACATGAAAGCCAATCATTCCTGTTTAAACTGCGAATCCTTCAGACATCATGTCCTTTTATTTTCAGGGCCAGGCCACTCCAAGGTAATTTGCATTTCCCCAGAAATATAGGTCCAAATGAGAATGGACCATAGCTTTAATTTATTTTAATCCTGAGTATCCTTAGAGCTCAATTTTATTCTTGTTGGACTTTGGCTTTCTCTGATTTGACTACTTAGAGGATAATGCAGACCAAAAAAAAAAGAAATTTGTCAGGCCTCCTTCCTTGAAAGACTGAATGAAGCTGACAGGACCATCTTGGATCAATCATACCTCACAGAGACACAAAGACTCTGAAGCACCCCAGATTAAATTTAATGCCCCAGTCATGACTGACATCCTAGTGTTATTTCTAGGCCCAAACCAAGAGATGAGGTGAAGGTTCAATTTGTATCTGATCAAGAATTAAAAAGCATGTGGCACATTTGGGCTAGTGGCAAATACCAGAGTATACAAGAGGAAGACCTTCTCTGTTAGTCTCAGTTGATTGAGATTGTATTCATTTCATTCATTTCTTCTTATAGTTAAGGCTATAATTTCCCCCTTTTACCTTATTGCTCCCATATTCATTTGACAAATAAGATCCCTGACTGTATTTAATATAAATGCAGATACTGTGTAAATAATACTAGGGAACTGTCAGAATAATAGCATCAAATGGATATATTTAGTGCAGTCATTAAAATTATCATAGATTATCGCAGTTGCCTTTGTGTTGCATCATGCAGGTTATGAAATATGTCTAATTTAAAATTCACTGAAAATTTTAAAATGCTTGAAATCAACTCTCATTCCCTCTGTTCACAATTATTAGAATTTTTGCTGATGTAATTATAGCTTTTCTAGCTGGTCTTCCATATTTCTAGCCATGCTTATATCCAGGAGGGAACTAAAGAAGCTTCCCATCTGAATTAATAATACTAGTAATTCATGTTTATATACTGTTTTAAAACTTTACAATGCATTTTACATATATTATCTCATTTGATCTTCACAACAACCTTAAAATGTAGATGCTGCTATTGGGCCTATTTTACACATTAGGGAACCAAGCTTAAATTATTTGCTCAGGATCACATAGCTAATAAGAATCTGAAGTGATGGAAGCAGGTGTCACTGACTCCAGGTCTGGCTATATTACCTAGTTGCCTCTTATCCCCCAATTGACAGATGAGGAAACCAAAATCCTGAGAGATTAAATAGTTTGCCCATAGTCACACTGGTACTAAGAAAAAAGAAGTAACATTTCAATCTAGGTCTTCCTGATTCCTAGCCAAACATTTTTTTTTCCATCATACTACATAGCCTAGTTATATTTTTATGTGATAGAATTTACACTAGCATGCTGCACAATAAATTCAGGAATCTTGAATCGTCTTCCCCTAGTATCCAAAGATATAACCATTTCCTAGGGTTAAAGATTAGGAAGACCTTAGGGAAAAGGTGAAGCAGGTAGAATTTCCCTTCTATTCATATTTCCCTTCAGTGTAGTTATTTTTCCCCTTTTCTAATATATTTCATCAATTTTTACTTTGTTTTAAAGGGAAAATAAATGTGCAAAAAGCATTTGGTTTAGTCATAAACTCAATATTTTCTTTTATTAAAGATAGAGAACCCTGGAGAGTTCATTGTCCTAATTGCTCTTCTCTCCATCTTTTCCCTTCTTCCTTCTCCTCACCTTTCCTTCCTCTCATCTTTTTACCTCCTTACTCTCTCTAGCCCTGCCCCCCCCCCCATTCTAGAAGTGGAGTAGGAAGTAATGTGAAGGAAACGGTGAGAAGTAATTCCTTTTCCTGGAGATAGCATCAATCTAAGAAAACAAGTTCAGTTACATTAGTCTTTCCTTCCCTAGAGGGAGGGAAGGATTTTTCAGTTTTTACTTTTTAATGACTATGTCAGGAAAAAAAGAACAAGCTAGTGTCAGAGACCAGCTTTGGTCATATTTGATACGGTAATGAAGTGGGGTTTGTTAACTCAACTTCTATGGGGTGGCATTTGTGGGAGTGGGGCTGACTTTGGAGGCCATTCCCCATGGACAAAAATTAGCCTATGGAGATTAATCAACTAAAGTGCTGACCCTGCAGGAATCAAGAGAAGATAAATAATTCCCAATGCTTTTTCACTCTCCAAGAAAGTTCTTAGGCTTATAACTTCTTTCTACTATTTTGTCAATCTTCCTGAGAGTTCAATATTATATTCAGTGTATAGGAGTGAAAAGAGAGGGAGGGAAAGATGAATAAAGGAAGCTTATATAGCTAAGTGCTGATAAATTTCTGGAAGTAAATTCTTAAATAAAAAATGGGCCAGGTGTATTGATACACATTCCTTTCAGTCCTTCCCCTTCTCACCAGGTCAAAAGCCAAAGAGACTGCTTCCTCCCAGGGGGTTCCAGCAAACTCAACCCATGTATGCTCATGTTAGGAATACACACCTATCAAAGGACATTTCTTTGACCTCTAGGCATGATTTTCCTGGTCCAATTTCAGTTGTTTAGGACCCAGGATGCTCTTTTGTGAGTTATCATCATTAGATTTCTTCCATCCTTACTACCAAGTGCACCGTAATAGTAGTTTTCTAGAGGCTTGTTTGCCACCGTAATCAACTAAAAGAATGTCTAAGGGTGAAAAAAAATTTGGTGCCTTTATTTCTCAAAGCACATAGCATAGGTATTTGCAGTTGGAGATTTGTATCTGGTCTTGTGACCTGTGTAGCAATACTTCTGGAATAAGAACCCTTAGGGGACAGGAGTAGCTCAAAGAGAATTCAGCTTCTGCCATTCCTGCTGACATCTTTACATCACACACCATTCTTGTGTTTCTAGGATGTGTTCATCTATTTGCCTAGGGCTCCACCTACCATCCCTATAACTTCTAAAAACAAATATACATCCTTGCAGACCCTTTATTAAAATGTAAGCTTCTTGAGGGCAAGGACTGACTTCATTCATGTATTTCTATTCCCAGTACTTGGCAGAGTTCTTGGCACAAAGATACCTTTTCATTCATTAATTGCTTCCAGGCATCAGATATTAGAGACATAGAAACCCTCACATAGCAGACTTCAGGAGTGCAGTTACCACAACTTCTCTGACACCATTCCCAAAGGAGCATAATCAGTAGACCAAGGAAACACGAGAAACAAGCCTAGGAGCCCAGGCTTCTGAGGCCATGCTACCTGAAGGTAGCCAAATCTCAGAACTAAAGAATCTCAGAGGAGAAGGGATCTTGCAGTCCACTGAATCCAACCTATACTTGACAGACCCATTTCCAAAACCCCTGGCACATTTCTTTGTTTAAAGACATCGAACGGTAAGTGTTGAAATGACACTGAAAAAGAAGCTTTAGTATTTGCTTTGCCACTGCATCCAAAGGCTCATGAGACCTTTGTATCTGATGTGCTACTGAAGTCATTTCACATGTTGTATTCCCTATTAGAACGTGAACTCATTAAGAACAAGAACAGTCTTACATTTATTTTTGCTATTCACTGCACTTAATAGAGTGCTTTGTACATAGTAAGGGCTCAATAAATGCTTTCCATATTTATTTGTTCATTCATTCATTCATTTATTCATTTCAGAATTCCAAAGTAAGTCTAGTCCACTTTTGTACTGTTCTAATTGTTAAGGCAGGTAGGTGACGCAGTAGATAGAGTGAGGCACTTGAAATCAGGAGGACTTATCTTCCTGAGTTCAAAGCTGGCCTCAGACACTTATTAGGTATGTGACCATGGGCAAATCACCTACCTCTGTTTACCTCAATTTTCTCATATGTAAAATGAACTAGGGAAGGAAATGGCAAACCACTCCAGTATCTTTGTCAAGAAAACCCCAAATGAAGTCATGTAGAGTCAGATGTGACTGAACAACAATTGTTAGGAAGATATTTTTTTATGAAATCTACCCTTAATTTCTCTGTCATTCTATCCTCATGGGAACTTCTCTACAGGGTGCAGACATCTAGGCTGGTTACCCAAACACTATAGTACAACTGAGTTCCTACTGTTTCATTTCTCATAAGTATTCTGGCTATTGCAGCCCATGATAGAAAGGATGAGGCCATTAACTGCTTTCCAGAGCTATATAGCATTATGAAAATCTGCCATTGAAGTGACATTTTTTCCTCTACTTTTCTTCTACTTCCTTCTTTCCCCCTCTACACTGAATACTATCAGTCCTTCTACTAGCTAATTATTAATATGCAGAGCTTTAAGGTTTGCAAAGAACTTTAAAAATATCTCATTTTATGTTCACAACTACTCTGAGAAATATGTGCTATTACAGCTCCCATTTTACAAATAAGGAAAAACTGAGGCTGGAAGAGGTCAAGTGACCTAGGGTCACATAGATAGTTTCTAAGGCTAGATTTGAATTCAAGTCTTTCTTAGTCCAGGTCTAGTAGCTTATCCACTATGCCACCTTGAAGGCAACATAGATGTCCCTTCAATTTATACAGATTCAGATTCTGAGAACTAAAGGTAAAGAACTGCATTCTCCAAAAAACAGTACAAAGGTATCTATAAATGGGTTAGGAATAATAAAATCATAAATATGTAGGGCATTTCAACCCTTGCCATGCATTTTACATGCATGACCTCATTTTGTCCTCACGACAGTCCTCCAACCTAGTTACTACATTTAATATCCCTGGCTTATAGGTAGGGAAACTAAGACTCTAAGAGTACAAGGAACTTGCCCACTTTTATAGAGCTAGTCGAGGTCAGAGGTAGTTTTCAAAAGCAGGTCTTTCTGCAGATCAGCAGCATCTAGCACTCGCTTCACTGTCTAGGTTCATGCCCTATTTGTCAAGGTCCCAAGGACAAAGAAGAAATAATACACAGGAATCAGAAAACTAAAGAGACTCATTACTTTTGCTATTATTTCACTCTTTTTTATTTTCTAGCTTTTTCTTTCCATCTCTTAAACCTTTTTGGTCATTTCTTCATACCATGATCTTTCAAGATGTTCTCAAATCCTGACTTTTATAAGACATAACACACATCCTATCATTTTATAAGAGTCTGATTTTTTTTTCTTTTATTCCACACAAACACCCACAGGCAAGCACACATAGACACACAATAAGGCATACATGTTAATGCACATAACAAGCAGGTACCTGGGGATGCAGTTCTAACCCTGTATGCACTCAGGTCAGAAGTTATCTATGATGCTTTTTGACTAATCAAGAGAGTGGCTGATGTGAAACAAAGTTGACTGCTATTATACTTCCAGCTATTTTTTTCTTAGCAGCCCCATTTGCTTTACCGAGTTAGAAAGGTATTATTTTCAGGGATCCAGAAACTTTACAAGAGAAGAAGGAACTCCTTGGGAAGTACATTTCTGGGAGGAACTTCCTGGTAGTAAGAAATGTATGCATGTGAGATGTTTCTAAGTCATCAACAAGCCAATCATTTATTAAGGGATAACTATGTGCTAAGATTCTGTGCTAAGCATTGGGACAAATATAAATAGAAAGATAATCCCTACCTTCAAAGAGCTTATATTCTAATAAGGGATGACAGATAAATAGAAGCTGAAGAGAATTGGGCTAGAGGGATAAAGGTTCCTTGCATAGAAGCATGATAGAAGAAATCTATAGTGCAGCTTGGAGATAATGAAACATGACTGTCCTAGGCTATCCTCCTAAAATGGTGGAGCTGCCCAATGAGAGAGACAGACAGACAGAGACAGAATCGAGGGGGGGGAGGGAGGATTTAGGGGAAGAGGGAACTTCCAACTCTAAAAATAAAATATTGCTCTAAATGTCATAATATATGATAAATGGAGGGGGTGGTGGATCATAGCTCAGATACAGAGCTCAGTTCTCACAAATTTGTATACATTTCTTTTTACTTCAGGATTCTTAGGGACTAATGTTCAGGAACACCAAAGAAACCCATAAGTGCAAACCATTTATATATAAACTATGTTTTGTGTAATCAACTAACAACAATTTTAAGCACATTAGGCTACTTACTTTAAACCTCTGGACACCAGTTTTCCAAACTATAAAATGAAGGATTTAAATTTTATGTTTTTTTTATATTCCTTCCACTTCTAGCTATTCTAATCCTACTCAACCAAGTGATAAAACCTATTGCAAAATCTCAATCCTGTTCAATTCGTTTATAATTTCTCCAGCAATTAAGAGCTACTCCACCCTCTTAGCCTTCTATCCTCTTTCCTTGAACAAAGGAAATGGCAAGACTCTTTACACTTGGTTAAGGAGGTGAATAGAATGGGGAGGGTTTTATATGTGCATTCCCCCCAACTCCATCTTTAACCCAGGGCTTATAATGCCAACGCAATATTCACAGTGCCCACGACAGCTATGAATATGCTGGTGTAGTTGTGAATAACAAAACGCAACAGGCTCTCCACATGGAGAATAGAATTGAAGCATTTATTCAAATACCAGAAAACTGAATCCCAAAACCAGAAAGCCAAATTCATCATAGTGACCATAAAATTGGTACATATAACCAATACAGGGAACACCAACATTCCCAAGCCTTTCCAAACCTTCCCTCTATCAGGCCCTCAAAGCAAAACAGTCTCCCTTAAGCAAGAATGCCTCTTTCTAACTCACACTAGCTGCTCAGCCTCCATGCTGCTTGCTCCCAGAAGTTTTGGCTTTCTCTCAGCTTGTGCTCAGCTTTTTATCTGGTCATTAGCTCCCCCCTCTTTCACATCTTTGGCAAGTCCCTCCCACTATGGGTTTCACAAGTTCTGTTTCTTAACAAAGACTTGATATAATCACAGGCAAGGCTCAACTGAAACAAAGCACTAAGTACCTATTTGCTTTCCACTACAAGGGGGCAGAGAAGATATTCAAATGCCCATTACCATTACAGGGTTATAGCTGGGTATTGTAAAAATACATGAAAAGAATGTGAAGGGAAGATATTAATGAGAATGTAGAGCTTCTATTGAAAGGAAATGTGGAAATTCCTGCTGTAAAAATTTGCTATGCATATAGTGTTTGAGGGGAACAATACTGTCCTACTTCCCAACCTATCTCCACCCCAGATGGAGAATCCAGATTGAATCAAGTAGAACTTTAGACAGAAAAAAAGTTTAGGCTGTCTTGAATATATTTATCGAAATTATTTCTATCCCCGTATTTTTGCCAGGATGAGTTCAATGTTGTCTAGTTGTGTCTCATCCTAATAATTCGCTTTTATAAACACTTCCTGAATGCTCTAGATCAGCAGTTCTCAACCTTCCTAATGCCGTGACCCTTTAATACAGTTCTTCATATTGTGGTGACCCCCAACCACAAAATTATTTTTGTTGCCACTTCATAACTGTAATTTTGCTACTGTTATGAATCTATCTGATATGCAGGATGTATTTTCATTGTTACAAATTGAACATAACCCACAGGTTGAGAACCGCTGCTCTAGATAGATATTTGAATTTATTGGAAACCTTTAGATCAAAAAAATTTTCTCATGCTTGGAACAGTCCAATAATGTAACAAAGTAGTCCCTTAGGTACTAAACATCCTATCACGAGGGAAATCACAAATGATGTTATAGAACAATGTAATAAAAAGGGATACTCTGAAGTGAATGAAAAAGAGTATACTAATCACTTATAATGTGCAAAAACGTGTTAAGTACAGGAAATACAAAGAGTAAAGCAAGATAGCCCCTGTTTTCAAGTAACACACATTGGAAAAAGAGTACTAATGCAAAAAAAGAGGTGATATCAGCTGTTTGTTGGATGCAAAATTCCAGTGGCCCTTATGGGGCAGTGGCAAAACAGATGATCACATTATTTTTAGTGTCACTTTCACTAGTAAAATGACATCTGTTTCTGATTTTGAACCTTATGACAATGCCAAGAAGTTTGATGACAAGGGATTTCTCTTACATGTTTTCAGTAACTGTGGTTGCTAACACAGGATAGGGTGATTGTGGGGGGAGGGGGGACAAGAAAGAGGAGGAATTGTTTTTGAAGCATCTGCTGAGGCAGTTGACAAGTCCAATTTCCACAAGGATTACATATGACACCTTTGCCCCAGGATGTCTTGCTCCTTAAGCTGTATTAGAATCCCTGGAAACAAATGTCAGGAAAAGTCAGGATGAACATTTGTTAAGGCTGTAAAAGAAATTATTCTTGATCAGATATTGGTTGGACTAGTTGAGCCTTGAGGTTCCTTTTGACGATATGCAATAGATTTCTCTCTCAGATGTGTGGTTGAGTTGGTTCCTTATCTATTTCCCCTCCTAAACAATCTCTTTTATACTCTATGCAATTTCTCAATAATAGTGTTAACAAAGATAAAAACTCATATTTGCATGTTACTGTAGGATTTCAATGTCTTTTTCACGAGAACTCATGAAGTACTGAAGCAGAACAAATCCATCACCAAAAACCTGGAGTTAGCACACAGGTTTTAATCCAAGTTCTGCCACCTTGAAAAGGCATTTCACTTTTTTGGACCTCAGTTTTCCTATGTTAAAAACAGGGAAAATAATAGCTGACTTACTGCTGACTTACCTCATCTGAGAGTTGAAAAAAAAAAAAAAAGATAAGTTGGACTTGTAAGAACAGAATTTCACTTGGCGCATGCGGTTTCATCTAGCCCAAATGAAAAATGTTTTAGTTTGAAGATTCAACTTCTTATCTTTTCCAATCATCTACCTGAGTCACTTCAACATTTTCCTGCCCCTACTGACCTGACCTGTTCCTCCCAACTTGAAGTGAAACCCTTCACAACAGATCTGAGACCTGGACCTACAGGTCTCTCTGAACATGTACTCCATCCCACGAGAGCATCTTTATCTGCTTATCTTTAGAGCTCCTGTCTGAAGGCCTATCTCAGTTGATTAGTAAATGAATATGTGCAAACTAATCTAATCTTAGCCCAATCTATCTTCAGAGAAATTCTAGACCAGATTACACATCAATTTCACATCCCATCTAGTCATCTACCCAGGCAATCTCCCGATCTACCTACTATTAAGCATGAATCTTCCCGGTTACTTTAGAATATGACTCTTTTTTGTGTTGTTTCCTCTTTTTTAGAATAAACTCCTTGAAAGCAAGAACTATTTCCTTTTAAGAAATAGTCATATCTCCAAGACTTAGCACAGTGACTGGTACATAATAATTGTTTATAAATACTTCTTTATTGGCAGAATTCTGAAGGATATAGTAGATATAATTCCAGGGTTAATTTTTAAAAGATTAGAAGAATACAAGAGCTATCATAGGAATGGAGATCATGTCTTATAGGAATTTTCTCAAGAAAGAAATAGAATGTAGCTTAAATATTCAGATGCCAATGAACTGTATTTCAATTTCTAAGGATATTCTAAGGACCATTATAAAAAGAATACTTAGTGAAGGTGTAGAAGAAGTATTAGATTCATAGCTATCTGTTTCAACAAATACATGTCATGCCCTACATAATTTCATTTTTATGATGAAGTTATAAAAATGAGAGATCAGGATGACATTGTTGATATAATATATCAAGTTTTTAGCAAAATATTTGAAAAAGTCTACCATATTACTTTTCTAGAGAAGATAAAGAGATGAGGGCTAGCTAGCAGCAAAGGTGGATTGGGAATTGGAGGAATGGTAAGACCCAAACAGTAGTCATTGATGGTTCAATGTCAACTTGGAAGAAGGTCTCCAAGTGAATTTCACTGTGATCTGTGCTTGGTTCTGTGCTAATATTTTATCACCAATTTCAATGAAGGTACAGAAAGCATGATTGTCAAATCTGCAAATCTCATAAATCTGGAAAGAATAGTTAACATTGGATAATATCATCAGGATAGAAAAAGATCTTGATAAGCTAGAACATTCAGACAAATCTAAGAAGGCAGAACTCGTTAATGACAAATGTCTTATTCTTGGTTTTAAAACATCAACTTTTTAAGTAGAAAATAGGATAGGCTGTGTTAAACTTCAGTTCAACTGGAAAAGATACGGAGGTGTTAGCAAAGCCTAAGATCAATATAAGATAATAATGTAATTAGGGAAGCCAAGAAAGCTAGTATGATCTCAGAATATATAATAAAAGTTGCTCTCTGAGTCCAGTACTAGGGAGATAATATATGCAAAGTATTGTAGCCCAGTAAGATCATACTGAGAACTGTGTTCAGTTCTTGTGACTTTAGAAGTGTATAGATAAGTAGATAGATAGATTTAATTTTTTTTATTTTAGACTTAAATACTAAAACTTAAATGCAAAATAAGAAAAGAAACATTATAAATTAAATGCAAAATAAAACCAGAATAAAAGCATTGCCAAGCACACAATAGAACATGATAGGATTCAAAATATACAGCAATAAATTTCCATTTCAAGAAAGTGCACATTATAAATACCACACATTGTGTTGAGAGCTGTCCATCTTTACTTCCTTGTAAGTTTTGTTCTCTGCTGTGTACTTTTTACTTTTTCTTTTTTCCTCCCTTCCTCCCTCCCCCCCATGCTAAAAGTAAACATGATATATACACACATACATACATACATATGCTTGTGTGTACATATATATATGCATTTAGAAAGGATATTGCAGGGTATCTACATGAGTACAGCCAGGATGATGATGGAATTTGAGATCTTGCAATGTGATTGGCTGAATGGATTGGGGACATTTAGCTAGGGGAAATGGAGTAGAGGATATGAAAGTTGATCGAGGGCAGAGCCAAGATGGTGGATTAAAAGCAGAAATTTGCTTGAGTTCCCACTCCAACCACCTCCAATACTTGTAAAAAATGACTCTAAACAAATTTTAGTGCTACAAAACCCACAAAGTAACAAACAAATCTCCCACTGAAAATTGATCTTTAAACATTTGAAGGTATTTAAAATGGAAGAGGAAATTAAATTTTTTCTGGCTCTCTCAATAAACAAAACTAGGGGCCATAAGTAGAAAAGGGAAAGAAATACATTTAGGCTGAACATATAATCCCAAAATGGAATGTACTGCCTTGGAGACATTGGGTTCCTTCTTGATAGCTAGCTGTCTATAAAGAAAAGGCTGGATTATAAAATGTTAGACAGTATGTAAAAAGGATTCTTAGTCAAGTCATTCTAACTCTACTCTTTTTCAGTATACCCACCCATTATAGTGGCTAAAAAGCCATGAATCATCTATAATCTGATCACCTTAATGACACTGTACAAATATAATCCACGAAGATACTACATATACTCCAAAACCTCATTGTGTCAGAGATGGAATCCTGGCATTTCAAATGCTATGCCAGTGGAGTCCAAACTCTGAGAGGCCTAATTGTACCAAAAGGGAAATAATTTAAATCTAGGTCTAGTGATAGATGACATGTCATTTTTCCAAGAATCAGCCTAATACTTTTGGACAGGATCATCACCATTTTTGCATAAAATGATGAAATTTCAGGTAACAGAATCAATCACTGAAGATCATATATGTCAAAGAGGGGTAGCAATTTGTACCCAAAGAAGGAGTGCCCATATCTACAAAACTTCAAATCCTTTAAGTATCCAAAAATTAAAAAATATATAAGAACAGTCAGAATGTGAATTGTTAGCTTGATTTCATCAGACACTTCTTTAAAATCCCATTGTTAATTCCCCTTTTGTAATTTCTGCTCAATCTTCCACTATTATCTTCGATACTTATGATTGCTGCTCATTTCTATTGCCATAGCAAATGCATCTATGCTATTTTTAAGTAACCTTATTCCCTAGAAACAGTGCCAATCCTTTCAGGTTTTCTTGAAATAGGACTATTAAAAAAGATTAATCTACAAAAGGAATAAAACATTCTTAAACATCAAAATTAGATGTGTAAAAAATAGATTATAGTATTCTGGCTAAATATAGTTATTGTGATCCATTATAAAAACTCATGCCTTTACTTCAAGTATTCATCTACTTAAAAATATACACATGCTTCTTTGAAAGCCTGTGTTTACTCTGTTAAAATAAGTTACACAAAGAAAAAAAAAAGCCTTAAAAGCATTCTTAATTCTCTAGATATCCATATGAGTAATATGATGAAATAGCATCAGCCTCATTAGGTCTACATATACAATTTGAAAGGTATCTTTTTATAGCAAATAAATTCTATGACCGTTACATATTTTAAACTTTTTTTTTAATTCTCTGTTGGGTTGTTATGAGGAATATATGCCTTTTATGCCTTCTAATGAGATACCATTTGGCAGTTTCCATGTGGAGCCTTTGGATGACTGCTCCTTTATTTTTCCCTTTAAGAGATTTCTAACCAGTTTTATGCTTTTAATTTCCTTCTTGAAGCATCGGGTGATCGCAGTACTGCTTCTAGATGTGAGTCTTCTTGTCGGACTGACACATTTAATTAAATTATATTCACTATTACTTGGCGAACAGTTTAATCCCATTTATCTCTGTAAATTAACCACTGAACGTACTCCAAACTGTGCCAAGTTATGGGGGGTCTTAAAAGCTAATGTTTCTGTTATCTAGAGACTTTCTTCCCCATATTATCAATTGGATACTTTTAAGTCTCCTCAAATTGCAGTAATTGAATTCAGTCCCCAGTGTAAATCAGATATACCAGGCCATCTCCTTCTTTCCAGTTTCATTAGATTTTTTTTTCCAAATAGAAGTTAATCAATGGCTATATTGTTGTAAGGGTAGGGGGAGCTAGAGTACAGAGTCCCTAGGAAAGTTTCAAATAGTAATAGCTACTACTAAAAAGTTATACTTTTAACCAAGGATTCTTAGCCTTTTTGTGTGTCATGGCTTTGGCATTTGGGTAAAGTCTACAGACATATTCTCAGAATAATGCCTTTAAATGCAAAAAACAGTAAAACACTTAAGATTACAAATGAAAAGAATTATATTGAAAAAGTATCAAAGTATTTTTAAAACATATTCATAAACACTAAGTTCATAAATCCTGCTTTAAGCCAAGAACTAACATTTAGACTTTTTCTTCTGGTAGTTTGTTCTTTCTCAATGGTTTTGTTTATTTCTCATTCTTTCTGTACTGTACTGGGGACAAAAATCAAGCTAAAAAAAGCTTTTAATGCCTTATTTTCTGATTCAGCACATGTGCACATGACTAAACCAGGCTAATTCAAAATGAAATTAAACTTCTAATTTACTACATTTGGTCTTTACCTAATATAAATTATTTAAAGAATTGAAGCATTTTAGACCCAACAGGATGGACACCCACACCCACACACCTCAATTTTAAAATTCTGTACTAAAATAGCTTAGTATTATGTTTTACAACTTTTGTAGGGGATTAAGTTCCTAGAAACATTTCTACAGTGATTCAATTCAACATTTATTATATTCTCTATGCAAAGCACTATGTTCTGTCATAGCCATAAGAAAATGAAAGTAAAAAAAAATTTTTTTTAATGAAATTATCTTCCCACTGAAGAAGAACCCAGTAAACTATACAGTCTTTCAATAATCCCATCAGACATACAAAAGGCATCTAAATGTGTAAAACAAGAGGAGGATTTAGGCAATCAGGTATTTTAACACAAAAGATTATTGCCTGAAATATCCACATAAATAAAACCAAACTTAAGTGTCCCTTTTAAAAAGCCTCATATGTCCACTTTAATTTTCTGAACTTGATTATTTTTGTTGATATTTTGTTGGTTAGCCATGTGGCACAGTTCATAGAGCACCAGCCTGGAGTCAGAAAGATTTGAATTCAAATCAAACTTCAGAAATTTACTAGTTTTGGTCTCTGGGCAAATCTCTTAACCTCTGTTTGTTTCACTTCCCTAATCTGTAAAGCAGAGATAATAATAACAACTATCTCCTGGGATTGTCATAAGGATTGAATGAGATTATAACTGTAAAATGCCTAGCACAATGTTGGAATTGATATTACACTATTATATTAATAATTCATTATTAATTTTGATCCACTTTTTTTTTCCGTAAAGACCCAACTCTTGCTAAGGTCAGTCATTCAGTCTCTGAGGGGCATGGCTGATTGATTAAGATTATTCTTATCCCTCAAGAAATATGTTCCTCAATTTTGAGGAGGACTCCACTCAACTGGGAGACCTAACTTCAGTTTACAGTATAAAATAAATCTCGTCTGGGCAAGCCCTTACCCTGAGGGAATGAATTCCTGTCCTTGGTCCTTGGTCTCCTGAGTTTAGGGTGACCTAGCTCATGAAGGAAAAAAACAACCAGAGAGGTCTGGATGGAAATGGCTTCTGCTGTCCAGATTTCTGAAGCCTGCTGAGTTTCGCTATCAAGGCACATTCTCGGTGGAAGGAGCTGAAGACTTTTTTTAAAATTAATTGATTTGTTTACTTACTTTTAGTTTACAAGATTCAGTTCCACAATCTCTTGAGTTTCAAATTTTCTCCCCTCCCTCTTCCTCTTCCCCCATGGTGGCTTGCAATCAAGAGCTGAAGACCTTTAGCCCATCTTCTTACTAAATGTCTATCAATCAAAGTTGACTTTCATTTGTCAGGGGAATTCTTTTGCAGGAGGTATTTAAGGCATCTCAGGATCTCCCTTTGGGTCTTTGGTTACTGAGAGAAAATACTGACCATCAATTTATTGATTGCTGGCTAACCTTTAATAAATTGATTATTAAATGCCCAGAAACTCTTGGAATTTTCATTTGTGAAAAGTGCCTGGCACAGAGTAAGCACCATATAAATTTTAGCTATGATTATTATTAGTGTGACATTCTATTTGCCCCTAAATTTCACATGTATTTTAAAGTATGGAATGAGATAGCTCTATTCTCTCAATAACAGAAGACAAGTATGTTGTCATCACAACCCAAAGAGAAAGATTATAGATTCTTTAATGAACTCCTTGAAATTAGTGTGCAGATAGAGTTCTTATACAATTATTTCCTCAACCTAATATCATCAGTTACCAGTTTGGGGGTAAAATATAATTTGTAACCATAAGATCAATGAAATTATAATGATGAAAACCAAACCAGAACAAAATCTGTTTCATTTTCAATTGTTAAGGCCAAATTGGTAGATCAATTGGAGGATATGATGGATGGGGAGAATCAAAACTGTAATTTCATTAGGAGCTCTGTATGGATCTCCACAAATGAAGACTAGCACCTCACCTACAACTTGTAGTCACAGAAATTGATTAAAGTATTGAGAAGATAAGTGGCTTGTCCAAGGTCACACAGAGGGTATATTCTGGAAGCAAGAGATGAAGCCTGGTATTCCTGACCCTGAAGCTACTTCTCTATTCATTACGACATACTGCCTCTGGTAGAACTGTGATCCACATAACTACTACTCTGATGGCTCATCCTGGTTTGAAGATGTGCTGATGATTCCTGAAGGGAGGATGAGGCCTTATCCTAATCATAATTTGAGCAGGAGAAGGAGGATTCCTGAAGGTTTGGGTGGTGAAGCACAATTTCTGAGACGTAGATTAAGTTAGAAGGGTTCTGAGTATTTATCAAAGAACACACTCTATGTCTATGGTCTAAGAAACAACTAAGTTGAGAGATACTCATCAACATGTGGGCTCATCAACGTGAATTCTTTGGTCAAGGAAACACAAAGAAGCAAAATAACTCTTCACTTCTTCAGTAATGTTGTGGAGTATTTACATGATTTAAAATTACTCTAAACATGAGACCCTTGTCAAATGACCAACCAGTTGATAGTCTTCTTGTAAAGCTAAGGGACATCCATATTAACAACTTTGTTATATCATCGTTAAATAGCACCTTTATTATTTAAGTTTAACTGAGTCCTCATTTCAGTAAGGCAACCCTTTTACTCCTCCCTGATTGATTCTCTATGCAATTCTGCATTAATGCTTTTTCAGACCTTTCCATCTTTCATCAAGCCTTTGAGAATTTTCTTCTTTTTATCATCTGAGATGAGAACCTTGCCTTACTTTTACTGAGAAAATTGAGGCACTCACCATGAGTCATCCCTCTTTTCTCTTTCTCTTTATAATAAAATCTCTTAATACATTCTTCCACTCTGCCTGCCTTTCCTCCAGTCTCTGATAATGCAGTGACCCTGACACTTGCCAAGGACAACTCATCTATAAGTTGTTCCTATTCCCTCCCATCTTCTCAGGCAAATTCATCCTACTATTGCCCCACTTCTCTCTAATCTTTTATTTCTTCCTTAGCTTTTTCTTTACTAACTTCAAACAAGGTCAAATCTTCTACCCTCTTTAAAATTTTTCACTAGATCTACTATACCTAAAAACTATCACCCTATACACTCTTCTCTCTTTTTCAACCAAACCCTTAAAAAAGCTGAATATCATTTCACTTACTCCTCTAACCTAAAGAGGAACTGCTTTCTCCGAAGTTACCAATGATCATATAATTGACAAATTCAATGGTATTTTCCATTAATACTTTTCAACATATCTACTGACACTGACACTATTAAGCACTTTCACCCCCTGGATATTCTCTCTAGTTGAGTTTTTATTACACAAAAAGCCTCTCTTTGTTCTTCTCCTACCTGTATGATCACTCCAATTTATTGCTTTTACTACATTTATGACCATATGATGCCCCCTAACTATAGATTTATCAAATAGATTCTGTCCTGGCCCTCTTCTCTTCACTTTTCATGTACGTTGTTAGTGAATGCATCAGCTTCTATGGATTTATCGTCTCTGGGCAGATTAGAAACAGTTCTACATATCAAGATACTCCCTTGAGCTCTAGTTCCACATGATCAGTTGCAAACTAAATGTTCTAAAGATCTTTCAATTCTCAGCCTATCAAGAAGGGAACTCATTAACTTTCCCCTAAAACCCTCCTTCCCTCTACCGGCTTTCTCCATTTTTTCAAGGGCAACACCATTTCTCCATTCACTTGGATTCATAACCTCAGTGCTCTCCTTGATTCTTTTTTTCTTGATACTTCATTTCCAATCAGTTGCCAAAACTTGCTATTTCTACTCCATAACATCTTTTGCATCTAACAATATGCTAAATGTTTTACAGCCAGCTTTCTTGGAGGAGAATTGTGCATACAACACACTTTTGTTTAGTGTGCATTAATAACATTTTCTTTATCACTTTCTTAAGTCCAGACAATCACTAAAACAATAAGCCAAGGCCTAATATACAACCTTTGCCAATGACTAAAATGTAAATGCTCTACTGAAAATTTAACAATAATGTCCCACAAGCGTGTAAGGGCTGATTCCAGCATACTTCTGCTCATATCTGATCTCTTACCTCTATTTACACAGCCATTACCTTTGTTCATGCCCTCATCTCCTCTTGATTAAATTATTGCAATGACCTCCTAACTGATCTTCCTGCCTTAAGCATCTCTCCTTTACAATCCATTTTTCAGTTATTTGCCCAAGTTATTTCCTGTAAGGGATGATCTGAATATGGAAAATAATGACAACACTGGTTTAGAGAATAAAGTTATTTGGAAAACATTGTAAGAAGGGATGGCAGATGATGAGCAATGCTTTCTCATAAAACAGTTTAAAGCTGCGGAAGGGGAAAATTACATGGGGAAAAAAGAACTGCAGTATGAGATTGACCTAAGCCAGATCATCCAGAGAGAATTTATACACAAAATAAATATATGGGAAAATGACCAAATTTGAGAGCAATTTAATACCAATCTATTGCCATCACTGATGACAACAGAAGTACAGTATAATATCTAAACAACATTTTTTCTTAGTTTAATGAGGTCATTGAGATGACTCATAATGAACTCCTTCTTTTCCCCTTCTCTTTATCACAAGATCTCACAACATATTCTCCCACTCCACCTTCCTTTCTTCCAGTCTGATAAACGCAATGACACTTTTCTTGGCCAAGGACAACTTACTACTTTATTCTCTACTGTCTTCAAGCAGGCCCAAATTTTCCACATCCTTCATAAAATTTTTGAGTTTGAATGTTTTGAGAGACTTGCTCCTCTCAGCCTATATAAATTCTGTTCCTTTGCCAGTCTCTTCCACAGTGACACAAGTACTAGTAACTACATGAGGACTGAACAATGAGTTTTGGTATAATAGCAACACAATCTAAGGTTCAATTACTCCTACTTATCCAGAGGAAAAAAGCTCTATTTCTGACATATCAATCCTTATTAGAAAGGTCCTGCATCTTGTGGTATTCTTGAAGATGAGTGCCATGTATCCTGGTACTCATTTGTGACTGAGGGCTAATTGGTCATGGTACAAGTACCAAGCTTTTACATAGTCTTTTCTATACTCATGATTGATCTCTGAAAAAATCCAGCCTTGGCACATATTCAAGAAAGTCACTGGCCTTAGACACAGGTAGGAGTAAAAATCTGCAACAGGCTGCTTCTCATAATTAACCTAGAGATGAAATATAGTCAGTGACCTCAGTAGGTGTCAGTTATCTCAGAATGGGCAGTTTGCTCAGCTTGAATACTAATACATATGCTCAGAATAACCTTGACTGAAGCTACTGTTATCTTAGTGAGAGGGCAGCTGTTAATAGGAACCCAAGAACGAGGAAAGGGAATGAAAGACTTAACATTATGCATAAGTTGCAAAAAAGGAAGAAAGTAAACATGTTGGGCCTTTGACAAGAAAATATATGAAGGGTCGACCAGCTATAATAAAATATTATTTGCTTGTATCTTGCAAGCAGAAAAAAAGTATGTTGAAACCACACTTAATATTTAGTTCCTTCTACTTAGGAAAGCAGACCCCCAAAATGGGGATTGCATTTGTCTTTTCAGTATATAAGCAATAATAACAAGAATGAGAATATTGCTGTCTGAATTAATCATTAGCCTTACTTCTAAAGGTAGAAATTAATCATCAGTAGCTCCTCAAGTAGTGATAAGAGTCACAGTTGTCAAAATAATTCACTAGCTGATTAAAAAAAGGCCAACCAAGAAAAAAAATGTCTCATATGAATAATTAGCACTTAAGAAGATGAAATCAAGAACAAATGTGAAAGAGAACTTGAATCAAACACACACTGAAGAATCCTTTGAGGGTGAGGAGGAGGTGAGTGACAATTTTGAAAACATTAAAGGATGTATTTTAAAGACACCTGAACCAGAAGACATGAAACAAGTTACAGGAGTTACATTGATAACAAGTTACATTGACAACATTAAAAATAAAACACAACACTTGATCCTTTCATAACCTAGACAATATTTCCAGTCTGCTGGAACTTCATTCCCCTCCTTCTGCACGCTCTGATGCAATGATACCAGCTTCTTTGCTATTGCTTACAGACGACATCTCCTCTGATTCCATACATTTTCATTGACTGTACCCCATACCTAAAATGCTTTCTCTCCTTATATCTGCCTTTTGGTTTCCCTCTTTTCTTTCAAGTCTCAGCTAAAAGCTCACCATCTGCAAGAAACATTTTCTAGTCTCCCTTGAGTCTAGTGCTTGCTCTCTGAAATTAACTTCCTTCTACCCTGTATTTATTATGTATGTATATAGTTGTTTGTGTGTTATCTCCCTCATTAGATAATGAGATACTTGATGGCAGTGACTGTTTTTGCCTTTTTGGTATCCCAAGTATTTAGCACACTGCCTGGCACATATAGCATATCAGTAAAAACCTAATAATATTGCTTAATATTTCATCAGCTATTAAATATTTATGAGATTGAATCATGGTTGTCTCTGATGAAATATGGGGAAGGAATAGGCATACTTTTACAGATGATGTTTCCTTCAAAATTTATTGATGTCTTTTTAAAAAAATATATTTCTGAATTTATCCCTCTCTCACCTAGCAAGCCATCCCTTTTCATGAAGTTTAAAAAAATCAAGTTGAGCAAAACTACCCATCAGTTAAGTTTGATTGTGTGTGTATCTGTGTGTGTCTATTTATCTGTGTGTGTATGTGTGTGTGTGTGTGTGTGTGTGTGTGTGTAGTCAAGACATTAGGAGACATCCTATTTTCCAGAGATAAGGTCCAGCAAGGAGGCTATATACCCTGAGCTTGGCATAACAACAATCCTTTGCACTCACCCTCTGAATGATATCAGCTATGCCAAAAACCCAGAAATGGGACTTATGATTTCACTATTTCCCTAGAGGATCCTGACCTGAGAGTTGGCACTGTAGCCAAAATACTGAAGCAGAAAGTGATCAATCACATCTCCCAACACTCTGAACAGTCATTGCACCTGTAACTGCTAAGTGAACTGCACCTGGTGCTGTATTCCTGTTCCCGACATGCTAACTGTGGTTCTGTACCCCAAAGAGGGATCACAAGGCTCAACGACCCTTAAGACTTCAGACAATCACAAGGCTTAACAATTCCAGTAGCTTGGAGACTGTTCCCACAGGACCCAAGAATGTCTATATTGTCCCCAAAATGCCTGCACCCATGGGCCTGCCATGGGAATTGTTTACTCAAGACCTTAGAATAACTGTATTGGGCCCCACCTTTATGTAGTTTTCATACTTAAAAACCCTACCCCTGCTATAAGCCATAAGTCTTCCTTCTCAAGAGACCTTTCACTTGCAAGCATTTTTCTCACTTTGGAATTAAACTTCTGTTTGATTCCTGACTCTCCTGTCTCTTTCTGGCTTTATTCAGCTCCAGCCACCTACAGGTTAGAAACCAGTTATGGTCTAGTTAACTGACTAACTGACTGACTAACTGACTCTCTCTCTGTCTCTTTCTCTGTCTCTCTCTCTCTTTTACACTTGATATATAATATATACATATGTATATTTATTAATATCCCTTGCCCATAGACCTTCACTTTCACAGACACAACTGTCTGAAAGCTGTAGAGAATACAAGATATCTCTGTGCTTACTTTCACAAAAAGAGAAAAGCTAACAAAATAAAACAAAAATACATTTAATACATTTATTTCCAACTACAATCTCCTTAAGTATATATTACAATTTGATAGATGTGATCACAGAAATAATTTTGCTCAATAATACTCTGATTATTAACATAAAGCAAGGTATAAAGCAAATATGCTCATCAATGATGTTAACTGCTGAAAAATAATATACAATACAAAATGTACAAACAGAAAATGAAGATTCACATTCTGACTCTGCCACTGCTACCTATGTGATCTTGGGGAAGCCTCAGTTTCCTCATCTATAAATTAGTTTTTATCTTTAAGATAAGATGATTTAACATTCCTTAAAGCAGAAGTGTCAGACTTGCCACCTGTAACATCCCCAAGTGGCCCACATAAGATTAAAATGCAATGAGGAAATATTTGATAAAAATACAATAAACAAAAGATAACATCACACTTCAAAACTAAGTCAATACATAGCCAGCAGGGATCCCTATGAACTTGCTTCTATTTTAGATTGATACCACTGCCTTACAACTCAAAATCTATGGTCCTTAGTCGTCTCTGCTGCATATCATTCACAGGTCTCTCTAAAGATGTTTAGGTCCTCCAGAAGCTATTGTTTATGGATGACAGAGAGCTGGACACATCAAGCCCAAAATAATAACAATCCACATAGGAAAAACAAAAAGGAAGATGACAGCATATGAGCAGCAAGGTAAGGCAGCTCCCACACAGTCACCTCAAATACCCATAAAATGTGACTCTAAAAAATTTTAGGGCTGTAAAACACACACAAATATATTTCCCACTGAAGGCAGCTCAGCTAGAATGGACCACCTCAACACTGGGAGCCAAAATCTGCCCAGCCTGAAACCAAGTGGTTGGCCCCCGGGAGTGGCAGGATAAGCCGAGCTGAGCCACAGTTGGAGCTTCAGGAGAGTGGCTCAGCAGCAGCAGTAGCAGTTTCCGGAAATATCAAGCCATAAGAAAAAAAGGACTAAGTGAAAGGTCAGTGGATATCTGCTAAAATTGGGGGAGAAAAGCAGGTCTGGCCAAACTGCATCCAGGGAAAGGAAGCAGCAGAAGTGGAGGCCCTGCAGCCACCTCCACATAGTTGCTTCAGAGCTCCTGGCATGCAGACTGCAGGGGGGCCAAGCAATCATTGAGAGGCCAAGTGATCTTGCATTGAGCAGCCTGGATCCAGATTGTAGTCATGGGTGGTGGTCCTGCAGCGCATTTTCAGTGAGCCAAAGATGGTGGGGGCTGCAAAAAAAAACAACAGCCCCCTAATAGCTCCAGCAGCTGGGAAAACCCCAGCAATTTGGGACAGAGCTTTCCCCTCTGGAAGCAGAGTTCCACAGAGCTAAAAAATCAAGTAATTGACTGGCCAGCAGGAGCAGGCAAAGGAAGCAAAGTAAGAACAGCAACCAAGCTCTAGATTCCTTCTGTGGGGACAAGAAGGATCAAAGCATGGAATGGGAGGAAGACAACAGAGTCAGAACTCTTGCACCAAAAACATTCAAGAAACATGAAGACTTTCTAAAAGCCATAAATCAGCTTAAGAAAGATTTGGAAAACCAAATGAGAGAAGTAGAGGAAAAATTGGGAAGAGAAATAAGAATGCTGCAAGGAAATCATGAAAAGAGAGTCAACAACCTGACTGAAGAAAATAACACCTTAAAAAAAAGATTAAATCAAATGGCGAAAAAGGCCCAAAAAGCCAATGAGGAGAAGAAAGCCTTAAAAAGTTGAATTTGCCAGATGGAAAAAGAATCTCAAAAGCTTTCTGAAAAGAATAATTCCTTCAGAATTAGAGTGGAGCAAATGGAAGCAAATGACTTTATGAGAAATCAAGATACTATTAAACAGATCCAAACAAATGAAAAAATAGAAGGCAATGTGAAATATCTCCTTGAAAAAACCACTGACCTGGAAAAAAAG
>CM053591.1:94449072-94464992 GCA_028646515.1 Pseudochirops corinnae
TCTCATCCCCATTTCTTATAGCACAATAGTATTCCATTACATTCATATACCATAGCTTGTTCAGCCATTCCCCAATTGATGGGCGTCCCCTTAATTTCCAGTTTTTTGCCACCACAAAGAGAGCTGCAAGAAATATTTTTGTACATGGTAACTAATTCTTAAAAGAACAAAACTTCTCTATGCATAGGGGCAAGTAGAGTTTTTGGTATAAACTGTCTACAAAAGGAGCAATAAATCATTTGCTGACGTCCTTTGTTGAATGCCCTATGGATTTGCAGGGCACAGAAATGTTAATTCAACCTGGAAAACTTCTCTTCAGTTGAGAAGTACATTGTATAATCTATTGATTATCTATAGTCTTTGTGATTTATTCTTTTATGTGTGTTCAATCTCAGTGCTTAAGTTTAATATAGTGTGTTCTTAAATTGTAACAGGCATTTTCTTTCTTATAATTTTTGTCTTTCAGAAAGAAACAATAAAAAAATGAAAACAGTCATAAAATTCCTATTTATGTCATGCTAAAGAGGTTACTCTAACATTGTTATTTCAATAACAATGCCTATTGAAATATCTTTTATCTTTAAAGTGATTGCAAGATCCCCATGAGGATAGAACTTCTCTCACTCCAAAAGAGCTAGAAGAAACTTCAATTGATTTTGCAGTGTGTTAAATTTCAGTCTAAGTTGGCATCATTTGACATAATTTATTTTCTCTAGGTTTTATTTAAAACCTTGATCTCAGGGTAAGTTGGAACATTCAGAGGGAAAATAAGATGCCCCTAAACAGGTACATTGGGAAGTGGAGGTGAGTAGGAGTAATGGCAAACCTGTAGCAGTGGTGGTGATAGGGATTATTGTGCTTTTCTTTATGTATAAAATATTTAAAGAAATATTATTTAAATTGCCCAGTTAGACTGTCAGTTTCTTGAGAGCATGTACTGTCTTTTTTTTTTTTTTGAGGGGGGAAGGCAAGGCAGTTGGGGTTAAGTGACTTGCCCAAGGTCACACAGCTGGTTGTGTCAAGTGTCTGAGGTTGGATTTGAACTCATGTGGTCCTTCAGGACCAGTGCTCCATTCACTGTGCCACCTAACTGCCCCTTTCTTTGCATCCCTAGCATTTGACAGAATATCTGGTGCTTAGTAGGCACTTAATAAATGCTTATTGACTGACTGTTTCTTTCATTTTAAGAGACTAAGAACAGAAAGTTCAAATGGTATATGTCTCTTCTGCATTCATAAATTTCCTTTCTAGTTTCTAGAAGTATAAAGTACATCCTCTCATGCTACATCATTCTTCCAGTGACCTAGGCTCTAAAGTAGAGTCATTCTTAATTCTTAATTTTCACACCCCCCCCCCCCCCCAGTTCCTCCAACTAATCATCCTATGACATAACCTGAGATCCTTTGCCTTTCTGATTCTTCTCCTCAGAAAATTCTCTGATTTATTTACATTTTTACTTTTACATTTACAACTCAGTCTAATTTTTTAGGGATTGGAAGAGATAGATTAAATTTATAAAGATGTTACACATTGAGTCTTAAGTTTGCTTGCAATCTAATAAAACCTCAAAATAGTGTTTAAGAATAAATATTATCTATCCATGTCTTTCCCATAATATTTTAAGCTGATTTTTTTCATACCCAAGTGCAAGACTTCATATTTATCTTTATTGTATTTAATTGTATTAGATTCAACCCAATGTTTTGTGAGCTAAAATAGAATCTAGCCTGTCCGTATTCTTTTAGATCCTGACTCCATCATCCAGTTAGTTATCCTTCCTAGTTTGATGTCCTTTGCAGATTTTTGTTGTCGTGTCATGTGTTTGAGTATTGCTAAAAATGTTAAACAGCATAATGTTGAGCACAGATCCCTGAGGTGCTCACCTAGATCCTTTACCACATTGGCATTAAATTTAAATACTCTTAGAATTCTTCCATCCAACCAGTTCTAGATCAGTTGGATTGTGTTATTTAATCCATTTATCTCTGTTTCCTCCACAAGAATGGTATTAGTTACACAGTTGATTATCTTTATAATATTTACAGTGTAAATTGTTCTCCTGGTTCTGCATACTTCACTTTATATCAGTCCTAGGTTTTCCTGAAGTTATCCCTTTCATCATTTCTTATAATACAATACTGTGTGAGGATTAGAAATAAGTGCAGATTGCAAACGGTTTTGTGGAGTCACAGGGAAGTGTTTGAGACCCAGGAATTAGTTGGGTCACATAGAGGTCAGAGCATACTGCACTGTCCCTGGCCCGGGGATACTGCATTGCTCAAGACTCTCTTGTGTGGGGTTACCTGATGTTCCCGATTGGCATCTCCACACCCTGGGGCCTTCATACCCTTGTGATTGCACTCCCTCTCTCACAGTTCTGTTCAGCTGGGCTCTGTCACATGTGGTATGTGGATCTGGGGTCTATATAAGACCTAGGCCTTGGAGGTATCTTTGAAGCCTGCCTTAAGATCTGGCTGTAAGGCTTCCCCATAGAGAGACCTTAATAAACCTTTTCTGCTTGGACCTCAGAGCTGTGACTCTTCTGTTCTAAAAGGTACGCTAGCGTCGTTTAAGTAGGGTGAATAACTGGTTACCCCTGCTGGCAAGTTGGGGTACTCTGAAAGAGAACCCTGACAATACTGTTCCATGACATTCATAAACCATAACTTGTTCAACTCTTCCCCAATTGATGGGCATCCCACCAGTTTCCAATTCTTTGATACTGTAATGGCAAGCAAAGTAATACTTTGCGACTTGTTTCAGCTATTCAAATACCTTTGAGCCTATCTTTGATTGTATCAAAAGTCTTTGTTGGAAACAGTATATATTGTGTTGCCCTTAATAGGTCGAAGGAAGTCTGGATTCCTTCTCTGTTCTTAATAGGCGTAAGGGAATTTGAAAACCTTTCTTGCCCTTAAAAGGCCTAACATTATCACATGGAGACCGCAATGGGAGGAGCTTGCCAAAAGAGTGAAACAGGAAAAGTATAATAGGAAGGGTGGAATAGGAAGGAGCAGAGAAGAAAAAAAGCTCCAGCAGAGCTGGGACCAAGCAGAACCGAGAGGTAGAATGTTTGTGATTTTGGCATTCTGTAAATCTGTGTTACTTTCTGGGAACTGAGAGAATGTTTATGATATTGGCATTACATAGCAGTCTTGTCTGTTTGTCTGTCAGACATAAGCACCATTTGTTGTTCTTAGAAGTCCCAAAAGAGGACTTTATTGCTATTACAGAAATCCTGAAAGAGGACTTTACTGTTGTTTCAGAAGTCCTGAAAGAGGACTTTACTGTGTTGTAGAAGTCCTGAGACTTTGCTGTTGATTTGTGTTTGATTTCTCACACAGAAGCCTTGTTTGTTGATTTGTGTTACTTTGTCAGATAGAAAGTGAATTGAGATGATAGTGCTGGTAATGTGTGTAAATGCTGTTATAGCTCTGTTAAGCTTTGTCTTCCTAGAAACAGAGACTTCAAAGAGCTTGGAGTGGAGCAGTAAGCTGAGGTATGAAACAGGAGCAGAGAGCTACCTACCTTAGTCCAGGCAAGAGTAGTGTGAATCTAGTCAAGAGCAGGGGGAAATGCTACTTGTGAATCCAGGCAAGAGGTGGGAGTGGGTCTCAGAGGAACAATGGGGTTTGGAAGTCATCCTCTAGTGAAGCTGAAAGACTTTACTTGAGTACTCTGTATTGACTGATAGATTGTGACTTATTGTGACCTAGGGATGGGCGATTATATTTCCTGCTACCCCTTGGGGTTGATTAGCTTAAGGATGATTGGAAGCCAGTCTCCAGTCAAGATGAAAAAAGACTTTACTTGGACACTGTGTATTGACTAAGGAGATTGTAACTTACTAAATAGTATGTTTTGTTTAAGACTATGTGGCCACCTTAGTAGTAAGTAGTTATGTTGTTGTGAATGTTGTGCTTTAGTTTATTGAATGTTATGCTTTAGTTTATTGCTAAATAAATAGAGAGTTCAATATAACTATGCTATTAGACATTTAAATTTGATTCTTACATCAAGGAAATAACCTAGAGAAACTTTGTAAAAGTTTATGGGGGAAAAAGCAATTATATTAGAATAAGTATGGCCTGATTTTAGAAAAAGAATAAGTCGACAGTTATTTATTAGAGATTAACAATCATAGCTGTTTAAAAAATGTAATGCACTCCTTTGAGTTAGAGATTTTTCCCATTCAGAGAAATGTTTCAAACAGAACCTGGATATCTGATTTTTGGTGAGACTGTCCCTATAATACTTGCATAGGTCAAGAGTTAGAGGAGATGATTTCTAGTGTCCTATCCGACAACTCTCACATTCCATAAGAGACAGAAACAGAGATTTGCATAAAGTTGCTTCAGTAGTACAAAGTAAGACTATGATTTCAACCCAGATCTTTGGCCCCAGTCATAGAACTTTTGACTTTTCCCACTATGTATGCTAGCCATTTTGACTTTACATATGTGGTCAGTTGTTCAACATAAAATAGAGTACATACTAATTAATCATGTTTCAAAATCTATACGTATTCTTAGAATGCAAAGAAGAGTCATGTCAAGTCACAGGCTCATTGATTTAGAGTGGGAAAGGACTTCATATGTCATGTTGCCAATATCTTAATTTCATATATGAAGACCTTAAGTTGCAAAGAGATTTCATGCCTCACCTAAGGTCACACAGTCAGTAAACTAAGGTTGAGCCAGGATTCAAATTCTGATTTCACATTTTCCCTTTTGAATAGCTGTTACAAAGCTAAACATCAGTTCCACCCTATGGCTTGTGTTTTTGGATTGATTTGGATTGATTTAATATCTTAGAAACTACTTTATTATTCTGAAAGTATGTCACCTTTTCTCCTGAATTCACACTTATGCCAAATTTCATCATGACTAGTAACCAGCCTCTTCATTTGCTCAATAACAACAAGATTTCTCAAGGAAGATTTGTTTGCTCACCTTTAATTACATTTTTTGGTATAAAAAGTGTTATTTTCTCCACATTTCACCTCCCCCAACTACGGGGGAAAAAAAGAAAAATAAAACTCTTTTACAAAGATGCACGTTTAAGCAAAACAAATCTACTGTGTCCAAAGACATTCATGTCATTTTACATCTCAATAGAAAGTGAAGTAAAGCTCTCTGTCAGGAAGCAGGTAGCAAAAAAACCAAAACAAAACAAACAAACTCCAACCCCCCCCCCCAAACCCCAAAACAATGTTTGCTTTCCCTCCCAAATTTCATCCAGTATCTTAGGTTCCCTTGAACTTGATACTATGCTGTGTGTGTATGTGTATGTGTATCTGTATGTGTATGTGTGTGGTTTATTTACATTTAGAAAAAAATCACAAAATGCACTAGTGTTTTCTATACTACAGCTTTATGACACTGTTTTTCAGGGCATATCTATCACTGCCTTTTGGTTACCTCATTGCCTGTGTGTCACTCAAAGGGCAATAAAGAAATGAAGCCTGTGAGAAAGTAAGCAGCAATGTATTACCACCCAAGAACCATACATAACAAGCATTATAGTGTATGTCACCAAGAGAAAATATAACCAGAAAAGGAGGTGGGTTGGTTGTATAGAAAGAGGAAATAATACTGGATAGGTCGTGGATTGCACTGATAAAGAAGTAATTTAAAAAAACAAAATGGGCCTTGGATGGGAATTGAAGATCTTACACAGAAGATAAAGCACTTCACTGGTCAATGCAGATTCACTTTGGTGTTTAAAAAATTGAGCCTTCCTTGTCTATCCATCTATTAAGTACCCACTTTGTGTAAGACATACAAACACAAAATAAAAAGTTCCTTCCCTGTAAAAAAACAAAACAAAACAACACAAACCAAGCCAAACAAAAAACAACAACACCAAGAACGAATGAAAACTAGAAGAAGGCTTAATACATTGAGTGCATCCCCTGTAGAAGATTTCTCTAGGATACAGATAAGTATGGTGCAGGATGAGGTGTTAAAGGGTTTTCTGTACCATTGGAGGGATTGCACAGATTGGTGAAATTATAACTCCCTTGAAGTACTGAAGTATGTAAGCTTCTTTTTCTCCCCAAGATCTTTAATTTTAAAGGTATGTCCGATATTTGGGAGAGTGGTCCATACTTGAATGACTAATGACTAAAATATTTTTTGCTAGACATTTTATAGAACGGGTGAGAAAACACACAGGTTGCACCACCTAGGTTAGCAAAATGGTATCAAGTTCCAAATGGTGATCAACTCCAGCAGTTGGAATCCTTGAGAAAACACACACACACACACACACACACACACACACACACACACACACGGAATTTGATAGTTTCTGCCTTCCAGTTTTCAGGACAAACCTTTTCTTTATTCAAGTATTCACATGAGACCTGCACCTATTGAACCACTATGACTGTGACTGAGTGGCTAATTACCAAAATAATTTTAAAATAATTCTAATCTTCTCAAAACAATGTTTTGACAGATAATGCCTATTTTTTTTTTAAATTTTAAGGTAGTGATTACCATGCCACATTTGAAGTTCATGGCATTAACTCTGTAGGCAGTTTAGAAGGCCTAGAATCCTCAAATCTGCCAAAAGCAGGGGTTTTTAATCTTTTTAGTGTGTCATGGAAACTTTTGCTAGTCTACTGAATCCTATGGATAGCTCTTTAGGAAAAAAAGTTTTTTAAAAGTCATAATTGAAGGCAATATTAATTTATAGTTAGAGCTTAGAAAAATAGGATCTTATATTCTCTACAACTTTCAGTTAATAGTTAAATAGTAATACTGTATACTTTTAGCAAATTACTTGATATCATCTTACTAAGTAAGGCTTGAGCTATAGGAAAAGGAACCTTTTAAAGGCTTCATTTCTTTTTTCTTTTGGGTATGATTAGTAAAGGAATCCCATTGGCATAGCCATAACTAACAAGGGGCCCCAGGTTATTGGTGTTCAGGGAAGCAAGACTTCTTTTTCGGCCCTATACCTTTCATATTTCTAGCATTGTATGCTGTTATCATCACCTTACATTCATCAGCCCTGTTGTGACAGACCTGTCCCTGTGTAACCATTTCCGGTGTCTTATAACAATAGCCTGTCTCTCACAGGGATCTATTCTCCTATTGCCTCACCTCAACCCCTATCTGAAAAGGGCTAAACTGCATCCATGGCGGATTGTCTTCTATGCCACTGCTTCCTTGCCTTTCAAATGTTTTTGCTCCAGATAGGAAAATACAGTTCTAAAAATGGCAAGAAGGAAATAAGGAGCGGGTAAATAATGAAGTAAATGCAGTACCTTGAAAATTAAAAGAAATTTGGCAAAAGAAGAATAACTTTACTTCTTTTAATATATGCATAGGGTGATTACCACATTAAGTCTAAAATGTAATAGCAATAATGTTACTATATATTCTTATATAATAGTTTCATATAGAAAATTCTTCTGATTTTCGTTATGAAAAAGCTCAGGAATTTAAATAATAAAAAGGTATTTTGTGAAAGATTTAATGCCACCTTTAGTCAACTTCTATAAATAATGAATTCCATGATAGGAAATTAAAAGATTGATGATATTTCATCTTTAATTAATTGGATTATGAAATAACCACTGAATTAATGAGAGGAGTGAGCTACCTTACATATAATACCTCTTTCCAGCTTATTTTCACAGACGTCAGAAGTTGGTAGGGCAACTTCAGTTTTTTTAGACTGTTTACTCTATGGATCCTTTTATAATACATCTTTCTGCATTTATATGTGCATATGTATCCAATTTAAAAATATTATAATCACTGAAATCTAAGTCGATACTTCATGATCATTAGAGCATTTGATTTATTGTGTGTGAAATTCCTTTATTCTCTTGTCCAAGGATGTCAATTCAGTCTCAGTGGTCAAGTAGAATGTAAGCTTCTTGAAGGTAGGTACTACATCACTTTCATATTTGTATCCTCAGTTCCACATATGATGCCAAGCATGTATGAACCTAGTAGGAATTTAACAAACACTTGTTTAATTGGTCAACTGATTAATTGAATGAATATTCAGATGTCATATCTCTACTTTCTCTTCTTGTTACAGAGACCTTTGAAACTCTCATCAAGCAGGCAGAGAATTACACAAGCACCTTATTCTGCAATACTTATAGGAACATGGCTTTAGAGGCTGCTGCCTCAGTTCAGGAGCTCTTCACAGATGTAGGGCTCTTTGTATTTGGCACCGACATCAGTCCAGATGAATTTGTTAATCGTTTCTTTGATACTCTGTTTCCTCTGGTCTACAATCATCTCATTAACCCTGGTGTGACTGATATTTCACTGGAATACTCGGAATGCATTCGAATGGCAAGGAAGGATATTAACCCCTTTGGAAATGTTCCCAAAATTGTAATGGGACAGATGGGGAGATCATTGTTACCAAGCCGGACTTTCCTGCAGGCCCTTAATTTAGGCATTGAAGTCATCAATACCACTGACCATCTGCAGTTCTCAAAAGAGTGCAGCAAAGCCCTCTTGAAGATGCAATACTGTCCCCATTGCCAGGCTCTGACTTTAAGTAAACCCTGTATGGGATACTGCCTTAATGTTGTAAGAGGCTGTTTGGCTAATGTGGCAGAAATTGATCCTCATTGGCGGGGATATATCCGATCACTGGAAGAACTTTCTGATACTATACATGGGACATATGACATTGAGCACGTGCTTCTGAACTTCCACTTACTTGTTAATGATGCTGTTATGCAGGCTCACATTAATGGAAAAAAATTATCTGAGCAGGTAAGAAGCCACTTCTTCTATTTTATGGTCTATGCTGATTTAACTGTTCTTCCTCCACCTTCCACTGCCTCCTCAAAAAAAAAAATACCCTATAGTAATGAAGAAATCAGATTTTAAGGCATATTACATATTAACTTTGAAATAACATCTTGAACTTTTGTTGATATTTGAATATAGGCTTTAAATTATTGAATCCTAGTTACTGATCAAACTTTATATAAGTTTCTTTCATCTTTACTTTTAAAATCGTCCAGTGATTTTGTAGTTAACAATTCTCAATTTAAAAATACATTGGGGATAGGAAATCCATTTTCTAAAGGTTTTCACATTTGATCCACACTATTAATTTTGTAATATCACTGAAAAATCCAATCTTATTTGTATCCTCTTCACCAATGGATACCTCCTCCCACTATCCATGTTCAAACTTCTTGGTCTGTTGATTTAAAAGTTTCTATGTACATGTAAAACAAATAGATAGACAGATGAACTTTGATAGAAAAAAATAAAGGGTAATTAATTGTGCATGAAAAATCATTTATTGGGATAGAATGAATTAAGGAAAAGACATTTAAATAATACAGTAACTTAAGAGACTGATTTTTTTGGTTAAATTGATCTCAAATTAATTCCAATGGCATTCATTCTTAAAAAAAACCAAACAGAAAATGTGTCTCTATTATGACTCTAAGTAATTCATCTCAGGTCATTTTTATGAATTGTTTTTCAAACACATTTGTCATAGTATCTTCAAAATGTATCCCTGTGGTAATATTTGTGATTCTCGTAACCCTAAGAGAATGCACAGTCTCACAGTCTTTCATTACAAGGCCACTTAAAACTCCTTTGATACAGAATCACAAAATTTTTCTGGTTTATTTAGCTCATCATCCTATTCTGTCCAAGACCATTTCCTTAAACATTTCCAATAAAAGTAGCTCTCTGATTTCTTGGTTATGTGTCTCATATCCTTTAAGATGAGGAATATTATTCTGCTGTTTAGGCTAAACCTTTCCTTAGAAGAACCCTAAGCCTCTTGTCCTTTCTCATTGTATTTCCACTAACTATTTGCTCTCACACTGACACACTGATAGCATACATCTGACATTGAATTATTACTCACTGTCTCTTCACTAACTAGATAAGCCAAGTTCCTTTAGATTTTTTCTGATATTAACCATTTAAAATCTCATTTTAAATCACAATTCCAGTTAATGTACATTTGCATATTTCTGTGCATCTGTGACTGTAACTGTAACTATTCTCACCAATGACATACCTTCTGATCCTATAGGACTCTTGTCCATGTCTTCCCACAAACCTTTCAAACAAACTCTGCCATATATGTGGGAATGAATCCTATAAATCTGTTCATATTAGTTGGGTATTGCTAGAGCATGTAAATTATCCATCTCCCATATGCATTCTTGCTGTATACCTGGTCTACTTACTTTTATAATCATATAAATGTATAATAGTGCATTTAAAACTCATTTTGCTGTTCAATTCTAAGTTGGTAATTTGCTACAACCTATTTGCTACCACCATGTGTCTTTCTATTGTGGCATCATCTTTGAAGAAAAAAGTTTTTTTATAGAAATCTCAACATAACTTTCCCATTTTTGTCCTTCTAGTTTTATCCTAAATGCTCTTAGAATGACATCAATTAAATCTCTCCTCAAGATTTCTGTGAACTATTTTTTTCTTCTGTTCACTGATTTTAACCAGTTTCCAGGTGCCTTATTAATGTATGTTCAGTTGTAAAATTGCCAGTTGCATGCAATATCTCCTCATTTTCCACTTTTTCTTACAGTCTAGTATTTATTTTGATCTCTCTTTAACAAGTCAATGATTTTGATTATATACAAACATTCGATTCAGAAAGAACTGGTTATATGTCTCATATCCTGGAATTTAAAGCAATTTGTGTACAATGCATTTGCCCCACCCAGTTTATTTCCAAATTGATGGATAAATCACCATAGCTCCCTTTTGGTTGCCATTGATCCATGATGGATCCTGATCATCTTGGCTAGCTGCAAAATCTGGTGTATGGTTCCTGGATTTCTGGTGGTTCATAATTTCAATCTATAAAAGCTCACATGGTTGTAGAGCTCCCTAATGCATCCTTCACCTAAAAGCAAGCAATAATAAACACAAAGATGGAAAGAAGAGAGGCCCGTATTTATGGGACACATGTCAGCCTTGGGTAAGGATAGACCAAGACCTCTTCCCATCTGTAGACTTAAGGCTTTGCAGGTGTAGTCAGACAGCAGAGACAGAGACTTGTTTTGGCAGTTAGTTACCTTTGAATGTACCCTATTTCTGGCCCTGAAGCCAATCAGAATTCTGAGTCTGTCCACCATATAGTTAGCG
Organism: Pseudochirops corinnae; assembly: GCA_028646515.1. NCBI lineage: Eukaryota > Metazoa > Chordata > Mammalia > Diprotodontia > Pseudocheiridae > Pseudochirops > Pseudochirops corinnae. The sequence continues at coordinate 94,460,205 of CM053591.1, forward strand.
AACTGAACTGGCTACAGAATGTTTACACATGCTCCAAAATCCATTAGGTGATTGAATCAGTCATGCACACACTGTTTATACATAAAAGGACTGGGACTTTACTTCTCCCAGTTACATCATATAAATATTGGAGTCAATTGAATCAATCAATAAAACCAACCTATTCCACTTGAATTAACAGACCCCAAAGTATACCCTGACACATTTGTGGGGGAGAAATATTGAATCAACCAATCAGATGTGTAAAGTAGGTGTGAACAAGGCCTGGAAATATCCATTCAATAGAGGCATTACAACTAAATGTGACAGGAAGTCTATTTGAATTGTTTGAGGGATTTGGTCATGCCCTATGGAGTTAGCATAAAGTCAGGAAGCTAGTTCACAATCAAGTATCCAGAATTTAGCAGTTTAGTGGTAGAAGCCTCTAGGAATTGAATGAGGGAATGGTTAAGTAAGAAGAGGATTTATCTTTAGCCTTGGTCTCCTCCCATGCCCACTCTAACCTTGGCCAGAGGATGGCCACATGAACTTTAGAGGACTGGACGATTTGGACATTTTCCTTTGGTCCCCTGTAAGCAATAGCAGTTAGCGGTGTTTATACACCAAGAACTGAGAACTAACTAGATATATTGAGGAAAGGCAGATTTGAGGCATAAAGTTACCCCATACCTAATGGAAACTTTCAAGAATTCCAGCATAAAAACTTTTAGAAGCTGAGTGTTATCCCAGGTGCAACAATTGTTCCAAGTTTGATCTCATATTACTTTGACCACCGCATGTACTTGTGGGTCTGTGTAATTGAGCAATCTGTTGCAGAAGACAAGAGTGGATGGATGAAAATCCTTAAAGAACACATGTAGAAGAGAATAATCAGAAGGTACATGATAATGATAACTATCCTGAAGCATCTCAAGGCCTAATTTATGGAAAATGAATTTGACTTGTTCTTTTTGGGCACAGAAAGTAGAACCAGGAACAAAGTGTGGAAGTTGAAAAGAAACAACTTTAGGTTAATCTAGATGTCAGGAATCCCTTCTTCCTAACAATTAGAGATGTCCAAAAAAGGAAACGGCTCTACTGATGTTTACCATGATAGATGATCTTCAAACAAAGGCTGGATAACCATTTGTTTGGTATTACAGTAGAGATTTTGCTAAGATATGAGTCAGATCGTACATAACTTTTGAGATCCTTTGTAATTCTGCCTGTGTGATTTTGGTAGCCCTTGCCAAAAAATTCATTATTAAATGTTCAGTCTTCTGGGAGTGAATTTCTCCTTATTTATCTAGATTATAACTTGGCAAAAATCTGTAGTCTTTTTCTGGGATTTTCCCGGAAACGTGTTCAGTATGGTAGAACCTGCTAGAGTGTTTATGTTGCTGGCATAACCTTTGAGAATCTGGGATTCTTCATAATTTGGAGTCACCTTTAAATCCTTGTGAGTCTTCGGAGCAGAAGTTTTGTGGTGGTAATAAGAAAATGTCACCTTCTAAACTAAAAGTTTATATTTAATATAAGAATGTTGCAGCCAAGATGGCTTTGTGAAGAGTTCTGAATTAGATGTTCTTCACGCTGGACTCCCTTACTCTTTGCTTTTTCCTTCCCCTTCCTCTCCCTCTTGTCTTCTCCCTTTAGTCCAGTGTCTTTATGTTGTCTCCACTCAGAACACATGCTTTCTAGAAAGGATCTGAAAAACTACTTCCTATTAAGCTATAGATGATAAATAAAGGTTTAAACTTTACTCTTTCCATATACCATTTACATATTAATTTTTAGAGAAAGGCAGATAGGCATAGCTTTAAGTGAAATGAATGAGGAACTAATGGTAGATCTAAAGCTGGAAAGGATTTCAGAAGTCATCTCATCCAACACAGATGGGAAAAGTGAGGCAGGAGGAGATTAAGTGACTTGTCCAAAGTTTCACAGATCATAAGTATAAAAAATGAGGTTCAAACCATCATCCCCTGACCTTGCAGTCATCTTCTTTCTATGTTCCACAGCTGACTCTCCTAAAAATAGAGCAACATGGTAGAGAATTCATATCCTTGGTTTCCAAGCTCCAAATCTATACCAATAGTTAAAAATGCTAATTTTATAACATGAAATTGCTGGAGATGTTGGATGGTAAGGTGAAAAGAACATTAGATTTGGAAATAGGATGCGGTTTTTGTGTTTTTCTGTCTTTGTTACTACCCCATGCAAGGAAAGATACAAACTTCAACTTGTGGAATCATACGTTTAGAACTGGAAGAGGTCTTGGGAATTATCTAGTCCAGTCCCTTAATTTTATAGAGGAGGAAACTGAGGCCCAGAGTTAAATGACTAGGCCAAAGTAATTTAGCTATAAAGTAGCAGGGCAAAGATTCTAACCCTGGTCGTCTGATTCCAAATCCAAAACTTTTTCATGGGCAAATGACTAAATCTGTCCAGGCTTCCATTGTTTTATGTGTGGAATGAGAAGGATAGGTTACCTTGTCCTTTAATTCTTTCCTCTGGATCTAAGATTTTATGATTGTATAATGGAGAGAGGAAGAGATGAACTTGAAGGAGGCCATCGCAATGTTTCTAAAATCAAACTAAGCAGAGATTATTCACATGTAATTCAATAGACTGAACACTCCCTCATTTAGTATAGTATATCCCTCAAGGTTAAATTTTTCTTTTTATGACTAGGTTTGTAAATAGGAATTTTTTTTTTTTACTTAAAATCTTTATTCTGTGACAGTCTTTATTCTTTGAGAGGGGGTTTTGTTTGTTACCAATGGGGTTTTCTAGAGTACAGTTTGAGTTAGTGTAATAAATAGTTTTAGGACAATCTTGAGGGGAAAAAAAGGCATTACAACCAATAAATTGTTCATTATTTCTTATGAAATAATGAAGGTCTTCCACCATGGGGATGGGAGTCGGAAGAAATGACTCTGAATTCCCTGCAAATTGACTCATTAATATTTATTTCTGCCAGTCTCAAAGTGATTTATAAACTGATTATCAGGCTTTGATAAGCAGTTCACACATCAATGAATTTAGCAAATTCAAAATAAATGATGAGAGCCAGCAAATAATGACTTTTTCACACACTCAAAGCAATCTCTTCAGGTCTAGGACTACTAAGTCTTTTCCTATCAAAAATTCATAAAGGAAACCAGAAGTGTTAGATTCCAGTTAGTTTGCATATATCTCTAATGAGGAAAAAGAGATCTGAGGGGGACAATTCAAATATCTTTCTGATTAATCTTTCTGAAAAAATCATAAGCACCTTGACAGATGTCAAATCTTTGAACAAAATATAATTTTCCAGCAAAATGTTAATTATACCTTTCATGTTGACTCTGTCACTTGATTTTATGATCATGTTGATATTTGGATAAATCATATTTCTTATCAAAATAGAACCTAGACCATAGGATTTAAGTCTGGAAAGGGCTTTACAGATTCACTGTTTCTCCCCAATTTAACGGATGAAGAAATAGTCCCCAAGAGTTGGAGTGAATTGCATAAATTCACAATGAAAATAGGTAGGAGAGTAGAAATTTAAGCCTAAGTCTTCTAATTCTAAAGCCAGTATAGTCAGTTTTGGTATAACATGACTTATGTGCTCCTGAAAAAAAAAATCACTGTTCTATGTATGCAGAATCTCAGTTAAAAATCCCCAAGCTTAATGGGAAAATTGCATTAGGAGCATAGAAGTCAAAAATTTCATCAAGTGAAACAATGAAAAATGATAGGAACTAATAAACATGGTAGTACAATTTCATATATGTTAAATGGTTAAGATATACATGAATGCAATAATAAATAGTGGAGATGTTCACTGCCTTAAATTTTGGTTCAGTCTATTACTACAAGACCTGAACTGACACCAGATGACATTGCCTCGGTGGGCCAAACTCCAGAGCTGGGCCCTTGACTGTGGGGATAGGAGCAGACCAACCTAATGCACCAAGAGATGTACATTAACATTTTACCTGAACAGAGATCAAAAATTAGCTTGTGGAAGTCAGCATAGTGATTGCAGTTTGTGAGTTTTTGTGAAGTGGTACAGATTCTGCACTACCGAAATTGTGCATAAGCAACATAAAGTTTGCTTTGTGCTAAAATCTTTTCTTTAATTGATCAATTGTATTAGGACAAATTTGTGTTTTCAAAAGGAATTTTATGACAGAACTGGTTGTACTTCAAATTATGTTTCCTTAGATTAACTTAGCATCTGTCATCTTAGTAATGAAAAGGTAATTATTAATAGAAAAAATAACTGTAGCCTTTTCTTGATGAGAACATATTTTAAAGGGTATTCCATACAATTTAACATATAACCTTTTTCCGGAGAGAAATAAATATGGATTTTAGAAAGAATATTGAATATTATGCTGCGATGATATCGAAAGAGTACTAGATTTGGTGTTGAGAAGTCTGTATTTGAATTGTAGTCTAACACTTATTTGCGGCTTACCAAATTTAAACTCTCTGAGCATCAGTATCTTCATCTATGCAATTGAAATGATAGTAGTACCTTACTCAGGCTCAAATGAGATTACATATGTAAATAATAATAATGGCTAAAATTTATATAGTGCTTCAAACTTTGCAAATAATGTGTGTATATCTATCTGTCTGTCTGTCTATCTATCTATCTATCTATCTATCTATCTATCTATCTATCTATATCTGATCCTTATAAAAACTCTGTAAGATAGATTTTCTTATAATTTGCATTTTACAAAAGAGGAACCTGAGGCTCAAAGAGGTTAAGGGAGTTGACCAGGGTTACATTGCTAGTCAGTGTTTAAG
>CM053591.1:94477769-94492832 GCA_028646515.1 Pseudochirops corinnae
TTATATTTTCCTCAGCTTACAGTAGAGGAAAATGAGACAGAGGTTAAGTGACTTGCCTTGAATCACACAGCAAGTAAGCATCTGAGACTAGACTGGAACTTAGGTCTTCCTGACTCTAGGCCCAGGGATCTACACTACACCAACCAGCTGCCTTGATAGGAAGGTTGCAAACCTGGGAACCTGGTAGGAGTGGCCACTACAGTAACAGGGCCATTTGGAATCTGACATGGGTTTGAGGGGAAAAGATGAGTTCTATTTTGGACCTATTTAAGATATCTACAGGAAATCAAGTTCAAGATGTCTAAAAGGCAGCTTGTGATATGAAACTGGATATTGGGGAAAGGTGTAGGACTAGATAAATAGATCTGAGAATTATCTATATAGAGAGGATAATTGAATCTATGGGAGCTGATTAGTATACAAGGTATTATAATTTAGAGGAAAGGAAGCGGTCCCAAGACAAATCCTTTGGCGACAACAAAAGCTACTAAGGGATGACCTGGATGAAGATCCAACAAAAGGAGACCGAGGAGTGGCCAGATAGGTAAGGAGAAGAACCAGCAGAGAAAATGGAACAAAAACCAAGAGAGAAGCATCCAGAAGAGGGTCAATGAGGGCATCAAAGGCTACAGAGAAGTCAAGAATGATGAGGACTGAGAAAAGACAATTAGAGTTGGCAATTAAGAAATCATTGGTAACTTTGGAGAGAGAAGTTTCAGTTGAAAAGCGAGGTCAGAAACCAGATTCCTGTGAGGGGCAAAAAGTGAGAAGAAGGAATTAGTGACACCAATGGGAGTACAGTTTTTTTTTTTCATTTCTACATACTGTAGAAATGGTCATCTCCTCCTATGCTTAGAATACCTTTTGAAGGGGAATCCACCATGTCCCAAAGCATCATGTTCCAGTTTTAGATGACTCTAATTGTCTGGAAGGTTTTTCTCAACATCAAATCCAAATTGGCATCTTTGTCACTTCTTTCCATAGATTATGGTTCTACCACACAGAGTCAAACAGAACGTGTCTACTACTCACTCCATGATAGACTCTCAACATTTGAACACAGCTATCTATCATTTCTTCTCCAAATCTTATTTCCTCCAAGCTATACATGTCCAGTTCCTTTGATTGCATTCAAGGCTCTTCACTATCTTTCTATCACTATCTCTGTGAATATTCTGGACACTTTCAGCTAGTTCCAGGGGCCTTCAGGCTGTGTTTGACACTTCTACTTCAGATGAGTTTGGAGAAGATCAGAGTCCAGTGACACCCTCAACTCTCGTTAACTAGAAGTTATGCTCTTCATAAAGCAACTCAAACCTTCATTAGATTTTCAGTCTGCCATATCACACTGCTGGCTCATGGTGAGATTTCAATGTAGTGATATAGTCCCCTTTTTCCAGTCTTTTACAGAACGCTACCTATCCATACATTTCCCATTTTATATTTACAAAGATGATTTTTAAAATTCAATTAAATAAGGCGCTGCATTATGTTAAATGGGGGGAGGGTGATACAATTCATTCCCCTACACTGCCCCATATTTGTCTTTCTCCCTGCATTCTTCACTCCTGCCTTAAGCTTAGCACAGAACTGTGGCCTGAAACCCTTCTTTTAATAAATGTGAAGTACTTTTTAGGATTTAGTTTTATTTTTTTGATAGATTAGATTTTTAAGACTTGTATGATAGGAAAATTATAAGTAATTGCTCATGAATGAATATTTCTCCACATAGGAAAAAGGAGACTACAGTTTGGAGATTACAGCTGCCTTAAGGGAAATTCTTATCAAATCAGAACAATGACACAGTAACCTCTATGTCAGACATCCAACAAGAAGGGTGGTTGCTGGCAGCTTACATTAATGAATTTTGACAGTTATGAGATAGTTCACATTGGGAAGAGGCAGTGATGGCTGAGCTATTTAGCAGGGGTTTAGAAGAAGAATTAAAGGATCAGTTCGTGTGTCATTTCATTCTTACAGGACTGACTAAACTAATAGATCCTAACACCAAGCTCTGTGATTGAAATAGGTGACACTACAGGGGATAGAGGGCCAGGTCTGAAGTCAGAAAGACTGGTCTTGGGTTCAAATATAACGTCTGACACTTGCTATCTGTGTGATGCTAGGAAAGTCACTTTACCTTGTTTGCCTCAGTTTCCTAATCTGTAAAATGAGCTAGAGTAGGAAATGACAAACCACTGCAATATCTTTGCCAAGAAAACCCTAAAAGGAGTCATGAAGACACAACAAAACTAAATAAATAACTAAACAACAAACAACAAAATGCCAAGTTCTGTGATTGTTTTGACTACAAGAGAAAAAAGTATATTTGACCTTGTGAGAATAGCTGAGCATTAGTCTCCCAAACATAAGCATTTTGATGCCAGTGGGGACCAAAATCACTGAGATTATAGGACACCAGGAATATGATGACATTAGCTTTTTCTATGGTATAACAGATGAGTGGACCAGATAAGACCTTAATAATGATAACTGTTGTGAAGCACTTTAAAGTTTGCAAGGCATTTTATAATCATTATTGCATTTAAACATTTAAATCTCACAAAAGGTAGCTATTGTAGGTATTTTATCTCCATTTTACAGATAAGGAAATAGGCTTAAGAAGGTTAAATAATTTGCCCATGGTCATGCAGTTAGTGTGAAACAGGATTTGAATAGGATCTGATTTTAAGTTTAATATGATTCTATGATAACATATTCAAGCTGGTCAGAATGAAGTGTCTGATCAAGGAAGTAATGAAGTCTTTTGACAATCAGGATGTGACAGAGAAAAAAGAATCAGGTTCCCCAATGTAGTTGCCTTCTAGGGTACAAGAACTTTAGGATCCTATTCAGGATAAAAAAAAGAGAAAATCCACTGAATAAGGGATTTCATAAAATAATATTATCCAGATCCAGGTGAAAAGGTAGAAACTATAAGTAAAATTGGTAACATAAAAGTTTTCCTTATAAAATAACTCAGGATTGAAGTAGAGAGTCAGATGTTGTTTGTTTGTTTGTTTTATTTCAACAAATCAAATAAAAAAATATCAAGGAAACTCATTCTCTCTTCCAAGACTACACATGAAGACAGCAAAATCTCTAGTTGGATCAGACAATTAGAGATTAGCCAGTTCCATAGGCTTCTAGTAATTGACTAGAAAAGGACATGGTACCAGGGTAGGAACATCCCAAGACAAGCCTGTCTGACTTTGGTATGGCCAAGGAAATATGATATATAATTCTAGAGTCAGACATCTATGAGTCTTGTCCAGCTGGGGACAGAGTTGAAGCCCTACAACAAAGTACCAGGGCCACTGAAGGGAAGGCAGGCAGTGTTAATCAGTGTTAAGGACCTTCTCAAAACAGATTGAAACCAATTAAATTCCTCCTTTAACTTTTCCAAGAGATAGCTTAAATACTGAATGACCAGGGGTCTGGCCCTGTCAGGAGATACAACTGAAATTTTGTGATAATGGAGCAGGGCCATCTAAGAGACACAGACTTAGTATAAGTGATAATCAGAAACTCTCAGGAAACAAGAGGAGGTCAGAGATTTGGGGGTCAGTTCTGTCAAGAGAAAGGTTAAAGTCTATGGAACTAGGATCTGGATCCATCAGGGGAAATACTGTACAATAGGAGCTGGGTCACCAAAAGGCAGTGAAATTTAAGAATTAGAATATGCCAGGGGATGAAATTGAAGGCCTTACCAACCAAAGGCATCCCTAACATCCCAAAGCATGTAAAATCTTATCTCTCTATCATAATTATCCTAGGAGACAAACTAATTCCTGCACGCCCTAACAGTTTAGTTATGAGACCAAAATAGACATAAAAGTGAGTGGGACAGGGAAAGGTCTTATCCAGAAGGTAAATTCTGAGCTGAGTCTTAAAGGAAGCCAGGAGGCAAAAATGAAAAGGGAGATCAGACAGTGAAAGGCATAGGATTGTAGATGGAGTACCTTATGTGAAGTCACACTGCAAATGTAGCAAAGTAACATGTAGGAATCCTGGAAATGGGAGGCATGGCCAAGATGGTGAAATAAAGGCAAGGACTCATCTGAGATGTCCCCCAAACCACTCCAAATACCTTTAAATAATGACTCTAAATAAATTCTAGAGTGGCACAAAAAGTCAAAGTGAAATAATTTTCCAGCCCAAGACAACTCAGAAGGTTGGCAGGAAAGGTCTGTTATACCCAGGGTAAGAGAGGACTGCAGTTCAGCATAGGCCATGGCAGTGCAGACCAGGTCCCAGCAAACCAGGAGCAGGCCTTGGGGCAACTGAATCAGTGGCAGTAGTGGTGGTTTCCAGAACTCACAGCCCATAGATGGTAAGGGGATTGGACAATGAGTCAAAAGATTTACAGCGGTCCCTTTCCTAGCACCAGGGGTAGGACTCTGTTAAATTGTCTATACTTGGACCTGGGTCACAGTCCTGAGTCTTAATCCCAGTGTGAGAGGTAACACCAGCACAGCAGAGCTTGCAGCCACAGGGAAGCAGGGACTCTTTCAGGGATGAAAAGAGTACTTGTGGTTGCTCACAAACCTGTGCACAGTGTAGAAGAGCAGTAAATACACCTCTCCCCTTTGGTCTTGAAGAGAACCAAAATGACATTACTAGGCTAAAGTCAAGTTTTAGTGTGTCCAAAAAAAACTGTGACTGATCAGAACAATGCTAGCTTGGAATGCTCTACCACAGGTAGGGCACAAATAGTCTTGTGAACATTTGGGGTGGATTCTCTAAATTTGCACATTCTGCATTTCCTTTGAGCTGTTTCAATTCTGCTTTGCTCATAGAGCACAGTACCTTCAGTGATGTGGGTACCCCATGCTGAATGGTCCTGTGCCAGTATGTCCCACATCACACAAGCAATTCCAAAGTTCTTGAGAGAGACCTTGAGAGTGTTCTTACATTGCTTCTTCTGACTACCATGTGAACATTTGCCTTGTGTGAGTTCTCCATAAAATAGTCTTTTTTGGCAAGCATACATTTTGCATTTGAACAACATGGCCAGCCCATTGGAGTTGCACTCTCTGTAGTAGAGTTTGAATGGTTGGCAGTTTAGTTTGAGTAAGGACCTCAGTATCTGGTACCTTATCCTGTCAGGTAATCTTCAGAATCTTCCTAAGACAATTCAAATGAAAGCAATTCCTGGCATGGCACTGGTAGACTGCCCAGGTTTCACAGGCATACAACAATGAGGTCAGTATAACAGATCTATAGAGCTTCAGTTTGGTAGTCAGTCAATACCTCTTCTCTCCCATACTTTCCTTCAAAGCCTCTCATATAATGAGCTAGTTCTGGCAATGTATGCATGACCCTCATTATCAATGTGTACATCCCTGGAAAGTACACTACCAAGGTAAGTGAACTTATCCACAGCATCCAAAGCTTTTTTGCTTTAACCAATGGTTTCACACATGTATGGTGTGGTGGTAGAAGATGGAAGAGCTGTATTTTCTTGGTGTTAATTGTTAGGCCAAAATTAGCACAAGCAGCAGAGAATTGATTCATACTTTGTTGCATCTCAGCCCTAGATAATGATGGTCCCTTGTTAACAGCACCTTGGAAGGGCCAAAAATCTTACAGATCCTCAGAGTTACCTCTGAAAATAGCAAGCAAAAAACCCTGAAACTTGGGACAATCTCCTTCCATTTGAGAAGCAGAACGCCACTTTAGCACAGAGTTGAAAGTCAAGAAATTACCTAGAAAATGTGTAAACAACAGGAAATAATCTGACCATAGAAAGATATAGTGATGAGGAAGATCAAAGATACACTCAGAATAAGACAACAAAGCCAAAATTCCTGCATCCAAAATCTCAAATAAACATGTGAATTTGTCTCAAGCCATGGAGGAGCTCAAAAAGTTTTTAAAAATTAAGGAAGAAAGGCACCTAGGTGGCACAGTGAATAGAGCACCAGCCCTGGGGTCAGGAGGTCCTGAGTTCAAATCCAGCCTCAGACACTTGACACTTAACTGTGTGACCTTGGGCAAGTCACTTAACCGCAATTGCCTTGCCTTTCCTCCTCAAAAAAAAATCAAGGAAGAGATGTAGAGGAAATATTGATAAGAGAAATGAGAGTGCTACAAGAAAATTGTGAAAAGTGAGCCAACAGTTTGGTAAAGGAGGCACAAAAAAAAAAAAACCTGAAGAAAATAACACCTACAAAACAGAATAGGCCAACTGGTAAAAGAGGTACAAAAGTCCAATAAGAGAAGAATGACTTGAAAAGTAGAATTGCTCAAATCGAAAATGAAGCACAAAAGTTCCCTGAAGAAAATAGTTCCTTACAAGTTAGAATTAAACAAGTGGAAGCTAATGAAATTATGGAACATCAAGAAACAAACAAAATTAAAAGAATGAAAAATAGAAGACTATGTGAAATATCTTGTTGGAAAAACAACTGACCTGGAAAATAGCTTCAAAAGAGACAATTTGAGAATTATTGGGCTACTTTAAAGTTATGATCAAAAAAAGGAGCCTAGATATCATCTTTCAAGAAGTTATCAAGGAAAACTTCCCTAATATTATAAAACCAAAAGGCTGAATAGAAGTTGAAAAAATCTACCAATCACCTCCTGGAAGAGATCTCAAAATGAAAACTTTCAGGAATATTATAGCCCAATTCCAGACTTGCCAGATCGAGGAGAAAGTACTGCAAGGAACCAAAAAGAAACAATTTAAATATCAGGAAAATAACAAGATTTAGCAGCTTCTCCTCAGTGGCTCATAGGAAAGGGAATATAATATTCCAGAGGGCAAATGAGCTAGGATTACAACCAAGAATATAATCTATCCAGCAAAACTGAGTATAATCTTTCAGGGGAAAAAAATTAACATTCAGTGAAATATAGGAATTTCAAGCATTCCTGATGAAAAGACTAGAGCTGAATAGAAAAACAGAAAAAAACAGAAAAACTTACTTTAAAATACAAGATGCAAAAGAAGCATAAAAAAATAAACAGGAAAAAGAAATTACAAGGAATTTGATAAGGTTAAGCTATTTTTATATTTCTACATGGAAAAATGGTATTTGTAACTCCTAAAACCTTTCTTATTATTAGGACAATTAGAAGAAGTATACATAGACAGAAAGCAGAGGTGTGAGTTGAATATGATGGTATGATTACCTAAAAAATAAAATTAATGGATGAGAAAGAATAATGTACTGAGAGAAGAGTAAAGGGAGAGCTAGAATGGGATAAATTATGTGACATAGAAGAGCCCTGAAAGAAATTTTACAGTAGAGGGGAATATGGAGAAAGTGGAGAGGGAAGCACATGAACTTTATTCTTTTTTTTAAAAGTTTTTGGGTTTGTGTTTTTTTTGCTTTTTGGAGGTGGGAAGGCAGGGCAGTTGGGTTAAGTGACTTGCCCAAGGTCACATGGCTAGTAAGTGTTAAGTGTCTGAGGCTGGATTTGAACTCAGGTCCTCCTGACTTCAGGGCCAATGCTCTATTCACCTTACTCTTACTCAAACTGGTTCAAAGAGGGAATAATATACACACTCAGTTAGGTGTAGAAATCTATCTCACCATTCAGGAAAGTAGAAACGGAAGAGGATGGGGGAGCTGATAGAAGGGAAGGCAGTTTGAGGGAGGTAAAAGTCAGAAGGAAAGAACTTTTGAGAATGGACAAAGTAAAAGGACAGAGTAGGATGAACAGGATAAAAATAGTATGGAAGGAAATACATAGCAATTAAGATGGTGAAAAAATTTAGCCAGTTTTTCTGATAAAAATTTCATTTCTCAAAAATATAGAAAACTGAGTCAGATTTACAGAAATAAGAGACATTTCTCAATTGATAAATTGTCAAAGAATGTGAAGAGGTAGTTTTCAGACAAAGAAATCAAAGCTGTAGTCATATAAAAAAAATTATCTAAATCACTCTTGATGAGAGAAATGCAAATTTAAACAACCCTAAAATGATTGTCAGATCAGTTAATATGAGAGAAAATGAAGATGACAAATATTGGAGGGGATACGTGAAATTTAAAACATTAATGGATTATTGGTGAAGAAGTTCTTGAGAGCTGTTTGGAATCATGACCAAAGGGGCTATAAAACCATGCATATCTTTTGACCAATCTGTTGCTAGTTCTGTGTCCCAAAAAGATAAAAGAACAAATAGGAAAAGGACCTATGTGTAGAAAAATATTTTAGCAGCCCTTTTAGTGGCAGCAAAGAATTGAAAATTGAGGGCATATCCATCAATTGGAAAATGGCTGAACAAGTAGTATATGATTGTGAACACTACTGCTCTTTAAGAAATGATGAATAGGATGCTCTTAAAAAAAAACATGGAATAACTTAAATTAATTGATGCAAAGTGAAATGAACAGAATTAGCAAAACATTGTACACCATACAAGCAATATTGTATGATCATCTACTATGAATAACTCAGCAATATAATAATCCAAGACAGTTCTGTAAGACTTATGATGAAAAGTGCTGTTCATTTCCAGAAAGGACAGGTAGAGCCTGAATGCAGATCAAATATACTTTTTTTCACTTAATCCATTTTTCTTGGGGGTTTTTTGTCTGTTTTCTTTCACAGAATGATTTACATGGAAATATGTTTTGCATGTCTACATATGTATAACCTATGTTTAATTGGTTGCCTTCTCAATGTGGGGAGAGGAGAAAGAGAATTTGGAACTCAAAATCTGAAAAAACAAGAATAATTGTGCATAAAAGATCAGTCTTTGGATTATAGAACAGCTGGGAATTATTAGTAACACTGAGAAAAACCTCAATGCAATCCATTCTGTTAGCTTCTCCTGTTCAGTTGTGGAGTCAATTGATTGTCCATCTACTTTGACTTCCTGCAAATATAGATGAACTCAATGAACTTGTCATTCATCTACATGCCACAATCTGGATGTTAGATATTTTACATCCATTTAGTTTTTCTTATATGAATTGTTAGGCTCCTCCTGGAGAAGCCATTTCATATCTAATTAGCATAATATCTTCTACAAATGGGAGCTTATAGAGACCCTTAGCATACATAGTAAATCTCTTTTCCATCTGAACCTTACACAAGGCATTCTTCTTTGGCAAGATGGCAAGCACATTCTTTCTCAATAGGTATTTTTTCCCCCTTCTGTTCATATCATTAATAATCAAGGATAATTTGCATAGTCATCTCCATAGTGATATTTCTCAAGGGATCTTGTATGATAACAAAAATGAGTTAATATTAGGTGGAAGTTTCCCTTAAGGGCATGGCTTTCCTCTTTTTAGCCAAATGCTATTTTTATGATAAACAATAAATTCAGTGGAATTCCACATTCCTTCAACTTTTCAGTCCCTTGTATACCTATGAACACACAGGCTGCTATAGAGGTTTGTTAACAAAACTCTCCATCTTCCCTAATTCATGACGATTTTGCAATGATCAAAAGAGATTAATTATGGAATGATAGACACCATGTTTTTGGAGCATATGACACATATGCCAACTGTTATTATTCTTAGAAATATATATGCCTACCCACATATAGCCTAGCTATGCAGTTTCATCTCACTGAATCATTGTAATCCAGAGTCTAAAGGGCACAGTCCTCTGGTCCAAATCATATCAGAATAACAAATTCCTCTACAATGATGGTGAGAGTAGGGGATTAACTTACACTCAATTAACTGACATGGCGAATTTGGACAACGTAGGAAGTCAGCTCACAAAGTCGCAAAATGGGTTTGTTTTCTGGTGCTGAACAACAAACTTGTTTCTCTGCGCTGATGAAATTAATTTAATCTTGCCAAACCTTTTTCTTTGTCTTTGTGTTGAAGGCATAGTCTCTCTGTCCTTCAAATGAATTTTTATATAGCTCCACTGGCACTTAGAGAATATTATTTCATGATAATTTCCATTGAATTATGGATCTTGACAATTCTATTTCTAAGACTCATTTGAACTTTGTGCTTGGGAGAAGCTACAATGAAAGAGAAATAAGCTTTAAAATATTAAATAATTCCCTTGGCTTTGGCATAAATTATATCAGTCAGAACATATATTGATAAAGCTAATCAATTTAATTACTGAGTATTAGATCTGTCAACTTGAGCCAAAATTTAATAATTGTGTCACACATCACATTTAAAGATAATTAAGGATGCCCAAGTTAATTCTAATTATCTTCAATGAGTAGGGCTGGGATTTCTGTGTTTATTGATGGAAATATGAAAGAAAAAAAACATTAAATGATATAAATGGAGGCTATTCCTATGGTTATCTTATTGCATTTCTGCTGTCTTCAGGACTGAGGCACTGGGAAAGAAAATATCAGTTTCAACACAACAGTAAAGATGTTCAAACAATGTTAAATGTAGCCATTTCATTTCTCAGAACTGTCAACAGCACCAGGATAGATAATCAAGCTACAGTCTTTGACTAGCTAGGAAATTTTGAACAGCCACTGAGGTATTTCACATTTCACTGTGAAACATATGCTATCAACTTGGCATCACCTTGAGAGCTGATAAAAATGTAGTACCTGCACACTCAAAATTACCGATTGTAGCAAATCTCTACTAGCAAAATAATGATCACTGAGGTACTGACAATAGAAGCAGCTAGAGAGAGTGCTGGCTCAATAGTTTCTAAAGTTTACACATTGATTCTTTATTAGAGAAAATCAGTTGCATTCTACCCTTAGTTATTATTTGATTTGGTATTCATTTTTGCACCAAAAAACTAGGACATCTCAACTTGCTCATCTATGTCAGTGAAATTGTTATCCTCCCTATACTCCAAATCTGACATTAAAGAGATTAAAACAAGGAACTACTCTGGAGCTTGAAGGTAGAAACAAAAAAATTCTCACAAATTTGACAAACCCCAGCTCCCACACACATCCCCACTCCCACAGCAATAAATGCATGCATTATAGCCAACACAGTGATAGGGCACTGGTCCAAGGCAGAGATCACTTTGTTAGGTGGCATAGGTGAAACTGAGTTCACATTGGCTTAAACTCAAGGGAAACTCTGATACTGGTGATCTGAACAATTTTATTTCCTTCCAAGAAAGGCTAATTCAAAACAGAAACTATGACATTTCACAGCTGGGATGTTCGAGGGCAGACTATCCTCTTGCTGTTATGTTTATCCCTAATGCTTAGGACAGTTCCTGACACATTTTTTCTTGTTGTTCACTTGTTTTAGTTGTTTCTTACTCTTCATGACCCCATTTGAGGTTTTCTTGGCAAACATACAGGAGTGGTTGCCATTTCCTTCTCCAGCTGATTTGACAAAGGAGGAACTGAGGCAAACAAGGTTAGTGACTTGCCCAGGGTCATGCAAGTAGTAAGTGTTCTTCCTACAGGCTGTATTTGGCCCCATACAGATTACTTGAAGAATATCCTATTCGTTAAAGCATTCCTATATGAGTATTAGGAGTTTGATATACGTTTGGTATCAGTTAACACGAACTGATCAGTGATGACTTCCACTCAGAGACCAGGAAAGTTTTAGTCCAGAAGTTCCTAACACTAAACTTTAACTTGTTTTTTTTAATTGATTCTGAATGTCTGTGAATCAATTACTGATCTCTGCTACAGGTAAATATTCACAACACTAAATACCAATGTTTCAACCCCCAATAGGGCTTTAAGTCCTGAATGAATTCGAGTCCTAAAATCCTTGGTTAAATAGTGATTAATAATAATAAAGTATAAATGTATTGTTTTCAATGTGTATAAATCTCCCTACTCATAATTCAGGAAAAGATATGAAAGTCAGAGGGAGCACTAAGCTAAAAGTCTCAGTTAAGAATAGGATAGAAAAAAAAAACTCAGGCTATATATTTATACATTCCGAACAACTTGGTAAATAAATGGATATTCAGGCCCCCTCTCACATATACTTCAAATATAACAAAATTTATCCTGTGAAAAGTTCACCAAATTGACTGAAACATTTGTTTGTGGTCTTCCAGTGTATTACTAAGATCAGATCCTTTTCTACCTACATTAATAAAATGAGCCATCAGGTAGCTGTCAGAGTGTCTCACGTTTGCAGCTCAATCTTCTTCTGTAAATCTAATGTTGATAACTTAGATAAATCTAATGTTGATAACTAGCCCCAGCCTACAGATCTGTCCTGCTTTGCATTGCAAGTGCTGCTGGCAGGGCTCTCTCATGCATTTGCAATTACAATGCAGGAGTGAGACTTCTACTCATCAACTAATAATACTACATTGTTTGTTTAACCACTGTCATTTGGAAATATTACACTGCTGTGCTTTATAAAGCCAATGGGGTAGAACAGTAGTTAATCAATGTATGCTAACTATTTGGCCCTGCCAGATTTTCACATTTTCAAGTAGATTGTTTGTTTTTCTTTTCAAAAAATAGCAAAACAATTATACCATTTATTTACAGTGGCCCACAGTAGTGTTTAAAATCTGTGGCACATATTTCCCATTTTATTGCTTACATTGGAATTTTTAAAACAAAGTTAAACCATCCAAAGTTTTCCTTATATTCAAATTTCTCTATATAATATCTGGAAATGGCTAACCAGGAGCACCTTGTTATCCTAAATTATTATTGTCTTGCCATAATATTCCACATAAGTCCTCTACTCAAAGATTTTCAGTGGCTTTTTGTCTATTGAATAAAGTACAAACTTTGTATGGCATTCAAGACCCTCTATAACTTGGTACCAATCTTAACTTTTCCAATCTCATTTCTCACTATTCTCTACTACAGACTATATACTCCAGCCCAACTGATCTTTTGAGCACATCCTCTGTTTTCTAAATTCTATTCTACTGCTCACATTGATTTCCAAGCCTGGAATATCCTTCTTCCCCAGCTTTAGCTTTTGTGAACTCACACCCAGCCTTTAAAACTTAAATTCATCTACTGCTCTGCTGGGTTTCAACTACATGGAACAAGATGATCCTCCAAGGATAAGGTCATCACTTCTAAACTCACCATCTTGCTGTCTAAATCAAGTTATCTCCCTCAGCTTCCTCTCCTCTCTGATTGACAGGCTAGAAAGCAGAGCACTATTCTCCTCTTCCTTTATAGTGAGCAGAAACTGGACTCAGTTCACTCCACTTCACATGTACTCCTCTGCCTGCTTTCAACTGCACTGAAAAAGAAGCCTATAGGTTGGCACAATGCGGTATGCCCTACCCCTTTTACTGCCTCCTATTGTGTGTCTACACCTGTGCTTAGGAAATGCACTACTACAAATATTGGAAAACAGTATGTGACAGAGACAACAAACATTTCTAGGAGTAATTAAGGATATTCTTCCCATATCCTAGATCTATGTCAGAAAGGGACAAATTCTTATTTTGCCAATGAAGAAATTGAGGCTCAAAGAGATTAGTTGACTTCCCCAAGGTCACTTAGGTGGTAAGCATTAGAGACAGATTTTGAACCCAGGTCCTTTGACTCCAAAATCAGTTCTTTTCTTACTGAGTTAATTATAATTTGGTAAATATTTTGCCAGCTATCACTGTGCAAGTTTAGAATTCTCTTGCTGAGAGAGGAATGGTGTACAGATGGAAGTATGTTATTGAGATTAAGTGTAAATTACCAAAAAGTCCAATGAGGGTTGCTAAAAGAGGACCTGCATATGTCAATTTTAGTTGCCTGGCAACATATGTCAATTTTAGTTGCCATCTTTTCCTCCCATTTATGAATGATTATAGCCACTGGTCTCTTCCCTTGAAGGGATTCTTCTCTAGAATCTCCATTCAAGGAAGTACCCACCCCAGTCATGCTCATGTCAAGCAAGGCTTACTTAGTTCCTAGCTTTCTAGACTTCCTACCTGCCCTCATTTCTCCTCCCCCTTCCATTACATAGTAAATTTTGATAATTGTTTTATCTAATATAATATTATAAAAGGAGAGAGTGGAATAAAAGTTTATAGAGGAACAACAGGGCTTTTATCACCTACACGCTGTTATCTTCCCCCAGAACCTTGTTTGTATAATTTCTAACCCATCATTCAAGGCCCAGTGTAAATGCAATCTCTTTAATGAAAACATTTCTAACTACTTACCTCCAGAAAAATAAAAATGTGTTTTCTCTGCAATAATCTGAACCTACAGCATATTGAAAGAAAGTTCTCTTATGGCAGGGTCATATGCTACCTTAAATTACAGTAACTTCTGCTAAAATACTTGTTTTGAAATTTTGAATCTGTTCCAATGAGATTGATATGTTAGGGAACGATCCAAGCAGAACTCAAATTTCGCACTTGCCTATGCACGATTTTAGCTGTGAAAAATGGTTGAGAACAAAGAAAATCTCATCTCTTCTCAATAACTCACAAGCTGTAATCCCTCCAAAATTCACTTCCAAAATCAAAACAGTATGTTTTCAAGGTAAATGGCCAGATTTATTGTATATCTTCTGTTAGATCAGGATGGGTGGAAAAGAGTTTGTCCTTATCCTACACTCCACCCCCCTCCTACCTCCATGCCACCTCCATGGTTAGAGGTAGTAAATAGCAGACTCTGCCAGGATTTATTGCAGTATATGCATGAATTTATGAAAAAATTAAAATGTATAAAACTGTACTACTTTTTTATTATCTTGTTTTTGTTTTTTTTTAAATGTGTTCTGGATGAAGTTTTTGAGTGTTTTGGTCCAACCCCACTTTTTCCTTAAGTCTTCAGGTTTTCATTGTGCAAATTTATATGACATTGTGATATTTAGGAACACATATGCTGAGTTATAGCAGGACTGCCTGTATAGTTAATTATATACATGTATAATCTTCCCAACAATCTGTAAATTCTTTTATGTCAGACACTATGTATAACCATATTTGTACATTCATGAATGTTTTACACAGTGCCTTTAATTCAAAAACCATTTAAGTGCTGTGTGCTAGATACTATATTCAGTGATGGGGGTACAAAGACAAATACATCAGTTTATCTTGGAGGAATAGGGAGAGGAGACATGGGAAACCGGGAGAGATTGAGAGCCAACATGCATATATATGTGTGTGTGCACACGCACATGTGTATTGTGTATATATTGTCTATAATATACACAACACACACACACACACACACACACA
>CM053591.1:94493332-94512870 GCA_028646515.1 Pseudochirops corinnae
ATATATATACACTATTATTATTGCTATTATTATTAACTACATCCAACTGGAACTTAAGATACACAGGTACTGTGGAAGGGAGATCCATCCTGCCCTATTAGAAAGTTAGAGAAGTGATAGGGGAGGACATAGGAGAGATTAGATTAGGGGAGGAGTTATACAAGGGGATGGCTATTTGGGGGGGGGAGTAGGGGAAAGATGGGGAGAAAATTTGCAACTCAAAATCTCATGGAAATGAATGATGTAAACTAAAAATAAATAAAAGAAAATATAAAAAGAAAAAGAAAAAGAAAAATCCTCCAACCTATTGTCTCCATCTTGAAGGAGGATCTACTGGAAATATCCTCCATTCAGGACACTCCTTCTTGGATGCCCTAGTATTATAAGCATTCACTTGAGGAAAAACTGGCATTGTCTTTTCTTTCCAGACCATAATTAGAAAATCATTTTCTCAGTGTATTTCCTGACTTCTGTTATACTGTCGTACCCATCATGAGTATGGAAGTTGATATACATGGTACAGAAGCTACTTCCCTAGAATTAGAATCCAGCTACTTGGCTAGAACATTCTATGGGAACTGGATTTTTTTTATACTTTTGAGTAAATCTAAACTGCCTACATTGTTCCAGCGTAAGCCCAAACAGCTTACCTGAGATACTTATAGAAGATAGGTCCATAGGTTAGGTTTTCCAGATGGTCTCATTTAAAAAGTATAAATGAATTAGGAATAGCACTTACAGATTTTAAATTATATTATAAAGAATAATCATTAAAAATTATTTGGTGCGTACTTTTAAAAAGAAAAGTTTCTCAATAAAACAGGATAGATAAGGGAGAATCAGAAAAAAATGAACTCAATAACTTGTTTGATAAAACCTAAAAAAAAATTTTTTCTTGAGAGAACTCTGTTTGAGAAGAACTGGGAAAGCTAGAAAACAACTTGAGGGAGATTAGGTTTAAACTAATGTCTTAACATCAAATAGCAAAATCACCTCAAAAAAAAAAAAACCTGTGAACTAATATAAAAAATGACAAGATTAAAAAAGTTAGGAGATGTGAATTACAGTCCTAGGTATACCATTAAGTGTGTAATCTTGGATAAGTCAAAAGGCAATAGATGTAGAACATAAAAGTAACGTAAGAGGCCATTTAGTTAAATTCCCTTATTTTAAAGATAAGAAAACTAGTGTCAAGAAGAGTTGTGACTCACTAAAGTTCTTACAGGTACCATGTGACAGAATTGTGATTTGAATCCTGGTCCTTTGATTCTAACTCAAGGTTATCATAGTATCATACTTTCTCTATTTGAACTCTTTGAGCTTCCATTTCCTCATTTATAAGAGTATTAGAGAAGTTAACATCTAAAATTCTTCTGAGCCCTCAAATCTTATGACTTTATAAAGATGACAGATTTGTGTAAACTTACAGTAGCATATTAGGATGTAATCATAATGTATCTCCTATGAGCTTATTTATCCAATGAAAGTGAAACTGTTATAATTTTCCATACTTTCATAATCTATGAAAGAATAATTTCACAGAATACATATACCACTTGGGTTTTTATATATGTGATGTCTTTTGAAAACATTAACTTATTAATACAATGTAATGGGGGCCTAGCCAATGAGAAACTATTCCTTAGAGAATATATATAGTTGCCCTTCCTGGTGGGTTATACAGAGGATGTGCAATATGCTCTGCCATGCTGCCAATAAAGCATGTAGGTCTAGTACTGAACCCTCAATGTCCATATTAATAAAAAGTCTTCTGCTTCACTGAGAAGAAAAAGAAGTAATAGAACAATAGAGACAGAGACAGAACTCAGGGTACACACAAAAGGTTTGAGCAGATGATTTATGTCTTTGTCTTCCATGTCTCTCATGTCTGTCTTTCCTACCCTTCTCACCCTAATCCCTACAATTTTCAAGTGAGGAGGACTACTTGCTATGATCTTATGGTTGGGGAAGTGACTCCCCTACCTAACCATCATGTATTTGTGAACATATGGCACCTCTTTTTCTTTCACTGCCTATGTTTATTCTTCTCGATCATAGGTTAATGAGTATTCAGAGATGGAAATGAACAGATTGGAACTTTATGAGCTTGAAAAAGTTGGAAGAGCCTTTAGAGATATAGCAACTGAAGTGAGTAGCAAAGATTGCCAGTAATCATAATGCTGAGTCTGCTGAAGAATACTTGTAGCAGGCAAGTGATAAGTTAGACCCAGGCCAGAAGCAGATTATGCCCATCCATCTGAGATACCATGTCCTGGAAGGAAACACTCTTATTGAACAGGGAGCACCTTGCACTAATGTGAACTTGGTAGTGATCATGAAGAGAGCAACACTACTTCTGGGACCAGGAATATGGAGGTTCCCCTGAGTGCCATATATTTCTTATATGTATATTTCATTAATTTTGTCCAAGTTTGAGTTCATTTTTCCCAAGATTGGAGTGTGTGTGTGTGTGTGTGTGTGTGTGTGTGTGTGTGCGTGTGTACGTGCAGCCCTAGGATAAGAAGTGAATAATGTTTTGTACTAAACACTTTAAGTTTGAGCTCTTCCCAGAAACAGTGTATTTCTCTCACTTGGAGAGATTTTTTTTTTTTAACTTAATTCCTTGCTGTATTTTCTCATTAAATATCATTTTATAAAAGCTAAATGAGTTTAAATGGCTGATTGATATTAGTGAGATAGTAATTGAAATTGACAAGATCTTGTGAGTGATATCATTAGAATAACACAGTCCCTTGGAATGAATCCTAAAACCTTGAAAAGTTGTAAGCTACCATTCTGGTGACCCAACCTGCCAACACAACTTGGGGTTAGGAGAGCATATGCAGGGATCAAGGGGTAGAGATAATCCTTGATAAAATGTATGTGCCAGATTATTTTTAAAGGAACCTTGATATTGAGTTATTGATAGAAATTGTTATTCTTTGTTTTGCTAATCCACACTGCTGTTGTGAGTATCAATTGACATAACATTTGTGTGATGCAGCACATTACCTGGCACATAGTAGGTGCTATATAAATTATAATTATTTTTATTAATATTAAATATTACCCAATAGCCCAAATTTCCTTAGCCAATGTTCCTAAGCTACAGTTTGTGTGACTGGGACCAAAAAAAACTCGAGTGTGTTGTCTAAAAATGCATAGCAAAAAAGACAGAACCTAGTCTAGTCATTAGCATCCATCAGTTTCCTAAAAGGCCAAAAGTGAAGCAGCATAGAATTATATCAAAAGGAAAATGAAGCTTTTCTCCTTTGCTACTCCACAGAAGCATTTTTAAATAAAAAAAAAATACATTTGGTTTTCAGGTACCTTAAAACATTGTATATAGGATCTCTGCAATGAACCACAGGACACTGTGGGTCCTCAGTAATACAGAGATGATGATTTGTTGATGTGGTTGTCAGATGTTGAGATTTGTATTCTGTGCCTATGATAATGGTGTTTTAGAAACCCTAGCACATAATCTATCCATTAGGTTATGCTTAACTGTGCTTCTGTAGTACAGGGAAAAGATGCAAGTTTTGCTTCCCCAATCCCCAAAAATCATCATCATCATCATCATCATCATCATCATCATCATCATCATCATCATCATCATCTCAGGAAATGAAATACATACATGGAAGTAAGCATAAAAAAGAAAAGATTCTTCACATAAAGTAAAATCAATTTTCCCAGATGTCATATTTAAAATTATTTTTCAAGTTCCTGCCTAAATAGTACTATGTCAAAATATGAAGAAAGCTCTTCTCATTCACTCCTGTGTTTTTTTTTGTTATTATGTATATTTAGGAAAGGTAAAGTAAGAAAGTGCAATTTCACCAAAAAAAAAATCAAACAACAAATCTTTAGCATCCTTTCCCTTAGAACAATATTTTCTCCTTCTCTGCAGTCTCCACCTTTATCAACCTGAATCCTTAATTTCTGAAAGTGCTGTTCCTCTTCTAGGAAACAATGGTATTAATGGATAGGTGACATGGCCAGTATGTAAGCGACTGTATGAGTGGGTCAAATCATTAAACTTTCTAGATCTTTATTTCTTCTTCCAATTAAATTCAACAAGCATTTATTAAACATATACAAGAGAAGCAATCCTGGTAGGTAGAGTGCAAGACTTGAAGTCAGGACAACCTGGGCTGGAATCTGGTCTAAGAAACTGAAATAGCTATATGAGACCTTGAACAAGTTATTTAATGACTCTCAGTCTTGATTTCTGCATCTATAAAATGATGACAGTAATAGCATGTACCTCACAAAGTTGCTATAAGCATCAAATGTGATATTATACAGGCAACTAAGGTGATATACTGAATAGTGCCGTGAGCCTGTGGTCAAAAAGTCTGAGTTTAAAGCTTGCCTCAGACATTTATTAGCTGTGTGACCCTGGGCAAGTCAATTAACCACTGTCTGTCTGAGTTTCCTCAATTGTAAAATGAAGATAATAATAGTATTTACTTCATAGGATCTTTGTGAGGATCAAATAAGCTATTTATAAAATGCTTAGTACTTAGTACTATGTGCCACTTAGTGATTAATAAATCTATATCACCTTACCTACCTATATGCAAAGTAAACCTTAAAGGGTTCATAAAAGTCAGTTATTCTTACATGCAAGACACTTGGGAGAAACAAACAAAAATGAAACTATCCCTCCCCTCAAGGAACCTACATTTGTTTGGAAGGTAAGGGACAGCAACAAATGGACACATAAATAAACACAAAATCTATAGAAAGCAACACATCATGATTTCAGAAGGAAAACAACAGTAATAAATGGAAGGAGTGGGAAAAGATTCATCTAGGAGGTGGCAATTTGCATTGGCAGAGCAGTTCCCCAGAATGGCAACTGACTTCTTTCCAAGGTTTTAGGGTTAATCCTAAGGGGCTGGAGTATTCTAATGAAAATCTATCAAAGGAGCAGATTCCAGCTCTAGAACTGTCCAAAATTCAGTTCAATTTGATCTTCTTAACACTTCTGTTCATCTCATAGCCACTTCAAAAGCAATCAGCCTAAGGCAGAATGATATAATAGAAAGGACATGAGACTTCAGAATTCGATTTAATTACTCCAACATATATTATTAAGTGCCTACTCTGTGCAGGAGGCACTTGTAGAGATACCAAAGTATAAATGAGCCGTTATGGAGTTTGCAGTAAGTGGATAGGATTCATGCCACAAAAACCTCATTCAAAATAATAAATAATTAAAATAGTATATTAATAAAGGTGTAAGAAAATCTTTTCGGCCATTGTTCCAGAAGAGTATTATTGGAGTCTTGAGCTATAAAGGTCGTTACTGATTAAGTAGATCACTGTTAACTTCCTGGAGAATATTTGAATCCTATAAGAAAATCTAGGTGTACACCCAAGCTCTGTCATTTTCCAACCAGGAAATTTGGAGCAAGTCGTTTCATCCTTGAGCCTTTCTTTTCTTATCTATAAAATGGGAATCAGAATAACTGTCCAGATAGTTCACAGGATTGTTGCAGGGTTTAAGTAAGCTAATGTATGTGACAACATTTTGTAATTATAACATGAATATAAAGGTAAACATCAGATCAATAATCCTCTCTCACAGGATGAAGGGAGTCTTCGGAACAAATTTTTCCAGGATAAAGAGCTTCAGGCAATGATTGAACAGGATGTCAAAAGAACGTTTCCTGAAATGCAGTATTTCCGACAAGAAAATGTGAGAAAAATTCCTGCAGATGTTCTTTTCTGTTATGCAAGAGAAAACTAGCTGTTTTGCACTGTGATTAGAGAGCTAGACTCCGAGTCAGGAACAAGTTTTCCTTTCTGCCATACATTGTCTGTGTGGCTCTGGGCATATCAACTATCCAAGACTAAAAATTGTAGAAGAGTTATTGATATGAATTAGTAAAGAAAGCTTTCCCATCAGGAATTTCCTACACCAGTTTAAACATGGGTCTGGACCAAAACACAACCAGGAAAAAAAAAAGAGCCATATTTTGAAGGAAAAAAAAATTCAGAACACTTTAGGAACTCCGCCTTGTGTAAATATTGCATTCAGAAAGGTTAGTCTATTCATTCAATAGAAGCAGGATAAGATTTATCATCTGGCTTCTTGGCTAAGTTTAACATTAGTAATGTTTTACAGATATCCCCCCTTTTACAAATCTATTGAAAAAAAAAGAAATGATTGATTGTGCTCTAGTAGAGAAAGCCAATACACTTCAGGATATAAAAAAACCCATATGTATAACCTAATCTGGACCTAGGTTACTGCTTTGCCCCCTCTGTCACAATCCCCCCACTCCCCAAACTACCCACTCACCTCTCCTCAATAGACATACTTTCATGGACCATTTGTTTTGGCACTTCATACTTCAGTCTGCAGGGCTATTCACATAACAGATTGGGCAAGTGGATCATAGAAAAGAATAGACATCTAGAGTCCAGAGAAAGGCTTGAAATTCTCTTATTTCAAAACAGTTTTATCCCTTCAAAAAACTATTACCACTTTGTAGTCTTCACAATACAATGCCTTGAAAGGAATAATAAGAAAAATATGAGCATATTAGAGGACTGTGAGACACTGATAAGTTAAATGTTTGGAAAATATTGAGAAGCCAAGAAAGCACTTTGACAATAGAGTAACTTAATTCATCCCAAATGTTATGCTACGGTAAGTTATATGATTTCGCCAAATGCTTCTCTTTACATGAATTTTATTATACCAGGGAGGGCAATTTCTTTTAATGAGAATATTTTTGAATAATATTTGTTCTAGAAACCACTGCTTTCTTGGTTTCCCATTTAATGAGAATGATTTCCTTTGATTCATTGGTATTTTTATTCTTATGTTGGTTCAATCAAAATACCAATTAGCTGTGGGCAGAATGTGAGACTGTAAAAAAAAAAAAGTAGAGAGAAATACCAGCTTAGTTTTAAAAGATAAAAATCAGCTTAGGTGCTATAGAATATGCATTTTAGAGAATTCCCAGATTAAGGATTACAAGCAGCAACCATGGTTAATGTACCAGTTTAGTGTCATCTCTAGCTGACTAATGGAAAATTCAAATGGTGAAAAATTATAAACAAACCATAGTCCATACCTCTTGTTGAAAACCAAAAATGTAAAGCATATACATATTTAACTCAACTAGGTGAAGTGGTAGAGTGGGAAGAACACTAGTTCGTTAGGCAAAGGAATGGAGATAAAATCTAACTTCTGACATTTATTACTTGGGTGACCTTAGAAAAGTCACAACTTCCCCGGACCTCAGTTTCCTCTTCTTTTAAATGAGAGGTTTAGACTCAATGGCCTATGAATTCCATTACAATTCTAGGAATGTTCTCTATGATGCCCATTTTAAAAATAATATATCACATAAGTTTTGCCCAAATAAATATATGTAGTACTTGGTGATAATTTAAAAGATGAAAAGACTTGATGAAAATTGTCTTCCAGAGCAGCCTGAGAGATTAAAGGAATATGGGATAGTTTCTAAATTAAGGAAATTTTTTCTCTATACTATCCTTGTCTCCTGGTAAGTTTGAGACTACAATATGGAATGTGCTTTTCCTGAAAAGAATCTATAGTACTGAGTGATTCAAACCAGGTTTGAGGAACATGCAGTAGTATATATATATATATATTGGGGGAAAATTAGAGCTCTGAAGCTCTACCATTGATAGTAGTGGGATAAGTAGGGGAAGACTGGTTGTATATCTAAGCTCAGGAAGACAATTCATGAAGCTGATGGTCCAGAGGTATCTTAAGCAGATTTCAGGTCAAAACCATTATCATACGTAAGTGTGAAAATGGTTGGGAGAAGTCAAGTTTGAAGCTAGCTATGATAGGCTGTATTTTGGGAAGCAACAAGGTATTGACCTTAAGTCATAGTCTAGCTGAGGAAATAAGACAATGTTCTTTTTTTAAAATGTATTTATTTACTTTTAGTTTACAATATTCAGTTCCACAAGCTTTTGAGTTCCAAATTTTCTTCTCCTCCCTCCCTCCCATAGCAGCATGCAATCTGATATAGTTTTTAAAAATACCTCCACATCAAACATTAGTCAAGTTGTAAAGAAGGATTATAAGCAATGGAATGAACAACAGGAAAGAAGGAACAAAAAAGAGTGCAAATAGTTTGCTTCAATCTGCATTCAAACTCCATATATCTCTCTGGATGTGGATAGCATTTTCCATCATGAGTCCTTTGGAGTTGTCTTATAACCTTGCATTGCTTAGATTTCTTTTCATTAATTTCCTTGATATTCTAGACCTTTTGTTCTTCCAGATGAATTGTGACTATTTTTTCTAGCTCTATAAAATAATGTTTTGGTAGACTGATTGGCATGGCACTAAATAGGTAAACTAATTTAGGTAAAATTATCATTTTTATTACATTAGTTCAACCTAACCACAAGCAACTGATGTTTTTTCCAATTATTTAGATCTGACTTTATTTGTGTGAAAAGTATTTTGTAATTGTGTTCATATAGTTCCTGGGTTTGTTTTGGAAGGTATGTTTTATAATATCTACAGTAACTTAAAATGGAATTTTTCTTTCTATTTCTTGCTAGTGGGCTTTGTTAGAAATATATAGGAATTCTGAGGGTTTATGTGGGTTTGTTTTATATCCTGTACCTTTGCTAAATTTATTTATTATCTCAAGTAGTTTTCTACTTGATTCTCTAGGATTCTCTAAGTTTCATCATATCATCTGCAAAGAGTATAATAGTTTATTTGTTTATTTATTTTTTGCTTTAATTGGAGGGGTGAAGGCAGGGCCATTGGGGTTAAATGACTTGCCCAAAGTTACACGGCTAGTAAGTGTTAAGCGTCTGAGGCTGGATTTGAACTCAGGTCCTCCTGACTCTAGGGCCTGTGCTCTATCACTGCACCACCTAGCTGCCCCAAGTATAATGGTTTAGTCTCTTCTTTTCCTAATCTGATTCCCTCAAATTATTTTTCTTCTCTTATTGCTATAATTAACATTTCTAGTACCAAACTAAATAACAGGGGCACAGTGGACATCCTTATTTTGCCCTCAATATTACTGCAAATGCTTCTAGCTTATTCCCATTACATACAATACAAATGAGAGCATTAAAAAAAAAAGAATTAGACCAATAAATAACTAAAGCAACAGGTCCTTACTCCTTTGAGTTTAAATTCACACAAGGGAAGGAGGGAGGAGACATCTTGGGGGAGGAGAAGATGAGACTACAACTAACACATCTTCCAAATCAGAGTATCCCCATCAGGGTCAGAGGAGAAAAAGATGTAACGTGGGTACAAGAAGTAGGTGAGATCCAGGGTTTTGTGGAAAGGTGATTTTACTCAGTTGTGTCTGATTGATTTTTCATCACTGATGTCACAGAGAGATTGACAAATCTTTTTTCAAAATTTTATTCTTAATTTATGGAATAAAACAAACATTTCCATAACATAGTACAATAAAAAATAGTGATTATACATGAAACTGCAAATCAGCTGTGCACAACTTGCTATTCCTTTCAAATATACAACAAAATTATCATGTAAATTTCTTCTTTTTCCTTCTCTTCTCTCCCCACCCGAGAGATGGCTACCATTAGACACAAGTAGGAGTGTGTGTATATATATATATATATATATATATATATATATATATATATATATATATATATATATATATATGTATGTATGTCTAATATGTAAAATTATTCTATACATACTTGAATTTATCAGGTTTCCCCACTCCCTCTGAATTCAGATAGTGTCTTTCTTCATATGTCCTTTACAGTTAATTTGGGTATTTATAATAGACAAAATAAATTATTCATTCAAAATCATTCTTAAAACAATATTGTTGTTACCAATGTTCTCTTGGTTCTGTTCATTTCATTCTTCATTATTTCGTGCAAGTCTTTCCATGCTTTTTCTAAAACCGTTGAGCTAGTCATTCGTTATATTCCATCACAATCATATACCACAACTTGTTCAGCCATTCCCCAATTGATGGGCATGACAAATGTTGAACACATAAACATGGGAGAAGTACACATATCTGTGAAAAGTCAAAATAAATAAAACAAAAAAGGTGTGGTATAATTGTGTTCTCCTGTGTGATACTTTGATGTTTTCTAAACTCCATTTTGTCACATGGGGCATCTTGCTATACTGATTAGTGACACAGTTTTAATTTCCTGTGGAAACTTACTTAACTGGTTTTCTGAAGTCCCACACATCTCTATAACCACTCAGATATCCAGGAGGCAACACCTTTTCCTCACTTCAAAGTCAGGGAGCAACATTCCATCTTTGCTTTACCACTTAGGAATATCTTCTCCCCAGCCAGATGGTTGGAGGGAACACCATAGAAAGACTCTATAAAAACTCCACACAAAACTCCAGCCAGTGGAGCAATACTGGCAGTCTCTGGACTGCTTTATTGTGTCCCTCTCTTGACTGATGTCCAGAGACCTTCTCTGTCCCTCAGGGATCATCATCTAACTTTTTGTAAAGGATTCTCCCAGATTCTGCTCTCTTCCTTCCTCTTTCCCTCTTTAGGTTCATTTCTGAAACTAGCAGAGCCTACCCACTAACTTCTGGTGTTGTTAAGTATTATTAATGTGTGGCTAATAAAGCTTCCTACAATGACTTTTTGAGTCTGCCTCTTCTGACAGAACACAACAAAACCAGACGTATAGGTCAATTCAAGGGCACTAGTTTCTTCCTTTAGTTCATGAGCTGCTGATTAGAGCTCTAAGTCTCCTGGTCACTGTAGCTCCACAGATCAGGGGGGGAGGACAGTCAGCCTCATAGCTTCGCCCCAGACCCTTTCCTTCCCAGAGAGAGCAATGACTGTGTGCCTCAGTAGTAGGGACTCCTGTGAACACAATACCTCCCCCCCTCCACTCTTACACTCATGAAACATTCAAGAATAGGATCTACAAAAAGGTGTGTGTGGGGGGGGTCAGTTAGGTGACTCAGTGAACAGAGCACCAGCCCTGGAGTCAGGAGGACCTGAATTCAAATTTGGCCTCAAACACTTGATACATTTACTAGCTGTGTGATCTTGGGTAAATCACTTAACCCTAATTGCCTTGCCTTCCCCTCCTCAAAAAAAGAAAGAATAAGGTCTACTCAATCAGACAGTCACCTCAACCTCGTGGTGGGCATGGCACCATGACAGAGGATTACACTGCAACAAGCTACAAGCTAGGAAGCTTCTTAGTTCAATGCAAAGGTCGCCTCAATCCTGCTAGATCCATAAATTGCAGACTAAAGCTAATACTAGTAACCACAACAGCTGCCCCAAAATCTTGATGACCATGGTACTCCAAGACAAGAATTGGGAGACTCATTCAAGGCCTCTACGACAGAGAACTCCCTTTTTTCCACTTTACATTCATGAGTACTGACCAAGGCCATAACTAGGGTTCCTGAGAGTCACAACTTTGTTGGAAGAATTGCCGGTCTTCACCAAAAAGAGCAAGTGCCATGACCTGAACCCTACCACATCCTACCTGAACCACTCCACACCCAAAAAATAAATAAATAAATAAATAAATAAACCCTCTCTCTGATGGACAAAGCTAAGGCAGTGACTTTTAGGCAAGACGACCAAGTTAAGATAAGGCTTATCACTAAAAAAACAAACAAAAATCTCCCCCCCACACACAAACAATAGGTTGTGTTTAAACCGGTAGTACTCAAACATTTTTGTCTCAGGACCCACTTTACGTGCTTAAAAATTATTGAAAACCCCAAAGAGCTTTTGTTTATGTGTGACATATCTATCAATATTTAATATATTAATACTTTTAAAATATTTACTTGAACAAATAAAAATAATAAAGCAATAAATGTTGTAAAATATTTTATGAAAAATGACAATATTTTCCAAAATAGAAATGAATGACACTGTTTTATGTTTTTATACAAGTCTCTTAAATATCTAATATAATAAAAGATAGCTGGATTTTAAAATCTGTTTTTACATTCAATTAGTTGTGATCTGTTTTGTTTGAAGTATATGAAGAAAATCTGGTCTTATATTAATATGTAATTGGAAAAGGGTACAGTATTTTAATAGGCAAATAGGATCTTAGTGTTATTATGAAAATAATTTTGACCTCATAGATTCCCTAAAATGGTCTCAGGGACTCCCAGTGGGTCATGGTCATTTTCCACACTGCTGTTAGACTATCAAAGTTTACCAGAGAGTTGTATTAATTTGTTGTACTAAGTTGTTTTATAGACACATGCTGGTTTTTTATTATAGGTTAGAAGTGGCTACCCTACAGTTCTGTTTTCTCTGATTTCCTTTCAGCTGGAGGGCTCCTGCCACTCCAGGCACTGCATGCATTGAAACAGTAAACTCTAAGTAGTGGTGAAAAGATATCAGAAAAGTCATCATAAGGAATCAATTTCAATAGGTGGAGGAAAGAGGGTGAATAGTGGCAGTATTTCTGCTCAAGGTATCAGGGATGATATAAAGAGTACTCAGTTAGAAGAGCACAGGGTGAGGTAGGGGATGAATAAGTATCTCAACTGGCCAGGAATATAGGCCAAAAGTAGAAGAGCAATATAAAGGCTTGAATAGTACAACCAGATTGTGGGGGACCTTTAATGTCATGATGAGGAGTTTATTATTTATTGAGGACATAATGGGAAGACACTGAAGTTATTAGAGCAAGGGAGAAAAGGGATCTTCTTTGCGCATTAAAGCAGGTCACTTAAGTAGCAATGTAAAGAATGGATTGGGAAGAGATTGTTCCTAGGGAAGCCAGTTAGATAGCAAATATAATAATTATATAATAATTTATTCTAGAATGTTGGAATGGAAAGGATGGGACACAAGGGGTGGTGGTACAAACTACAAGTCTTGGCATGTAATTATATGGTAGAAGTAAAGGTATTAGAAATAGCCAAAAATGACCTATAAATTCCAAACCTAGGAGACTAGGAAAATGGAAATGCTGTCAGCAGAAAAAGGAATATCCTTAGGGGTAGGTCTTAGAGGGAATATGATGAAATCATTCAAACATATTGTATGTGAGGGGCCAATGAGATGTTCAATTGGAGATATCTAACCGTAGTAGAAAATGCAGTGCATTTGGAGAACATGTAAGCGCTAAATAAAATAGAATAAAGCACAAAAAGTATAGGAAGAGGTGGAAGATCTACTAGAAGGAAATGAATGGAGAAGTGAAACAAGAAATAAGAATAAAATTAGAATTTTAAAAAAATTCTTTATTTTAAACTTAAACAACAAAATACAAACATTTTAATATACACAAAAAAGAAAGAGGATTATATAAATGGTGAACTTCTGCTACATATGGTATGATTTTTAAGTATATAGTAAGGTTAATAAAATAATTATAAAATTAATGCTTGTTCATTTCTTCTGTGTATTTGAATGTAGTTGGGGTTTTGTTTTGCATTTCTATCAATACCAACTAACTCACTTCAGTTCCTCAAAGAGGAGCTCTCTTTTGTAAATATAGTAGCAGACAAACAATAAATTAAAACATTAACAATGTATGAAAATGAATGTCTCATTCTGTACTGTTGATCATCTCTTTGCCAAAAGATTTGAGGCAGTGTTTTAAGGCCATGACTGTTCAATGTTTTAATAATAGTTATGAAATATGTCAGAGTTGTTTTCTTTTACATTATTATGAGGGGAAATGGAGCAAAAAGAGCTCAAAATAATCAGATAATATATATCAATGAACAAATTCAGAAGACCAAAAATTAGAATATATATATACATACACACACACATGCATATATATATACACATATATATATATATACATATATATATATATATATATATATATATGAATAAAAATCATTCTGAGGTTTTAAGAGATGGAGATACAGACTTGGAAGTCATTTCCATGGAAGTGATCAATGAAGTGATAGGAGCAGATAAAACTGCTAAAGAAAAGATTATAGAGATTGGAAAAGTGAGCTGAAGAAACAGGCCTGAGGAATACCCACACATGATTCTGTTATTCAACTAAGAAAGGAGGAAAGATATTACCCCTAATTTTTGTAACCAAGAGAGAAAAAAGTATAGAAAAAATGGGTAAGAGATAAACAGCCTTAATGCTATATAAATGTAAAAGAATAGGCAGAGAAGCAGCTCTATAAGTCATGGACTGATAACATGGAGCATTGCTAGGGGACTAAATTTGGAATTCAGAGATTTCGATTGAAACTTCACCTCAAATACTTATCCTTTTGTTGTTACAGGAGTGTCATAGCTTTTAAGAGTCTCAATTTCCTTATCTAAATGAAGATAATAACACACAGGACAACTTATATTCAAAAAACTGTTGAGAAGAAAGTACTTTGAAGACCTTGCAAAGTTTTTGCAAAACTCACACAAGGCAGACGGTCACATGAAAGTCAGAAGAAACAATCAATACAAGGACAAGTGATATAAGATCTCTGAAAAACTTTATTATTAACTGTGAGACATGGAAGACACTGGCACAAGATCATCTACCATGGCATGCCCACATCAAAGAAGATGCTATGCTCTACAAAAAAAAGCAGAATTGTAGTAGTTCAAAAGAACATGAGATGTGCAAATTTAGACATATGTCCTTCCCAAATGTTTACATGGACTATTTACATCTGTGTTGTGGTAAAGCCTTATAAGTTTGTATTGGTCTGATCAGCCACAGTCTTTGCCCCGGCATAGTGATGTCATTTTGTTCCTCTTCAAGCATGAAGGAAAAACAATAGCATAGAAAAGTAGGATATTTTTAATTGGAGTAGCTATTTCCTATCAGAGACTGAAATGGTTGAACACAGGCCCATGAATATTGGTATACAAAGATCTTAGGAGTATCCAGAGAAGCCAGATGAAGTATCCAACCTCATTTCATTAGATCATTTATGCAGCAGAAAGAAAAAGCATCAGAAACTAGGAAAGTTCTTAGCTTTCAACTTCTGTTCATGTTCACATGTGAATTGCTGTAGCTTCTGGGTTTGGGTTTCAGTTTTTTTCCTGTTGTAACACCATGCACCAGCAGCTTCCCAAAAGAATGTTACTGTGAATAGCCTTTAAGGTTCAGATTATATAGTATAGTGAACACTCCATTTATTCCATTACATATCAAGGCAAACATTCACAACAAATCACAATATAATAACCACAACATTGCATTTTATCACAGAAAGTCACAATATAGTTTTCACAACAGCTTAACATTAGAATGGCCACATAGTTTTCAGTACAGTGGCCACAATATTTAAAACAAAGAACAAAAGAGTAATCATCCTGTTTCCCTAAGGGGGGAAACCCTCCTTACTTAATCGTTCAGTCATTTCACAATACAATAATCAATCTTCCACTCATGGGGCAATACAATCATTAGAAAATTACACAGATGTTCCACCCCTCAGTGTCTAGTACAGTTCAATTTCATCATGAGTCCAAGGGGAGGCCTTTTCTTCATCTTGACTTGGAGTGGTCTCTCAGATTCCCTGGATCCCCTTCCATGGTCCCAGCTCCTACACGAATCCAGCAAATAGTCACCTGGATTCAGAGGCAGGCAGCTCCCAGGTTCTCGTCCAGTCCTCCAGGCAGTTCTTGTTACATACTGAAGTTTACAGGGACCAGCACATCTCTAAAACTTCACAACTTCTGTTGCTGGGAACTCAACGATCAACCAAGCCACAAACAAAGTTTTAGTATCCCGGTCACATTTCTTCAGTACTCCAGCAGTTCAGCTGGCCCTAGAACCTTGAAGGAATCTCGGCCTTCCAGGCAGCAGCAACTTCAGCCTTCACCAGATTCTGATGTCATAGAAAATGCCAACTCAGTTCTCAGTCCAGCAGGCCCAGCTCCCAGATGCTAGGATAATCCTGCTTCCTTCACCAGGAGTAAAAATTCTTCATTTTGATTCTCTGTCCCCAGAACTCTTTTTATATACAATACTTACATTGTCTTCCTGTCTCAGCCAATCCCCTCCTGCCACATCAACAACAGGAGACAGAGTTCACTCCCTCTGTCTCTTTCACATAGGAGACAAAATTCACACCTTCTGTTTCTTTCACACAGGAGACAGAGTTCACACTCTCTGCCTCTTTCACAGAAGCACTTAGCTCTTAGTTACTAAGGACCAAGTACCTGTTAAATTAATTAATTTAATAACACCTATAGGTTATGAAACTGAGGCAGGGGCTTTCTATTGTTTTCCAAGACAATGGGGAACAGTTTCCAATTATATTACCCCAGGATAAAATTAAAACATTTCTTTTAACTCTTAAAATCTTTCACAACCCCAACTTGACCTATCTGATCAACTTCAATAAAACTTACTCCCAAGGGAAGTGGAACCAAGATGGCTGAGTAAAGTAGGGACTTGTCTGAGCTCTCTGCAATTCCTCTCCAAACAACACTAAAATAACACCTCAACAAATTCTGAAGTAGAAGAACCAACAAAAGGATAGCAGGGTGAAACAATTTTCCAGCCCAAGACAACTTAGAAGGTTGGCAAGAAAAGTATGCCTCACTGGAATGAGTTGCTGGCAATGGAAGCAGGACTCTGTTGCCAAGCCCAGCTGGGGTTTCAGGTCACCATCCCAAAGCAAGGAGAAACACGGGAGCGGGAGAAGGGACCCTGGACACAGTTTTAGGGCAGAAAAGAGTGCTTATGAGTGCTAATAGACAAGAATGCAGGTCAAGAGAGAAGTGATGACACTAAAAATTTACAGACCCTTGGAACTAGCCCTGAAAATAGAGCATGAAAATACTGAAGTTTAGGACAGTGACCTCCTCATTGATACAAGCATTCTGGAGAACAATTGGAATTATGCCCAGGGGGTTATAAAACTGTAAAAAAACAGCAGTACCACTACTGGTATCCCAAAGAAATTTTAAAGGAAAAAGACATATATACAAAAATATTTATGGTAGCTTTTGTGTGTGTGTGTGGTAGCAAGAACTGGAAATTGAGGAATTCCTACCAATTGTGGAACAAGTTGTGGTATATAATTATAATAGAATACTACTGTGCTATAAGATATGACAAGCAAGATTCTTTCAGTAAAACCAGGAAAGACTTACATGAACTTATGCAGAGTGAAGTGAGCAGAACCAGGAGGACATTGTACAAAGTAACAACAATATCATGTGATCAACTGGGAATAACTTAGCTATTCTCAGCAATATAATGATCCAAGACAATTCTAGAGACTTATGACAGAAAATGTTATCCACCTCCAGTGAAAGAACTTATAGAGTCTGTATGTAGTTTGAAGCATATATTTTTTTAAATTCTTTATTTTTCTTGGTTTCTTATTTTGGTCTGTTTTTTTTTTTACAGGATGACTAATATGGAAATATGTTTTGCAGAACTATACATGTATAACCTATATCAAATTCCTTGACTTCTCAATGACAAGGGAGGGGAAGGAAGGAGAGAATTCACAACTCAATTTTTTTTAATGTAAAAATAGTTTGTACATGTAATTGGAAAAAATAATGTATTAAAATAAATAAAAATATTCAGAAACTGGGGTGGGGGTGACAAAACAGTACTCCCTTTCTCACAATCCAGTCCTTGCTCCTGCCCAATGGTCTTTCTATGGTACTCACATATGATACTCCATCACCATGCTTTACATAGGATGTCCCATAGAGTTGGAAAGCATTACCTCATCACTCCCATCACAGAGTCCCTCTCTTCCTTCAAGACATAGCTCAAGCCCTACCTTCTTCATGCAGATTCTATTCTTTCCCCCAGCTGCTAGTACTTTCCCTTCAAAACTACCTCATATTTAACTATTTTATATTTAGGTCCACTTATTCTCTATTTATTCTGTATATACTTGCATATGTCCTTGTGATAGTCCTCATTAGAAGTTAAGTTCCTTTGAATAGGAACAACGTCATTGCTTTTGTATCCCCAATGCCTAGTATAGTGTCAGATACTATAGGTACTTGAAGTTGATTAATGGCCTGGTCTTTATTTGGCAGAATGAAATGAGCAGAGTTACAAAGATAAGAGCACCACAAAGTGTAGATTATCTATAGAGGCATTCTACATCACATACAAGCATTATAACCTCTTCCTCTACACTAATGATAAGGTGGTCTCTAGGCAACACAATTTGGTAATGATTTTCATTTCCCTAATGATAATGAATGTTTTGGTTGTGTAAAGTTTCTCTCATGAAGGCTAATACAGATTTTCTCACATTTCAAGACACTGGAAAACTTCAGTTCTGTTATTTAATAATGTAGATATTCATTTGTAGTTACTGAAGGTCCCAAAAGGTGGTCCCTACAGAAATTTGTGACAAGGGCAGAAAATATAACTCTATGAATATGAAGCTAATGATAGCCAATACAACATGAATGAGATTAGCCATTATGTAATTCTTCCCAGGAAGCTGTCTATTCTTCCCAAGAGATCATGGGTAAGTGTGGCTTAGGAGACTAGGGCATCTCCCAAATCTCATCAAGTAGGCAGGAGTGCCTCCCTAAAATCTCATCAGGAAGACATAATTCTAGATTGTAACTAATATAATCTAATTAATGCTGCATGCTGTAGTATAATTACAGAAGCTTTTGGTGACTGAAAGAAAACTGAAAAAAAGGGCAGTTGGACCATAAATAATTTGTGAGCGTTTCTCCAGCGCTGTCCGGGGGAAAAAAAGTGTTCTTGTTCTATTCAAATGTTTAAGTTGTTCACACAGACATCTTGGGGGCGGAGCCAAGATGGCGGCGTAGCAGCAGCAACATATCGCAGCTCTCACATAGCCACCCCAAAATACCCATAAAATAGGACTCTAAACCAATCCTAGAACTCCAAAACACACACAAAGATACTTCCTACTAAAGTCAGCTCGGCTACGAGGAACCATATCAGCACTGCGAACCGAAACCAGCCTGGCCTGAAGCCCGGGGTGGCCGGATGAGAGGAGCGGTGAGCGGATTAGCAGCAGCTGCGAGCAGCGTTCAGAACTAGGTCACTGGAACTTGCGAAGTTGGGAGGGAGGAGCAGTCTGGCCGAAAGGCCTCCAGAGCAGAAAAGCAAAAAGGCAAAGGTTTTGCACCTGCCTCCGCATGGCAGCTTCCCGCCCGTGGCCTGCAGACAGCAGGGGGACTAAGCGATTATTCTGAGGCCAGTGCTCTCGCGTTGAGCGGCCTGGATCCGGATTGCCATCTTGGGCCTCGGTCCTGGAGTCTTCACTATCCAGTCAGCCGGAAGTATGTAGGAAGGGTCCCAGCACCTTCCTGAGAGCTACGGCAGCCGGGAGGACCCCAGCGATTTGGGACAGAGCTTTCCCTTCTGGAAGCAGAGCCCCACAGAGATTTAAAAAAAAATCACGGACTGACCAACCACGAGTAAGAATAAGCATAAGAAGCAAAGTGAGAACAGCTCCCAAAGCCTAGATTCCTTCTTTGGGGAAAAGAAAGATCATGGGAGAGAGAAGGAGGAGAAGAGCACAGCCAGAGCACCCCCACCAGGGGCTTCTAATAAACATGAAGAATGCCTTAAAGGTAGAGATGAGCTGAAGAAGGATT
>CM053591.1:94513370-94545320 GCA_028646515.1 Pseudochirops corinnae
GATCTATTTTCCAGGTCAATTGTTTTTCCAGTGAGATATTTTGCACTTTCTTCTAATTTTTCAATCTTTGTGTTTTGTTTGACTGACTCTTGTTGCATCATAGAGTCCTTGGCTTCAATTTGACTGATTCTAATTTTTAGTGAATTATTTTCCTCAATTAGTTTTTGGTGCTCCTTTTGCATATGTTCATTTTTCATTTTTAGAGAGGTATTTTCTCTGGTTAGATTTTGGATCTCCTGTCCTAGTTCTCCAATTTTACTTTTTTAAAGCTTTGTTTTCTTCTGTGAAATTTTTTTTTCCAATTTGGTCACTGTAGATTTAAATATATCTTCTACCTCTCTAATTTAATTTTTAAATTCGCTCTTGAGATTCTCCAAGAATGCTTTTTGGGCTTGAGACCACTTCACATTTCCTTCTGTGGTCTCCAGTGTGTGTGTAGAGTCTATGTTGCCTTCTGAGTTTGGTTGTTTTTGCTCACTATAGAATGATCTGATGGTTCTAGCCTTTGCAGTTTCCTTCTTCCCCATTGTGGTTGCCTATATCCTGTATTTTTAGAGTGGATATCTGCTTCCGGGGTGCAGGAGTACTGAGTTTCTCAGGCTGGTTGTTGACTTAGTGAGCTGTGGCCTCTGAGTATGTGGACCGAGGCCAGGATTCTCGATGTTTCCCCTGAGTTACCTGAGGCTCACATAGTAACTTATGGGGGCGGTGGGGAGGGGAAATGGTCTGTTTCAGTTTTCTACCTGTTTCTCTGGGTTGCTTCTCAGGCAGGCTCACTGTAGTAGAATGGGGCTATAGTTTGCTGATTGGCCAGGTGGTTCTAAAGCACACCTAGGCTTTTGTTGTTAGAGCTTGCTGGCTCCACCCACCTGGGCTTAGGCTCCATACAATCTCCCTTCCCCCTTCCTCAGTGATTTCCAAGCCTGGGGCTGTTTATACTTATGCAAAAATGTACTCTAGGTGGGGCTTTTACTTCTTGATTTTTTTGTGTCAGGGAGGGGGATGAGAGCCCCTAGATTTCATTCCTCCATCCCAACTTCTGAAATTCTGGGCGTGTAGCTTCAAAAATCCAAGCCGCGGGTTGCTAGCCCGAGGAAAAACTGCTGACCCTGCTATGTGCCCCAGGTTCCCTCCTACCCAGTTCCGTTGATCCTCCGTTCTGCAGGGAGACAGCTGTGGAAGCCTTGGCTGGGTGAGTCTGCTGGGTGGGGCTTCTCAGTCTGCAGCACTTTGCTCTCAAGTCCGCGCTGGTGCCACTCCTGTGTGCTCCGCATTCTCCCTGCCCCTACCCGAGTAGGCACTTTTCTGGGCTGGGAATCTGTCACTCTCCGTCTCTCAGTGGGTTCTGTCTGTCTTAAATCCGCTCAAATTTACTTTTTAGCTTTTAAGGACGAAATTCTTGGGGAGCTTGGAGAAGTTACAGCTTACTTCCCACCATCTTAGCTCTGCCCCCAATTGTACTCTGTCATTGAAGGAAAAATCTATATCAGGGAGATCACAGAAAAATTTGTGTATTTTGACCTCTATTATTGTTATTATTATTTATTATTACTACAACATTTAGTATCATTAAAATGCATATGACTAATTTTACCTATTGTTTTCCTTTCACAGATGGCAAATATAGATAAGATAAATTATTTTATGAAGAAAAGAGTTTCTAAAATTCTCACTGCTGGAGGCATCTTACAATGTATTTTTTTTTTCTTTTAGATTTTAAAGACAGTGTTCTGGACTTGTGCATTCGGTCTGTAGAATGCTCAAATTTACAACTTCTGACTGAATTTCTTTATAATCACTTTGGCTGACCAGAAAACTAATACTATATTCTCATACATACCTTATTTATAAAAATCTCTCCTGAGAATTCAATATGACAGGTGAATTATTTGAGATTGTGACAGTGATTTACTACTATCTTTTCAATGTTACAAATACTTTTCAATATTAATAAAGAGTTTTTAGAAAATCATTACCTCTGATTGCTAGAGGGCACAAATTTAAATGTGAACTTCTCCAGGAGAATGACAAATCTGCGGTAATGAACAAATATCTTGGAGTACTCCATGTTGACAGCTTCTGTCACTTTCTGAGGCAATGGATAGTAAAGTTTTCAGTTCTATTTCCCCAGAGACCAGGACACAGTAGAAGGAGCTATCTGGGACCTCGTTTTACCTGAATGCTCCTATTGTTAAAATGGATTTACTTGATGATAATTAAATGAATGTTTAAAAACAGACATTATTTTATTATAATGTGTTAACAAATTCTGATTTGTGGTTTATTTTCCCCTCTGAATGTTTTGCTTCATTTCCTAAAATAGACTTCCAAATACCTGGAGAAAGGGTAGATAAACAGTTATTGGAAAACAGCTTAGCAGCATTCATCATATACAGGGAGCACAAAGAATTAGACAACTAAAAACATCTTACAACCACAGAAGTGGAATGAATCCTAAAGAAGTCATCTGCTCTGGTCTTTTATTCCTGCCAAGTGAATTCATTAATCAGGACTTATGATTATATTTTTAAAGGTATCCAGAGAAGGCATTTCATACTCTTTTTAATAGCTTGTTCTGGTGTTTAATAAGCCTTACAGTCACTAAGTTATGCTCTGATTTTTAGTTAAATTCTGCATTTCTACAATTTGAGATAATTTCTATTGTTCAGTTCTTTGTGGAGAAGAATAACTTGTCTGTGCAATCCTTAGAATAATATTTCACATGCTTTAAGATAATTTGACCTGATTAAGGGAAGTCTAAGGGTGACAAATCAATTCATCAGAGAACATATTTTTCTTCTCATTTTCAAATAGCGAAGACTATTTTAATATGCATTGCAGATACAGAAAAGGATGGGAAGAAAATTTTCTAACCAAAGTATGGCATGTTAATTTACTTCATATTAGTATCAAAACAGATTTTTTAAAATATTAATAGGAAGGGTAGAGCCAAGATGACCAAGAGAAGCTAGGAATTTGCCTAATTTCTACCTAGTTTCCCTCAGAAACAACATTAAATTAAACCTCTAAACAGATTCTAGAGTGATGGAACCTACAAAAAAAGATGGAATGAAACATTTTTCAGCTTAAGAAAACTTAAAAGGATGTCAGAAAAGGACTGTCTCATTTGGGTAAAAAGGGAGCATGGCCCAGAGCAGACAGCATCCAGGTAAGCCAGCAGAAGGCTCTTAGCCACAGCACAGACTCCTTGGTCCTGCCTCAACAGGCCAGTGGCAAAGCAGGTCATCTGTGAGGCCTTCGACCCCAGTATAGAAGATAAACTGCCAGCCTGGGAAGCTAGGCAACAACAGGTGTAACTAGCTCAGACCACAGCAGTGCAATAAGCAAGTTGTCAGCACCTGAGGCCCCAGTACATAAAGCCAGTGGCCAGACCCCTAGCCCCAAGAGCAAGAAGCTTGAAACAGTACCTTCTATGCCCCAGGAGCATAACTCAACTTTAAAAGCCACAAAACAGGCCAAGAAACAATAAAAAAGAACCTTTAACATAGAAAGCTACTATGGTAACAGGGAAGATCAAAACAAACTCAAAAAAGGACAACATCATCAAAATGCCTACATGTGAAATTTCAAAGGGGAATATGAAATAGTCTCAAGTCCAAAGAGCTTCTTAGAAGACTCATAAAAGGTTTTAAAAGTCAAATAAGAGAGGTAGAAGAAAAATTGGGAAAAGAAATGAAAGGTGTGGACGA
Organism: Pseudochirops corinnae; assembly: GCA_028646515.1. Taxonomy (NCBI): domain Eukaryota; kingdom Metazoa; phylum Chordata; class Mammalia; order Diprotodontia; family Pseudocheiridae; genus Pseudochirops; species Pseudochirops corinnae. Next base: position 94,517,081 of record CM053591.1, read on the forward strand.
GAAAGTCAATAGCTTGGAAAAGGAAGGAGAAAAATTGACTGAAGAAAACAACTTTGTAACAAGTACAATTGGCCAAATGGATAATGAGGCACAAAAGCAAACTGAAGAAAATAATTCCTTAAAAATTAGAATTTGGCAAGTGGAAGCTAATGATTCTATGACAGTGGTTCTCAACCTTCCTAATGCCACAACCCTTTAATACAGTTTCTCATATTGTGGTGACCCCCAACCATAAAATTATTTTTGTTGCTACTTCATAACTGTAATTTTGCTACTGTTATGAATCATAATGTGAATATCTGATATGCAGGATGTGTTTTCATTGTTATAAATTGAACATAACCCACAGGTTGAGAACCACTGTTCTATGAGATATCAAGAACCAATCAGATAAAATCAAAAGAATGAAAACATAGAAGAAAACATAAATACCTCATTGTAAAAACAACTCACCTGGAAAATAGATCCAGGAAAGATAATTTAAGAATTATTGGACAACCTGAAAGCCATGATAAAAAAAAAAAACCCAGAGAGCATCTTTCAAGAAATTATGAAGGAAAATCACCCTGATATTCTAGAATCAGGGGGTAAAATAATCATTTAAAGAATCCACTGATCACCTCCTGGAAGCGATCCCAAAATGAAAACTCCAAGGAATATTGTAGCCAAATTCCAGAATTATCAGGTCAAGAGAAAATACCACAAGCAGAAAAAAACAATTCAAATACCAGGAGCCACAGTCAAGATTACAAAAAACTTAGCAGCTTCTACATTAAAAAAATCAGAGGTCTTGGAATATGATATTCTGGAAGGCAAAGGAGCTTGGATTGTAACCAAGAATCAGCTTCTCAGCAAAATTGGGCATAATCTTTCAGGGGAAAATATGGATATTCAATGAAATAGAAGACTTTCAGACTTTGCTGATGAAAAGACTATAACTGAAAAGAAATTTCAGTCTTCAAATATAAGACTCAAGAGACACATAAAAAGGTAAACAGTAAAGGAAAACACATTATTCAATAAGGTTAAACTGTTTACATCTCTACATGGGAAGATGATACTTGTACATCTTTAGAACTGTATCTTTATTAGGGCAATTAGAAGGGGCATACAGAGAGACAGCATATACATATAAGTTGACTTTGATATAAAATAAATTGAGTAGTTAAAAAAAAGATTGTACTAGGAAAAGAGGAGAGGGGGGATATAGAATAGGGTCCATTATATCACATGAAAAGGTTAAAAAAGACCTATAACAGTAGAGGGAAAAGAAGGGGGTGGGGAGCATTTTTTACCCTTACTCTCATTGGATTTAGCTCTAAGAGGGAATAACATACATCCTCAGTTAGGTACAGAAATTTGTCTTGCCCTGTAGGCAATCAGGAGGGGAAAGAGAAAAGAAAAGAAAAGAAAAGAAAAGAAAAGAAAAGAAAAGAAAAGAAAAGAAAAGAAAAGAAGAGAAGAGAAGAGAAGAGAAGAGAAGAGAAGAGAAGAGAAGAGAAGAGAAGAGAACAAAAGAAAAGAAGAGAGGGTGGTGGTCAGAAGAAAACACTATTAAGGAGGCACAGGGTGAAAGGAGAGAGAATATAGATATGGAATGTAGGGAAATACAGTTATTAACTGTAACTGTGAATGTGAATGGGATGAACTCTTCTATAAAATGGAAGTAGATAGCAGAGTAGATTAAAAACATGAACCCTACAAAACATTGTTTGCAAAAAGCATAACTGAAGCAGAGAAATACACATGAATAAAGGTAAAAGGCTGGAGTAGAATATGTTACACTTCAGCTGAAGTAAAATATTTTTAAAAAGCAACGGTAGCAAAGCTGATCTCACTTGTTAGTAAAAGAGATAAGGAAGGAAACTACATCTTACTAAAAGGTATCATAAATATGAAGTATGATTAATACTAAACATATATGCCAACAAGTGGTGTAGTATACAAATTCTTAGAGGAAAAGTTAAGTGAGTTACAGCAAGAAATAGACAGCAAAACTATACTAGTGGGGTACCTCAACCTCCCCCCACCCCAAACTAGATAAGTCTAAACACAAAATAAACAAGAAAGCATTTAAGTAGGTGAACAGAATTTTAGAAAAGTTAGATATGATAGACCTCTGGAGAAAACTGAATGGAGACAGAAAGGAATATACTTTTTTCTCAGTGGTACATGCCACCTATACAAGCATTGACCATGTCTTAGGTTATAAAAACCTCACAATCAAATGCAGAAAGGCAGAAATGCATCCTTTTCAGATCATGAGGCAATAAAAATTATATGTAATACAGGGCCACAGAAATATAAACTAAAATTAATTGGAAACTAAGTAAGCTAATCCTGAAGAATGAGTGAATCAATAACAAATCATAGAAACAATAAATAAGTTCATCAAAGCGAATGAAAATAATGAGACAACATAGCAAAATTTGGGGCAGTCAAAGCAGTTCTTAGGTGAAATTTTATAACTCTAAATGCTTACATGAACAAAATAGAGAAAGAGCAGATCGATGAATTGGGCATGCAACTAAAAAAGCTAGAAAAAGAACAAATTAAAAATCCCCAGTTAAATACCTAATTAAAAATTCTGAAAATCAAAATAAAGTTTAATAAAATTGCAAGTAAAATGTGATGGCTGAGTGGTGCAGTGAATACAGCACTGGCCCTAGAGAAATGAGTTCAAATCTGGCCTCAGACACTTAAAACTTGCCAGCCATGTGACCTTGGGCAAGTCACTTAACCCCAATTGCCCTGCCTTCCACCCTCCAAAAAAGCAAAAAATAAAACATAAAATAAAATTGAAAGTAAGAAAACTATTGAACTAATAAAAGGAAGAGCTAGTTTTAAGAAAAAAAAAACAAAATAGATCAAGCTTTGGTTAATTTGATTTTAAAAAAAAGAAAAAATCAAATAAAATCACTAGTATCAAAAATGAAAAGGGTGAATTCATCACCAAGGAAGATGAAATTAAAGCAATAATTAGGAATTATTTTGTCCAACCGTATGACAATAAATCAGATAATCTAAGTGAAATGGATGATTATTTACAAAAAATAAAAATTGCTCAGATGAAAAGAGGAAGTAAAATACTTAAATAACCCCATTGTAGAAAAAAAGAAATTGAACAAGCCATCAATGAATTCCCTAAGGAAAATTACAGGACCAGAAAGATTTACAAGAGAATTCTACTAAATATTTAAAGAACAATTAATTCCAATACTACATAAACTATTTGGAAAAATAGCCAAAGAAGGAGTCCTACTAATTCTTTTTATGACACAAATATCATGCTAATATCTAAACTACAAAGAGCCAAAACAGAGAAAGAAAATTATAGAACAATTTCCCTAATGCTTATCAATACAAAAATTGTGAAGAAAATATTAGCAAAGATATTATATATAGCAATGAATCAACTAAAAGATCATATACTATGACCAGGTGGGATTCATACCAGGAATCCAGAGCTGGTTCAATATAAGGAAAACTATCAGCATAATTGACTACATGTATAACAAAACTAACAGAACTCATATGATTATCTCAATGGAGGTAGAAAAACTGACAAGTACAGAATCTGTGCCTATTAAAAACATTAGAGAGCATAGGAATAAATGGAGTTTTCCTTAAAATGATAGGTGGCATCTATCTAAACCCATCAGCAAGCATTATATGTAATAAGGATAAGCTAAAAGCTTTTCCAATAAGAACAGGGGTGAAAAAAGAATGTCTGTTACCACCATTGTGGTTGTTTGTTCTAGAAATGTTAGTTTTAGCAATAAGAGAAGAAAAACAATTTGAAGGAATTAGAATAGGCAATGAGGAAACAAGTATCATTCTTTGCAGATTATATGATGCTATACTTAGAGAATCCTAGAGAAACAAGTAAAAAGAAACTACTTAAAATAATTAATAACTTTAGCAAAGTTGCAGGATATAAAATAAACCTACATAAATCATCAGGCATTTCTAACAAAGCCCAGCAGCAAGATATATAAAGAGAATATCCATTTAAAATAACTATAGACATTATAAAATATTTGGGAGTCTACCCGCTGAGACAAACCCAGGAACTATAAAAACACAATTACAAAAACACTTTTCATACACATAAAGTCAGATCTAAATAAATGGAAAAATATCTGTCGCTCATGGGTAGGCTGAGCTTACATAATAAAAATCACAATTCTACCTAAAATAATTTACTTATTCAGTGGCATACCAACCAAAATTATTCTATAGAGCTACAAAAAATAATAACAAGATTCACCTGGAAGAAAAAAAAATCCAGAATAGCTAGGGAATTAGTTAAAAGAAATGCAAGGGAAGGTGGCCTAGCCATACCAGATCTAAAACTGTATTATAAAGCTGCAATCATAAAACTGTTGGATAAGTGTAACAGTCAGATCAAGTGGTGGATCAGTCTAATTAGTTAGGTAAACAAAATATAGTAGTCAATGACTACAATAATCTTCTGTTTGATAAAGCCAAGTTCTCCAGATCCTGGGATAAGAACTCACTATTAGAGGAAAAACTGCTTGGAAAACTAAGAAATGGTATGACAGAAATTAGGCACAAACCAACATTTCACACCATGTAGCAAGATAAGGTCACAATGGATACATGATTTAAGACATAAAGGGTGATACCATAAGCAAATTAGGAGAGCAAGGAATAGTTTATCTGACAGATCTATAGAGAAGGGAAGAATTTATGACCAAACAAGGGCTAGAGAACATTATGAAATGCAAAATAGATAATTTTGATTACATTAATTAAAAAGTTTTTGCACAAACCAATCCAATGCAACCAAGATTAGGAGGGAGGCAAAAAGCTGGAAGAAAAAAATTACAACCAGTTTCTCTGATAAACGTCTCATTTCTAAAATATATAGAGAATTGAGTTGAATGTATTAGAATACATTCCACAGTTGAAAAATTGTCAAAGTGTATGAGGTAGTTTTTAGATGAAGAAATTAAAGTTATCTATAGTCTTATGAAAAAAATATTCTCTAAATCACTATTGATTTTTAAAAATGCAAATTAAAACAACTCTGAGGTATCACACACCTCTAAGATGAACTAATATGAAAGAAAAGGGAAATGATAAATGTTTGAGAAGATGTGGGAAAATCCACTAATGCATTGTTGGTGGAGTTGTGAACTGATCCAACCATTTGGAGAGCAATTTAGAACTATGCCAAAAGGGCTACAAAACTGTGCATAAACTTTGATCCAGTAATAGCACTACTAGGTTTATATCTCAAAGAGATAATAAAAAAGGGGAAAGGACCCACATGTACCAAAATATTTATGGCAGCTTTATGTGGTGGCAAATAATTGGAAATTAAGCATTGCCCATCAGTTGGGGAATGGCTGAACAAGTTGTGCTATATCAATGTAATGGAATACTATTATTCTATAAGAAATGATGAGCAGAACATTTCACAAAAACCTGGAAAGACTTATATGAACTGATGCTTAATGAAGTGAGTATAACATTGTACACAGTAACAGCAGCATTGTGCTATGATCTGCTATGATAGACTTAGCTCTTCTTAACAATAAAACGACCTAAGACAATTCCAAAAAATATATGATGTAAAATGCTAACAGAAAGAAATGTGGAGTCTGAATGCAGATCAAAGAATACTGTTTTCACTTTTTTATTGTTTTTTTTTTCTTTCTTATGGTTTTTCCCTTTTGTTCTTATTCTTCTTTCACAACGTGACTAATGTGGAAATGTGTTTACTATGATTGTACATGTATAACCTATGTCAGATTGCTTGGCCTCTTGGGGAGGGAGGGTGAGATAAAAAAAAAAAACTGGAACTCAAAACTTCAAAAAAGGGAATGCTGAAAACTGAAAAATTAAAAATTAAATTAAAATAAAAAAATAATAATTCCATTTTTTTAATTCCATTTACCTCATATTCAGCTTGTGTTCTACTATAACCTTCAAGTGGTTTTCTGCAAAACTTTGAACTACCAATTCTTCTCCAATTTTATCTCAATTTACTTTGTTATTATCCTTTTATACTTTCTAGAGTTTGTGCACAATTAAAGATGAAAGAGAAGGAGGAGCCAGTAGAGCATTAAGGAGTTGTGCATCCAGAGGAAGATAACAATATAAGTCATAGACAAAAAAAAATGAACAAAATTTATTTAAAATATGTCATAAACTTGAAAGAGGTAGACATAGTGATTATACCTAAGAAATTCCAAGGCAAGGAAACTCTCACTACCTATGAAGATCAGCACCATTTCTGCCATTAGCATTCTTAAGAGACTTGTCAAGACTATTGAGAGTTTAAGTGACTTGCCCAGGGTTCACACAGCCAATCAAAAACATTTATTAAATACCTCCTATATGTCAGGCATTGTTCTAAGCACTGTGCTTATTAAAAGGCAAAAGATAGTCCCTGCCCGCAAGATATTTACAATGTAATGTGAAGACAATATGCAAACAAATACTTACAAAGCAAATTATGTACAAGATAAATAGAAAATAATTAAAAGAAGGAAAGCACTGTAATCAAGATGGGTGTAGCATCAAGACAATATTCACAGCACTGACAGTGACTATAAATATGCCAGTATAGTTCTAAATTGCAAAATATAACAGACTCTCCATGTAAAAGACAGAAGCAAAACATTTATTCAGACACCAGAAAATCAAATCCCAATACCAGAAAACCAAATTCATTATAGAAACAAAGAAATCTATACACAATAACACTGCAGAGAGCAACGCCATCCCAAAGCCTTCCCAAAAACAAACACTCGCAAGCCTAGCTGTCTCCTTGCCTATGTCTTCTCTCTTCCCTCTGTTCTAACTGCTCTGACTCCCAGTTTCCTCTCTGCTCTGCTCCATGCTCAAAGAACTCCTCCCACTACAGGCTCCATGTTATTACATTCGGGCTATTAAGGGTCATGGAAGATCTTCAAATTCCCATTACCATTACAAGGGGTTAGGGAAAGCTTCCTATAGGTTGGGTTTTAGTTGGTACTTAAAGGAAGCCAGAGTGGTCAGTAGTCAGAGCAGAAGAAAGAATTCCAGGCTTTGATATCACCTCTTTGCCCACTACTCTATGCTGCCTCTAAAGTTCTAAAAGAATGGTGACATAACAGAACATTACATAGAATATCAACAATTATGCACTGAATATCAACATATGCACAAACAATATGATGTTTGGTTAGACCAGTTCATTTAAGTTTCAGTTAATGAGTTCACAACCAAGAGTTCATTTCCCATCTGGCTGTACTCTTTTGCCCCAAGAACCTCATCCTCCTGTAAGACCACTTCAACCATAGAATTCATACTTTCCCAGTATCTCCTTCCCTTGTCACCCCTCCTTCTGACTGGAACAAGTGATGATAGAGAGCTCCTTTCAGAGTCTCACTTTAGAGAAAGTACCCAGTTCACCCATCTCTTCATTTCCCACCCAGCTGCTTTCCTCTGGGCTTTGTCATCATATCTTCTCTTCAAGAACCTTGACTCACTCTTTTCAGATTACTTTTGTTCATTGTCGTTCCTATAATACTGTCAAGTAACTTGACATCAAGGTGTGTCTTTCTTTTTCATTTTTTTTGTTTGGTGGGGGAAGAGGAGATGGTTCTCAGTGCTTGGCAAAGTGCCTGGCTTGTAGTAGCACTTAATAAATGTTTATTAACTAATTGCCTGATATAAATCTCAATAGTTATTATTATTATTTGAGTAGCATCTCTGATTATTTAAGTTTCGTTTAAATTTCTATTAATGAGGTTAAAATCATAGGTTGAATATTGAAAAGATAAAAATTTTAAAAGTCTTTATTCAACAGGAAAAAAAAAACATCAGTCCTTTCCCCAAGTTGTCTTGAAATGGTAGTAACAGAAAGCTAGATGAGAAAGTCATCATCATCAACAAACATTTATTCAAAGTCTATTATGAATAGTAACTATTCTAAGGCAAAAATGACAACATTTTATAGAAGATATTGTGCCCACAATCAAACATATTAAACATAAACATATTAAAATTATGTTATAGAAATGAGACAGATACATAAAAAGATTAATCACAGACCATATGTACAGATGGTGAAAATAGGTGATTCCTTTGGGCATCCTCAAAGAGCAGACATGGAAGCATGATATAGTTTTGTCAGGGGAATTCAAATATCTAGACATCTTCTCTATCTCTTGCTTCCAAAAACAAGAATTGATAAGTAAGCAACAAGAAAAATAAGAAGTGATATGTTTATAGACCTTTACAATTGAGTATGTTACATTCATTATTCATTTAAATTTAACATCAGCTCTGTTAAGAAGGTACACAAATGCAAGTCTATATCCTGGTTCCATCAGTGTTTTAGATAAGCCATCTTTGTGGTCTGTTGTGTTTTGTTTTGTTTTTTTTCCATTTCTAGTTATGGGAATTATTACTAGAATTTAAATTCTTCTACTTGTCAACATAAGTTATATTATGAAATATGTAATACAAAATGTGCTCATTATGACCTTAAGAAAATATTGTCATTTAAATTACATGCAAAAAAGGAACAATACCAAATTCTCCCAAATGCAATTAAACTGTGATGTTATTATCCCTCCACAAGAGGGGTTCCTTTTCCATATCAGGATTCTTACAAAATAGTTTAAATTTGACATTAAAGCCAAGCATTTTAAAGCATTAAAGGAGGATAAATTTCTTTGGTTTATTTCAATAGACAATCATTCTTCAAAGCTAATTCCAGCTGTAAAACTACAGTCATCTCCTTTGTTACATTTCATCATTTTCATTTTGAAAAATTAATTTCTCAATTTCACTGTCCATTTTGGTTGCTGTCCCTTGATTGTAAGCTGTATGTATGTATGAATATTTAAAATATATTTTACCAAAACTGAATAAATTATCCTCAGGATATACAGGGATTATTATCCCTTTGTGCCTAAGGGAAACATGTTCTATGTATACTTAGGTATTCAGCAAATATTATAATTTCAACTAGCAAGTATAGTTATCTATATGGTACTAAGAAAGTGGAATAATGAATTAAAAATTCCACCACAGATATTTTTGATCCACAGTATAGTATAAGGCCCATGAATGTTTGGCAATATAGGAAAAAATATTTTAGCTACTTCTAGAAACAGAGTACAAGCATATTTCTTTATTTTGAAATCTTAAATTTTACACAAATGTAAATAATTTCAATGACATATGACCTAATGTAACTCATATCAACAAATAAATCAAGTGACTGTTCTCTGGTAAAGAGACTTATACCTTTTTCTATAAGTAGTTCAAGGGAACTGAATTTGGCTAAGAATATGGCCTAGTTTTTCACTTTCATACAACTTGGAACTAGAAGGGAAAATAAATTAAGTTGTCTAACTGCTCTTCTGATTTTTACAGGTGAAGAAACTGAGGTCCACAGAGTTCAAATGATTCATAATCTCAAAGATAGCAAATAACACAGCTAGGATTTGAATGTAGGTCTCCTGACTACCATCCAGTGTTCTTTTCATCACACCATACTTCCTCTGAAACACTAGGAAGCAAGAAGTCAAAGTCAGGTTACTACACAAGACCAAGCACTCAGAGGTCTAATTCCAAGGACCCTATAGGTAATAGTAAGCAGGACTCAAGATCATATAACCAGACTCTGCATGGACAAAACATAAAGGTTAATGTTCAAGGAGAGTCAGAGAAAAGCAGGGGGGGTATAGGGGCCTAAATGAGACAAGCTAAGCAGGACCAAGTCCAGAGACCCCAAAATAGTTGCAGTTGTTGCCATGCATATTGCTTCATTTGTTTAGGACTACCTTCCATTGGTTAACCTCCATCTGCCCAGATAATCTGTTTCCCTGTTAAATTCGGACATAGTTACATATGTCCATAGAATCACAAAAAATTACAGAATCTCAACATTTGAAAGGATTTTAAAAGTCATCTAGACCAGGGGTGCCAAAGATGCTGCCCTTGATGGCAATATTCCCAAATGTGGAAGAACCAGAAGAAAATTTAATCAGGAAATATTTAACAAAATAAATAAAAATAAAATAAACGTTTTGCTGTCGTTCAGTTATTTTTGAGTTGAGTCCAACTCTTCAAGACCCTATTGGGGGTTTTCTTGGCAAAGATACTGGAGTGGTTTGCCAATTCCTTCTCCAGCTCATTTTATGGATGAGACATTGAGGCAAATAGGGTTAAGTGACTTGCCCAACATCATACAGTTAGTAAATGTCTGAGCCCAGATTTGAACTCAAGAAAAGGTGTCTTCCTAAAACCAGGCAAGGCACTCTATATCCACTGGGCCACCTAGATGCCCTAAAATAGAATCTAAATAATTCTGATATGTGGTTTTCTAAGTCCCCGTGCAGCCTACAAAGATCTTTATGTAAGATTTAGGGATCCCGCTAAGAGTTTAATACCATGAATCTAGTCTAACTCATAACTGAATAAGAAAGAATCTCCCGTTAATGTAACTAAAAAGTGGCTAATTCAGCTTTTTCTCAAGATCTGTAGGTAAGGGGAACCCACTATTTCTAGAGGTATTCTATTTCACACTTTGGGGTAGCTCTAATTCTAAAGAACACATCAGTTTGCTTCTTTACAATTTTCATTCATTGTTCCTAGTTCTGTCCTCTGGGTCAAAGTAGAGTAAACTTATCTCTCTTACACGATAGCTTTGAAAATACTTGAAGTCAGTTCTCATTTCCCTCTTCCAATGTATTGTCTTTCCTTGGCTAAAAATGTCTAGTTCCTTCAACTACCAGTGATTTGGCATGTACTCAAGACACTTCACTTTCCTTCCTGGTTGCCCCTCTCCGGACACACTCCAGTTTACAGATGCCTTTACTAAAAATGTGGCATTCATAACCGAACACAATACCTGAGATTCCCAAGGTTATACACCAAGAGGTGAAGCCAGGGAAAAAAGAAGCCAAGCTTACGAAATCTCTTCTCAAGGCCATAATTCAGTCTGTACCTGTGCTGCTCTAACATGATGAAAATTCATATCCAGTTTGAATCTTGATATTGCCCCCCAGGTCTCTTTGAAAATGTCTTTCTCACATTGAATACCTATATTATACATTATTATCCCCTTGATGTAGAATATTAATTTAAATCTCTCTATCACACACAGTGGCTTTTGCAGTTTTATTCCATGACCTCTCAAATTATATCTCTTTTTTGTTTTCCATTTTTTATTTAAAGCAGGTACACAGAAACATTCAAGATTTATTCCCTAGCGCCTGAAAAAAAAAGTGTTAAAATAAAAAGTGAATTAAGAACAGCCATAATATATAGTCCAGATGTGAAAGTATATAAAATACCTAATAAAACACACATCAGGTATCACATAGTATCTTGGACACTGATCAGTGAAGGATGCTGGAGGTTAAAAAACTAATGACAACAGTGAAGGAGAAACAAAAGGAGAAATAAAATGAAACAAGGGAGATGGGTTTTGTGACAGGTTAATACAATGAACTCATATTTCGGAAAAAATTCCCAGAGCTTCCTAGATTTTCTAAGAAGAGCAGTTCTCTGCATCTTTGCATGACTGTTATGCCGATCACTTTCCCCATTGCACATTTTAACCTCATAGGGGGAAGTAAATGTTTTAAGATTACACTTTAAGAGTGTTATAACATTCTTCCCTATAGAGGGGCATTCAGAACAACATGCGTCCACCTTGAACTCTTTTCAAGGTGACTTGGTAGCGAAACACCAAACAAAACTTCTTATAAGGCAGTCTCACCCATAAGTCAGTCAGACTCATAGCATGAACTCCTCAAAATAGTCCTAGAGTACATGTTTTTTCTGTTGCCTTCTCAAATGTTCATTGCTGTTTAGTCCAGTATCAGTGTAAATTTATCTTCTTGGGTTTTCCTGGAATTGAAATTTTCATACTGACCCCAAATGAAAAAAGTCTGACAAAAGACAAGTGTGTAGCTGACAGGTTCTGAGATAAGTGAGCAATTAGTTGACCAAACTGTTGACAGGTTTTCACTTGCCTAAAGCATGAATGATAAGAAGGCTGATTTTATATTGTAACTCTTGAAGCCACTGACTCTCTCAGATTTGTTCAATGAAGCATAATTGAAAGTCCAGTAGGCTTAGAACAGCTGTCCAAATTAGCGGATGCCCATAGTATTTACAGGAATTCAGACAACAGGACTAACAGATACTTAATAATCTCTGATTACCTCATTATATTTTGTTACATTTGCAGGGGAATTTGATATGATGTGTAAAATGTAGGCATAAAAAAAAAACCAAGGGAAATTGTTAAATAAGCATGCCAAAAGAGATGTACCCAAATATGTGCCTTTCTTTGCATTCCCAACATCCAATACTGACTGGAACATGCTTAATAAATGCTTGTCAACTGACTGACTGCCAAACTTCCAGATACAATAGTTGTCCTGTCTTGCCTGGGGTTACCAGGCACTTTACTCCTTCCACAAAAAAGGAATCCATTTCTGAGTGTGAAAAGGAGAGCTAAAAGAGTATGTCAGTGGTATCAGAGAGACAAAGCCAAATTTTGTCAGTACATAGATCCATGTGCCAACAGCAACAGGTCAACAAATTTCCAGCAGCCAAGAAAGGACTTTGTTAACAAGAGAGTTTGATCACACGACAACAAACAACATTTGGCTAAATCGAGGTTTGAATTTATAATAATGGATCAATAAGTGAAGACGAATACTAGATCAAAAAGGAAGTCATTACTGAGATCAGTAGATTTGGGAAATATGTTTCATTTAACTTACGGGTGTCTGCTGCAGCCCTTGAGCTAAAGAGTATGCTCAACAGATGCCCTCTCTCCTCCCCCCACTCTTCCTGATACTCTGCAGCTGCTATTACAGACAGTGGCAGACAAAAGCTATCTTAGATGACTGTATAGTTAGTCTAACAATGCTGCCAGTGATTTGTCTTTATTTTTTGGAATTCTTTTTCCAATATCCTCTCAGAACCAGTTTCTAAGTCACACAATAGATCTACTTAAATACTTTAAAAACTAAAAAACTTTTTAAAAGAACACCAAATTCCTAATCAACCATATTCACCAGTCTTGATCCCAACGACTCTTGGTCATATCCCAAAATTAAATATACTGTCAAAGGTGAGGATACACAAAAAAGAAAAAGAAAAGAAAAACCACAAATTCAAAAGGCAGTTTCAGAAAAGAAAGTCTAAAAATGGAGCAATGTTAGCAATACGGGAACAACAATAATATTAGACATTGATATGGCACTTTATAGTTTACAAAGCACTTTACATAATAGGATATCAATTGAGTCTCATAACATGACTGTGAGATAAGTACTATAAGAATGAGAGGTTAAGGGACTCACTCATAGCCATCTAACTCATGTCAGAGGAAAGATACGAACCTAGATCTTGTTGAGTTCAAGTCCAGTCTATACTCTGGCTACTATCCCATATTGCCTCTCATTATGCCACAAATGCTTCATAGCAAGTACAATTTCTCAAAGTGATTGTTTTGAAAGGGACACCACTTTTTTGGATTTGTAAGCTTCAGAGTCTCCTACTTTCGAATTCCCTTGTATGCGTTGTCTTCCTCAAGTAGAAGGTAAGCTCCCTGAGGACAGTTGTGTTTGTTTTTTTGCTTGTTGTTTGTTTGCTTTTTGCTTGCATTTGTATTCCTAGCTTTTGCACAAGCCTGGCACATAGTAAGCACTAGATAAATGCTTTATGCCCTCTCCCACTCCCCAAATTACTTTAAGGTCCAGAAAGATTTCATTAGACCCAATCATATTTCTTATCAAAGGATAGAAGAAGAAAGTATATGAAGATATGTAAGATTTATGAATAAAGGACAAAGAAATACAACCTTACAGAAAGGTTATATATGGGGGTAAATATATACATACACAAATAATTTTTGCCTAATAACTAAAATAAGTAGGAAAATAGGACATTAAAGTCATGTTGTTTTTTTCTGGTGTGATTTTTTTTTTTCATTTTCAAAAGAAAATTTGCTTTTGATAAGGTCTTGAATCCAATTCAAGCATAACTCAAGACATGATGACTCAAGACAATATGACATCATTGGTTCTCTTCAAAAACTAAGGACAAACAACAACATAAAATAAGTACTGTATCTAATTCCAGAGGTTACAAATTTAGAAGTCTATCCTAATCCATTCCTACATTCATAGGAATTCAGTCCCCCTACAACAGCAGTGATAATTGGTCATCTTTTTTCAGTTGATTTTGACTAACCGGGGGATCAGTAATTGAGAAAGATCTAAAAAACAGGAATAGTCCATAGGAAAAGTCAGTGAGGCAATGAACTGACAGTCAGGCAATCAATAACCATTTAAGTGCAGACTAGATGATGAGGAATGGGGATACAAAGAAATGCAAGACAGTTCCTGCCCTCAAGAAGGGACAGAGAAAAAAGAAAACAAAAGCTTTAAGGAAAAAGCAAAAGAACTAGAGCAAAGAAAATCAAGAAAAAAGTTCACTACTAGCAAGACTATACAGGTACTTGGACTTAGAGGTTCTCCCCCAAGTTGGTTACTCATCTAATTATTTTCTACATTCTTCATATGACTGTGTTTTTGGGTATGAAACTCTGCTTTTGTCTGATTTTTTTTTCCCCTGCATGATCTAACAAATACAGTCAAGTCAAGTTCAAGTCATTTCAAGTCTATAAATGCACTTTACTAAAGCATGTGAAGAAATCTGAGAACACAAACGAGATAAAACTGAGGTATAGGTGTAGACTCATGCTGCTCACTTAGCTTAGCCTGGTTTTAAAGGAAGAAAATAATCCCTTCCAAATACTCTCCCTGATCAATAACATTTTTAGTCCCTCAAGTCATTTCTTCGAAGTTGTAATCCTCAGTGTTGTAGTTCTTATTCTCTACCCTCCAGCAGAAGACTGAATGATTTTCTTCAACCTGCTTTCAGTCTCCGGAGGAATAAGATTTTTTTTTCTTTTTAGGCCCCAGGTTCAAACTTCTGAACTATACTACTACATATGGTGGGTGGGGGGAAACACCAACAGTGTATCTCCATGTATCTTAGCCTCTAACCCATGGAAACATTTTTGTGATCTTCATGTGCTTAATTTTTGTCTCTTCTTTCAGGCTATTTTCATGGTCCCTTCGCTTAGGATCCTTAGACCATAAATTGATTTCCAGATACAGCAACTGAACATACCAGTGGATTCTTATATTTATTTCTAATTTTGCCAGATTGTGACAACTTTGCATATATTCCTTTTGTGATGAGATAGGAAGAAAATGTTCATTTTTCCCTTGATCTCACTTCCTTTTTTCCTTGTAGAAACTTTTTTTCTAGTTGTATATAAACACCAAATGTCAATGTTCATTAAAGCTCAAATAATAATGATAAGAAGAAGAATAGCACTTAAATAGCATGTTGAGGTTTGCAGAGTGCTTTACATATGTTATCTCATCTGATTATCAAAACAACCCTGTGAGGTAAGTGTTCTTGTTATCCTCAGGAAGATTAAGTAATTTATCTAGTTACACACTTAGTAAATATCTAAAGCAAGATTTGAACTGAAGTCTTCCTGACTCCAGGTCAGTGCTCTACCCACTAGGCCACGTAGCTGCCTCACATAATAATAAATTTGTGAAAAATATTAAAAAGCTAATAGAAAATATCCCAACTTTTCTAAATATGTAAGCCGCTTCAGAAACACAGGAGCATTTAAAAATACAGGCCATTAGCATCATTATTGTGTTGATACTTGTCCCACCTACTATTAAATAAAAATCTGCTAAAAAATAAAAAATAAAATAAAATAAAATAAAATAAAAATCTGCCATAACCCTCAACAACTCTATCCCTATGGCCTTTGTTTTCAACAGGATCCTGGGCAGAGGAATGCCAGTGGGGGAGGGCAACGAAGAAGAGGTTTGGAGATACAATGCACCCCAGAACTGAAGATAAAGCAGTATCATGCTAGGTATGGGCATGAGTAGCCCACTAAATGTATATCAAATAAGCAAAGATGTTTTATAGCATAATATAACTGGGCACCCCTCCCAGATATTCCCTCTGATCAATCTCATTTTTAGTTCCCAAATCCACTTTTCTAGACTGCAATCCTCAGGGGAGTTGTTGTTGTCCTTTCTCTCCCTCCTAGTTGTCAATTACTCTTCATCCTCCAGGAAGCTTGCAGTATCTTTGACAGTAGTACCATCTTGTTTCTTGACACTCTTCTCTTTGCTTTTGGAGGCTCCAGCTTCTGACACACTAAGGAAGGTGATAAGGGTTTACATGGCATGACTGTATTCCCCAACCTGCTGGTCCGTGATCCACCCTGTACTACTATGGAGTCAGTACTCAGTATATGAAAAGGTGGACCTGGGGATGACGCTATGTCCTGCAGATGGCGCCTAAGGGCTATATAACTGATCCTACACAACTGAATTTCATCTTCCACAAGGGGTGGCCAGTGATAGGCTTCATTTGCAGCAGCCTGTCAACTTACATGGATTACATTCCACCACACTCCAGCTACATATCCCTTTTCAGGGTTGCACAATATATATTAGCATGTAATTAGCATACCAATTCCTACCTGGCCCTCTTTTATTCTATTAAAACAAAAACAAGCTTAAATCATACTTAAATATATATTAGTGTCAGGAAAAGCTGAGTTCAAATCCAATATCATACACTTACTAGCTGTCTGACCCTAAATAAGTCACTGTATCTCATTTTTCCTAATCTGTAAACTAAGAACATAACAGTACCCACCTCACCAAGCTGTCGTGGCAATCAAAGGTGATAAAAGATGTAGTGTCCTGTAAAGCTTACAGCATTATATTAACACTAACCAATTTACTGTTGTTGTTGTCATTGTTTATATTTGAATACATAAATCTGAGGCTCTTTTTCTGGGAGTGGTCCTCCATTCATTCTTGTGGAAAAGAGTTATAACTGTCACAACTCTAGGCAAAATAATATTTGGGAGAACTTGATCTTCCTCAACCTTCATCATCCTTTTGAATATGATTCACCCACCTCATCTGGAAGACTCTTCCTTCTCCAAATATGCCCTCATATTGCCTCATTCCTAATTCATACTAGAATGTTTCGCTTAAGCCACTTCCTATCCCCAATCCTTATGACTTTATATTCTGTTCTCCAGACTTCACATTCTACTTTTTCCTGCTCCCTTCTCAAAACTGACTAACTTAATCCACGCTAATTGTGAATACATATTTTAATAATTCTTTCCCCAGAGATATTTTCATCTGGACAGAATGCCCTTGCTTTAAATAAAAAATAAATAAATAAATAAATTTCTCATGGAAGAATTTTAAACCTCCTGATTCAACAAGGGTAAAGAGAAGCCCCTCCATTGTCTTTCAAATCACTCTACTTAAACGCAGCCCTGTGATGACTAGATACCATATAAGGATCAATGAGGAGCACCCCTGTCATTTCTAGACAGAATGAATAGGTTAAAATGGGGCAGGGAAAGGCTTAGGGGGTATGAATTGCACTAGATGATCACCATAATTTAATTCAAGAAATAGTTGTTTACTTAAATTGAATGATCTCCAAGTTCTCTTCCAAATCTGAAATTCTATGATTCCATTAAATAAGACTATAGGCAATGTCATAAAACAAAGACTGCATATGAAGTTCAAAACATAGCTCCGCTACTGACCACCTTTGTAACCTTGAGTAAGTCACTTATCCTCCTTGGTCTTAGTTTCAATGAATCAATCAAACAAGCATATTGTTGTAGAGTCAATTCTTCAGTCATGTCTGACTCTTCATGATCTCTTTTGGGGTTTTCTTTGCAAAAATATTGGAATAGTTTGCCATTTCCTTCTTCACTTCATTTTACAGATGAGGAAGTGAGGCAAACAGTTAAGTCACTGGCCCAGGGTCACACAGCTAGTAAGTGTTGGAGGCCAGATTTGAACTTGCAAAGAGATCCAGCACACCAGATCCAGCACACCATTCCCTGTACCACCTATCTGCCCAAACAAGCATATATTAAGTACTTTTCATGTGACCAAAGTGATACAAGATCCCATAAAGTTCTAAATCTTATTAATGCTAGAAGCTCTGAAATAAGGTATAACTGAAGATATACCCGTAGCTGGTGGCCAGACTATTAGTAAAAGTGGTGAGACAGGTTAAATGGGAACACCAGTTTTGAATTCTAACTTCAGTTTTCTGATTCTATTTTTTTCAAGGATAAGAATAAAATCATGCGCATTTAAGGAACAGTGTTATTCTTTATAACTACCAACCCAAATTCTTCAACAGTAGTTAATTAAAAAAAAAAACCCTGTGGCTAGTATAATGTTAACAGAATTGTTCATTTTATCATATAAAGCTATATTAACTTCAAGCTTCAGTAGAAACACAGAAACAAATCAATATTTATCAAATGGATGAAATGAAGAAGGTAGAAAACAAGCTATTAGTCTCTAGCTTCAAAAAAGTTACTACATACAACACAATATATAGTTGATGGAAAAAGGAGAGAGAAATTAGGCTATGTGATTTCAGACTATGATTTATAATCCTAATTAATTAATTTTGCTTTTGTTTCTGTTTCATTTGGTGTATTAGTACCACCAAAAACCAAAGTTAGGCTATACTATTTTCCCAATACCTACTATATGACCCTGGACAATTACTTAATCTCTCTGGACCTAAGTTTTCTCATTTAGAGTGGGGTAGACTAGATTATTTTCAAGATCTCTTAACAGTTTTAATATGCTATGATTCTGTTAAAGAAATAATTTGTAATTTTTCAAGTTTCCTGTAACTCAGAGTGATTTTTAATAAACATAACAACATCAGGATGTTTTGGAAGAAAAACAAAAACCCCAAAACACAATTCCCATTCCAAAATATGAACAGTTTCAGGGTCATATGCAGTATGTTCTACCTTCACTTGCACTTATCAATGGAACTTATACCCAAGTGGCTAGATTCCAAACATACCTTCAAAATTTCTCCTCACAACTAAAATAAAAATTCTTCAGAGACCACATGTTACTGCTACACCAAGCCTCTAATCAAGGCTAGCTTTATGCCTAAGCAGAGTGGGCAGCCACTTGTATGATATGGTTTGAAGGCAGCCAAGAAAGCTCCTGGCCAAAAATATTTTACCCTGGAAGCTTGAAATTCCAACATTAGTGAATCATTCCTCTGTTCTAAGCAGTCACCTTGGATAAATCACTTTCCCCTCTCTGGGCCCCAGCTTCCTCATCTTTAAAATGAAGGTGCTGGATTAGATGGTCCTTAGAACAGTTGGAGTCTGTTTTTCTCTTTAGGGTCCCTCCTTTAAAAATTCCACTTTCTCTTCCTTGGAAAAGGTATAGACTAATTCTCTAACCCTTTTGCATGAATTATTTTTATTCAATCGCTTTTCTCCAGGGTACAAAGATACCTGAAAGTCCTGGTTCAGAAGAGGGAAAGGGGAGTGGGGTGGTTAGAAATGGTGCTAAAGGTGGAAAGAGAAAGAAAAGAGGTACAAAAGAAATCAGAAGCAGCATTCACTTATTATCCCTAACACATCCCTATTTTTAAGCAGCAAGAGCATTTATTAGTCATTTTTTCAATGAAGCACAGTTCTCAGGATTTGGGGGAGAAGGAGGGCAGAGGGGAAAGGAAAGAGGAAGGAAAAAGGGCAAAATGGATTTGGAGACGAAAGAAAGGGGGAAATGTAGAAATAGAGATAAAGGGAGGAGAGAAGCCAGAAGACACCTATTGGTTCGTCCAGGGGGATGTGCTGTATACTTGGGATTGCTCATGGCATCCGAATTGTGGAGAAAGAGACCCAAAAAAATAAGGGGGGGGGGGGCGGGAAGGAGGGATTCAGAAACACAGTCTTAGTTTTCTTCACAATTTTCCCTGAGGCCAGCCTGTGCCTAATAGTTAACAGACACTGTGCCAGCTTTCCCCTTGCTCTGTTCCCCCAACACACATTTTAGTATGCCAAGTCAAGTTTTATTTTTAAATACGCTATTTAGCGAATAGCCTGTTTCACCATTTCTACTATCAGACAGAGTACATACAAAGGCAGTGGCCATCTGTAGACTAAAGAAGTGTTGGTCTAGACCTGTGGTCCAATGCTTAACCCTCATTGAAATTCTTGCTCCTTTCCACCCTGCTTTCTTTCAGGTTTAGCTTAATTACTCCCAGGCCTTGAGTAGATTTGAAGTGAATTAGGACAAATTCTTTTTGCTTCCTTTAGCCCTCACACCAAGGTCTCTTCTAGGACAAGTTAACTGCTTGGTTCAATGCAGCACCTGCATTCAGATCCTGCTTCTCTAAGGCAACTGTGCTTGCTACCTTTGCATTTTTATAACTTTTCTATTGGATACTTTTTATAGCCGCTTGATGGCTCATGTAGTTAAAATAAATTCGTGCTCTCTCATTTTCTTTACCACATTTCTACCAAGGAAAATGATCTGTAGATCTAACAACCCCATACCACAAATAACTACTTTTTGCCGCGTGGATGAAACTGTTGCCAGCATGATATACTACTGCCTTGTAGCTTGTACAGGCTGCCTGTACAAGCTGGACTTGTACTGGACTTCCAATCTGGGGTGACTATTAAAGCATGTGTGCGCATGCGCACACACACACACACACACACACACACACACACACTCTAGTAGTTTGGGCCCTAGTTGGTTACCCAGTGACAGTATGATGGAAAGAGCATTAGACCAATGTATTCCATTTTAAGATGGGGAAAATAAAAAATATATATCCCAACCTCTGTGAAAGGCAGAGTACTTGAGAGAGCTAATAGTCTCAGAGTTGGGAAGAGTTGTGTACAAGTCCTATCCATGATACATATTGGCTGTGTGACACTGGGCAAACTACTTAACTTTTCAGTGCTTCTGACAATTCTTTGAGACTAAAAATTTTCAGGATAGTTACTGATCTTCACTGGCAGAAGGTGTTCTCTCTACACCAGTGATTCTCAACCTTCCTAATACTGTGACCCTTTAATACAGTTCCTCATGTTGTGGTGACCCTCAACCATAAAATTATTTTCGTTGCTACTTCATAACTGTAATTTTGCTACTGTTATGAATCGTAATGTAAATATCTGATATGCAGGATGTATTTTCATTGTTACAAATTGAACATAACCCACAGGTTGAGAACTGCTGCTCTACACTTATAAAATCATAGGACTGAGTGATATTATTACATACCTCTGATAGTGCAATTAAAGGGCTTTTAACTCTTAAATAACTGTAGAAATGTGTATAATTGTTGCTATTACAGTTAAGAGATACAATGTTCTGACTTTGCAGACCCAGTATGTCTGATGTGTGACCCTAAGTAAGTCATTTAACCACTCACAATCCTCAGAAAACTCTTTAACGCTACAAATTACATAAATGAGTTTCCAATATGTATTGATAGAAAGAATTTTCATGCTGGGAGATTGTCACATTGATAAAATCACATATATAGAACAAATATAATACATACACATATTACACATTTATATTATTTTAATACCTCCATTTACCAGATGCTTAGTTATCAAACAAAAATAATTTATTTTGTTGCATTTGGCATGTGATTGGTGCTGTACCAAGAAACACATTTGCTCTGCTTGTCCCCAGAGGAAATAACTCAGAGCAAACAACATGATGAACTGTATTAAAAGGTCATGGCATTAGGAAGGATGAGAATCACTGACTAAAAGACCAATGGTCTTTTAGGTCCTTTCTATCTATAGGATTCTGGGATTTTGTGAAATTTCCTATCCAACCTGATCTATGAGACCCTTAGGATACAACTGATAGATACCTATATTAAAATATGGCTACTAAAATATGTCTGTTATGCTGCTATAGGCAAACAGGTGGGATAGTAGATAGACTGTTGGACCTTGAATCAGGAAGACGTGAGTTCAAAATTGATTTCAGACACATCACTTAATCTCTGCTTCCTTCATATATTAAACAGGAATAATAACAGCACTTCCCTTTCAGGGTTATTGTATCAAATGAGATTGTGTGTGTGTGTGTGTGTACGTGTGCGTGCACACGCCTGTGTGTATGTGTGTGTGTATTACTTAGCATTCTCCTGAGCTACCATTCTAGTACTATAACAAAATTTTTTAAAAGACACATGACTTGTTAAGGAATCTATACTTTTTGATAGGCATTGTCTATTTTCTTAAGTGTACACAAAGTATCCTTTTAAAAATGTCTTCTAGAATATTATTCATAAACTGGTATCCTGTTCACTAGCAAATAGTTTAATGTCCACTTTGTTTTGTTCTTTTTTATTCTTCCCCATATACAATCCTATGGAGTCTCCGTCATTTTGCAAGATTTCTCAAATATTCCTGATAGAAGTCTAGCAATCACATCTTCAAATTCTATCAATGTTCCAGGATGTAGTTTGTCTTGGCAAGTCTACCAAACACATTTAGAGAAGATAAGGGCCTTCTTCCTATCTCCTTACTTATCTTGGGTTTGAGCTTGAGCTCTCTTAATTTTTGTTCTACTCTTCCCAGTTTAAAGAGCATTTTACTTGGTAGAAAAAGGAAGGAAAATAGTGAATTGAGTAATTCTACCTTTTCTCTATTGTTCATCACCTTTCCATCCATTCTGAGTTGTCTTATTTATCCCTAGATCTTTCTCTTGTCCCAACACATCTTTAAAAGCCATCTTTTTTCTTTTTGCATTTATTACAAGCTTCAGATCTTTGGGATCTTTCTCCTTCCTGAAAGGATGAAAAGACTATGTGCATTTTTCCATATTCATCCTTTGTTACATGATCTTATTTCCATTGCTTTTATACATCTTTTTAATTCTGAGTTCAACAAAGAGTTCCCTGTGTAGCCATATCCTCCTCTTCAGATACTACCCTACTTGTAATTGCTTTATAAGAATGTTTTACTTTTTTCTAAATGAGAGCTTTCCATACTTCTTAGGTCTATTTCCCTTTTAGTATCCCAAATCAAGGCATTCAATGCAATCCATTTCTGATAGAAATAGAAAAAAAAAAAAAAGAGTAGTTCACAGAAGAGCAAAGAGCACCTAACAGAAAAGTGAGCTCTATTCCTTGACTGTAAGACTAATGGAAATAATTTGGAGATAATTTTACCCTGTAAGAAGAATGCAGAGCTGCCATAGCAATGGAGCCAAATGGCTATAAGGAAAGACACCTATGTTCATCATCATGTGAGAGTTGCATTACTCTTTTGTAATGGTGGTTAAAAAGCAGACTCTGGTTTCTCCAACTAGAGCACACACCAGTGAGTGGTAAACCTGAGCATTGACCACTTTTACATAAATATGACTTTATGGAGCATGTGCTAACCAGAATAGACTAGGGAGCCTGCTGTGTATCCTCGTTCTTCTTGGTCTTAATGAAGAAGCCAGTTGATAAATATGATGACTTATTAAGCATGTTAATGACATTGCACTTTTGATTAAGAACATCTACGAATATTTTAAATTGCAGTAACATTCTGACTAGGCATCAGGCATCAAACTCCAAATAGTACCACATTTTAGATGAAAAAGATCGGATTTTTTAATTCTAAGATCGAGTCCTAAAAGATGACAATGCAGGATGACCAAAATGACTCTAATACACAAAAGTATCACCTCCTTCAGTAAACAAGGTAAGTAATGATAGCTGACATATATGCAGTATTTTAGGATTTGCAAAAAAACTTTACCTACATTTGTACATTTGATCCTCACAACTCTGTGAAGTCCTACACATTGAAACCAACGCTCGGAGATTTTTATCATCATATCCGTGATTATCAGCAACTAAGGAATAAAGATGGAATTTGAATCCAGCTCTCCCTGAATCTAAATTGAGGGCTATTTCTATTAATTCTTTCATCAACTCTCCAACAAGAAAAAGAAGCATACTCTTTTAATGAATTTTCCCACTGATTTTAGAGCAAAAAAGTTAAAGCTGACATACCTGCAATTATTAACATTCTGTAAAATGTGATTAAAGAACCAACAGACATAATTTTCAAGAGTGCTGGAGTGTGTAGTAAAAATCTTGGTTTTGTTCAAACACCAGAAATAGATAGTCATTCTGGAGGAGTTAATATAGGGCCTAATAAAAGTGTACACTCCTCCAAACAATATACTTTATTATATGAATAATATACATATGTAATTCTGAATAATTATTACAAGTATACACTCCCTTGTTCTACAAGGAATTTCTCTTTCTATATTAGTGACAAAGCTGATCCACTGCTCTCTAGACAAATTATTCACTTCTGGCCCTACTTTGTTATAGGGCCTACACAGTCTGGCATAGTTCTCATGGACAAGAGAAGAAAGAGATTTTTGTTTTGAAAATTCAAGTCCTCTCCAGAGAATAAAATCTATGTTCCTATTTTTATTCTAAATCTCTGTTCTATTCCTATAACATTGTTAACATATCTTCCCAAATCTACCTATAGAATGACAAGCATAATCCAAAATCCTATAGAAAGGATTAAAAGAAATCTTTCCACACAAACAATGTACAACTCAACAATACTTTACTTAAAAACATTGTCTTAGTAGGTACCATAATCGGGGCCTCTACCTGAGAACACTGGATGGGGCAGAACTAAAGATTCAAAAGAAAAGGAAGACTCAAGAGCAGGTAGGTAACTCAGAGAAAACTCTACATGGAGACCATGAGGTATACACAGAAGTATATAATCTGAAAATGGTTTATACATTTGATATGCTGCAGAGAAATATGATGCTTATTCATGTGCACTGTCACATGTGTTGGTCGATATATCAAACCTGGAGGTCTGGTCATTGAAAAGAGGGCTTTCCCCTCCAGGGACACAGTCAGGGTTCCTACATGCTATGTAATTTTGACAGAAGAAATGTAACCCAACCCTGAAGTTATTTGTGAAGTTATGTTTCATATTTTGCTGCTGCCAATCCACAAAGAGAAGTACAGAATTATTCAGCATAGATGGGGCAACAGGAAAGAGTAATGGACTTGGAGTCAAGAGACCTGATTTGAAGACTTGTCTCTGATTATCACTCACAATGTGATAGAATATTAACCTTTTAGCTGTAGTTCCCTCATCTCTAAAATGGGCATAATGCTACCTTACAGAGTTGCCTTGAATATTCTTTTAATCATAAAGATCTGCATAATGTGACCTAGTATCATTATCACCATATCTAATAATTCTTCACTGAAAAATCAGAATAACATGTTTCTACACCACATTCCTCTACCATCTCAGCTGAAGACTTTGCCTCATACTCCCTTAAAAAAAAATGAGAAAACAGAATACCAGGATACAAGTTCATACTACACCTTCAAACCAGTCAGTTAAACAAAATAAAAATGAGAACAAAATTTTTCAAGCATGATGTGCCAAGCACTGTGTACTGAGTACTGTGGCTATAAAGAAAGGTCAAAATAATCCTTTCTCTTATGTGGTTTATATTATTATGGAGACAATGTATAAATAACTGGGTATAAGATGTGTGCAAAAGAGATAGAACATTATCTAAGAGCAGAAGTTAAAAGCAGGCCTTATGAAGAAGTCAGAATTGGAGCAGAGTCTTAAAAGAAAAACAGGAAAATTATAAGGTTGAAATGAGGAGGGAGAGCATCTCTGGCATTTCATTCAAAACATTTTGTCCAGATAATAGGGTTTCTGTTCCAAATCAAAGCAGCTATAGTGAGGTAGTCTTCTTTCATCTATGGTCTCATAATAAATACTGACACATTCTTCAGCAGCTCCACAAGCCTCATGCATATGTGTTTTAAAAACTACCAACATCACCATTGCCACTTCCTAGTAAGAAAGCAGCTTTGGCAGATCAGGCCATGGTGGGGAGGGAGGTTCAATGAAAAAAATATAGAGTTGGGAATTGGGTTGTCATGTGCAAGGAACAGCAAGATGACCTGTATAGTTTTATCACAGATGACATGGAGAAGAGTGAAGCATAGGAAGACTGGAAAGGTAGGAAGGGACCAGGGTGGAAAGAGCTTGAAATGCCAGATAAAGGACTATGAAGCCACTGCTACTTACTAAGTAACAGGGATGACATGGTCATACTTGTGCTTTAGAAAAGTCATTTTGGCAGTTGAATTGAGGATAAATTGGTTTGGGGAGAGACCCTAGGCAGAGAGAACAATTAAAAGGCTATTCTAATAGTCCAGGTAAGAAGTAATGAGACCTGAATTCTGGGTCTGGCTACATATGAGACATTGTGAAGGCAGAAACAATGTTTGGAATGAATTGGACATAGGGGAATGAGAGTAAGGACTCAACAATTAAATGAGGCTTGGATGACTGAGAGAATGGGAGTGCCTTTGATAATTTTAGGAAAGTTTAGGAAAAGGGAGAGTTTGGAACAGGAGGGGAGTCAAATTCTGTTTTGGACACAGGCATCTTCTAGGGTTGGTTCACATTGGCTTGCAATCAGATTGTTAAATTTTTAGTATAAAAATTTTCAGCACATAAATCAGCAAATTCAGCTACAAATAAGACCTTTATCATTTTAATTGTCTAGACCTGAGAAAGTGATAGAGAAAATGCAAATTAAATGCAAATTAAACTTAAAAGTCTGTTGTGCATTTTTCCCCAGAGAACTACTTATTAAACATTTACTAGCACCCCCCTGCTTGGAAACATTAAGTTTGAAATGCCTATGAGATATTCACTGGTATAGGACTATAGCTTAGGAGAGTGACTGAGGCTACATATATGAATCTGAGAATCATCTGCATAGAGTTGATAATCCCATGGGAGCTAATGAGTACACTAAAGGAGATAGAATAGAGTAAAATAGGAAGAGGGTCAAAGATAAAGCCTCAGGAGGACACATAATTGACATGCATGAAGGTGTGACATGCAGGAAGAAAAAGCAGACCAAGACGTGGACAAACATTCAGGAGGAGAGCCAGAGAAAAAAGTGTCACGGAAAATCAACGAAGAGAGCATCCAGGAAGAAAAGGTGAACAACGATGTTAAATGTTACAGAGAGGACAAGAAGAATGATAACTGAGAAAAGATCGTTAGATTTGTCAATTGCCTCTTCTCTCTTTCCCATACTGCAAGCACTTTTTCCCATGACCAAGCACTAATCAAGCATGAGGAGTCACTCAATGAACTCTGGCCTTAACTGTATAGTAATAGAGTATGGGGGCTTCTATTGTTATCTCTTAGGTTGCTTACATGATGGACCTATCTCCTTTTCAGGTCATAGAGACAGCTGGAGGCACAGCGGATGGATCACTGGGCCTTCAGTCAGGAAAACCCCAGTTCAAATATGGCCTCAGACTCTTACTAGCTGTGTCACCCTGGGCAAGTCACTTACCCCTGTTTGCCTTAGTTCTTCAAATGTAAAATGGAGGAAATAACAGCATCTACCTTGCAGGGTTGTTGTTGTAAAGATCAAATGAAATAATGTTTGTAAAAAGCATTTGGCACAGTGCCTGGCATATAGTGGTCACTATATAAATGCTTATTCCTTTCTTTTTCTATTCCCCCATATATTGCTTTGATGATATCCTTTATGATGCTTCTCCAGTGCAACTTGCCCCTTGCAATATGGTAGAGTCAACTCATGTTCACCATGCACCTCTCCATTTCTTTTGGGGTGATCTGTAACTTTAATTCTTCCTTAACTGGTATACTAGACTCACAGTCATTGCTCTATAAGAGATTTCACATAGAGGTTTTTTAAATCAATGAAAAAGGTAAATAATATGTAATTTAGTCTTGAAACTATTTTATCTGCAAAGTCCAAATGCAAAAATTCTTCAACAAAGTGCTAAAATCTAAGGTGTTTTTTTTTGACCCTATATGTAAGGCTAGCAGGGCTCAACTAAAATTGTTCATCATCATCCTAATAATGTGGTCTAAAATTTTCTTTAGAATAATATGCTACAATTGTACAGACCTATGGCTATTAACTCAAGAATGAAATAAGCTCACAGAAAATCTATCTTGTAAGGATGCTAAATTTGCATTATTATTACATATATTTGTATCAGGGTAGGCAATGCATTCAGCTCAGTTTTCTATGCTTATATTTATGCAAATGTATATAATAATGCAAATTTCATATGCAATTTTATAGTTGTAAGAAGTCAATTATAATAAACACAATTTTTGTATTTCCAAGTGCAATTAATATTTCCTCTTGAACTGGAAATGGTAGATTATTAATTACCTGCTCTGCATTCTGCCACTTGTTATGATACCTTC
>CM053591.1:94545820-94579419 GCA_028646515.1 Pseudochirops corinnae
GGTAAATATTATCATGAACAAAGTTAAAAGTTGGAAATGTTTTAAAATATTGTAGAATCAGAGTATATAATCATCATAGGCAGACTTTAGATGTTCCTCCCTAACCCCCTTGTGACTTCAGTCACAAAAGCAGACTGGATTGCATCGGGAGCAATGGAACCATGTTTTCAATAATCCCAAACTGCTCCCTATACAAAAAACCATTTTGCAAATACCAGTATTCTTCCAATGAAACCCCATGTAGTTGAAAATGATAGAATATCACAATCTCCAAAGAATCAAAATTGCAGGTGACTGTAAGGGTAATAGAAGGATGCTTGGTGGTTGTAAATAGGTTGCAGCATATTACTGATAAAGACTTGTGCACTCATTGTGCTATCAAAGACAACTTATGAGGACAAGTATGATCAGAATGAGGGATGGACCAGGCATGCAGAAAAACTGAAGGATTACAGTTAGATAGCTGTAATGGTAAGGGAATTTGAAGATCTTCCCTGCCCCTTAATGGGCCTCAAGTGAAACGCAACAGGAAGGGCATGATTGGGGTGAGGTTTGTTTTTCAGGAAGGCCCAAACCTTTTGTGACTTTGTAATTAGGCAGTTGGTCATAACAGTTGTGATTTACTCTTACCCTGAACTAGGGTATAAATACTCTGAGGTGACGTTTTGCTTTGGGTCTCACTTATGGGAAGAGTTGTGTGATTTAGTCAGATGAGACTCTGAGTAGCTGTTGAGCCCCCCAGCTTTGAAAACCCAGATGTTGGTGCTTCTCTCTTTGGTAACTATGTATGTATGTAATGGTCACACAGCTAGAAACCTGCTCTGTTGAATTGTGTTATTTTCTCTGTCTTATGTATATGTTTGATTAAATATTGTTGACCTCTTTAAAGTTGCTTTCCTTTAGTAAAGCAGATCAGGTAACTTGTGCTAGCAGCCATCATGGGTATGCTAGGATTCTTGCTGTTACAATAGCCTATGTGTTGCCTAGACATCTGCAAAATATTTTAAAAGGCCCTTATTGAAGGCCTTGAATTTTGGAGGAATTTGGTTCAGATCTTAGCTCTGGCATTTGCTACCTGTGTGATCTTGGAAGGGTGTGGGGAAGGCAAGGCAGGGCGGGTCAGAGAAAGGAAGGAGAATTTATTAGGCCTCTACTATGTGCCAAGCATTGTGTTAAGCATTTTACAAAAATTAGTTCTCTTGATCCTAACCACAAATGTGGGCAATTAATTTTATCTCATGAGACCTTAGATGAATCTTCAGGTGAGGATATTTGTGAATTGAAGGAGTTGGACTCAACAACCTCCATATATATATATATATATATATATATATATATATATATATATATAGTTCCAAATATGTGATCCTGTGGTACCATGTTGGTAAGATCCTTATGGGAGAGTTTATGGAAGGATTTGGGTGAAAATTACACAGGACAAAAAGGGCATGGATACATTACAGTATGAACTGATAAAGAAAGTAGTCATATGAGTGACTTCATGGGTCCGTTAAAGTTGTGATTCTTCACTGGGGCATGAATATTCCCTTTTGTCTCAATAAAATCTCCTTAGGTTAGAGATTGTAGTTTCTTCCTCTCTTTTTTAAGAAAAATCACTCACATCCTTCAATGTCTAAAATTATGTTTTATTTTCCATACCTTATTTGGTTTTTTGTTATATGTGTTTAAAAATTAGACCAGAATGCTTAAGGAAAAATGTTTATCCCCAACTTAAAAGGTAACATGTCAGAAAAAAATTATAATGCTAAGAGTTTTTTTACATCTGCTTTGTTATAAACACTGTTTCATGAATTTCTATCACCACTACCCCAACTCTCTTATCTCCTTCATCCCTTATATGTCCATGAATGAATGAATGGAAAAGCAGTTACTGAGCAACCACTATGTACCAGGAACTGAGCTAGGTGTTGAGATACAAATAAAAAATATGACAGTCCCTACTTCAAGAAACTTACAGTCTAATAAGGGAAAACACATAATATTTTGAGAGTATAGGGGATTGGTGGCTAGGAAACGGAATTTTGGTTTGGAGAATAAGAGGAATTCTAAACAGAGCCATAAAGCCTAGAATTTTCAACATCCCAGTAGCAAAAGTATTACTAATTTGATTTGATTGCTGTTGGGAGATCAGTTCAATTCAACTAACATTTTAAAGCACCTACTGTACTAAGCACTAGGGACAAAAATAAGAAAAATTTCAAGAGATGGAATGCAAATGGTAAAGAAGGCAGATGCCAACGTTGGCCTGCATTTCTTGGGAAATGAGTAGATGTGATATGAAACATGGCCTGAGGCTAACACACTCACTACTCATGAAACAGAAGAGCTCAGATTCAAAGCATAGATCTGAATCTTAGTGGATCAACTTCCCCAAGCAGGGGATATGGTCTCTGAAGGTCTGGTTTAGTGGGTGCTGTTCCATGTGAGAAGAAGGTGAACTACAGTATACCTCTGGTTATCTAGGGAACCCTCAGGTCTAAATTCTGTTTTTGCTCCCATCTGTCCAAAAATATTTATTTCCTATATCTCATATTTCCTCAGGGATCAGCTCTTTACTGATGATAGATTATTCGATCTACTAACTGGTGCTAAGGTGATAAATCACTGATATTAGCTGATGATTTCTTCCAGGTAAGATATCAATCAAAATGTATTTATTTAACAACTGTGTGCCCAGCAATATGTCAAGCACTATGGGGGGGACTCTTTTTTTTAAACCATGTTATTAACAATCCAACATGTATTTTATAATTTGCTCCTACCTAGAGTATGGAATGAATCACAATATAGGTTTAATTAAAGTCAAGTCAACTAGCATTTACTAAGGTTAAGAAAACTTGGAGAAGAAGGAGGAGTCTGTGTAATAAATGACTTTAGGAGCCAAAGAAAGAATGTTGTTTTAGATACTGGAGATAATAGGAAGCCACTAGAATTTATTGAATAGGGAAAATGATTCAGTCAGTTTCATGATTCTGAGTAATCACTTGGATAGCTGAATGGAGGATTGATTGGAGTGAGAAGAGATTTGAGGCAGGGAGACAAACCAGAAGATTACTGATTTAGTCCAGGCAAAAAATTTTTTGTTTGTTTGTTTGTGTGTTTTGCTTTCTAACTCATAGCTATCATAAGACCTGAGGAAAACTATTTAACCTCTTCGGGTTTTATATTTTCTTATCTGTAAAAAAAAAAGGGGAGGACACACCAAAGAGGACACAAAGCTAGTCTCAAAGTCAAAAATACCTGACTTCAACTCCTGCCTCTTGACCCTAGGGAAGAAACTTACTTCCAAGAGCCCCAGGCAGCTGTCCAAGACTATAAATTCCAGGACAGCTGCTGATCTCTATTGGTGGAGGAAGTTTCCTTACTGAGAGTTCCCTGGACCAATTAAATCACAGGTTTAATTAAGTTTAAAATAATTAATATTAATAATGATGATAAAAAATAAGTGGCCACAAAACAACTAAAAACTAATGTTGCAAAATAATTTTAAAAAAACAATTTGACCCTAAAGATAGCATATGAGATATTTTCCCCACTCCTGCTTTGCAGAGGTAGGGAGAGTCCATCACTACACAGTCAGATTTTTTTTTTTTTGGTGATGTATGCTCAATACTGATAATCATTTTGTCTTCTTCCTCTTTTTTAAAAAATTATTTGTTATAAGAGATAGCCTTCTGGGAGAGTGGGAAAGAAAAGGAATTTGAGGGAAAATCTAGGTAATCTAGAAACAAAAGAGATATACAATTTATTTTTCAGAAGAAAAAGATTAAAGAGGTTAGAGTACACGGAACCAGCCTCTAAAGTGTTTCCTAGCTCTAACATTCTAAGATTCCATGTTTGTCACCTTGCCAGGCCCTGTGGTAGTTTAGGATGGAGGTAGGGGCAGGGGGGAGGGGTAAGGAATTTCAGACCTGTGATTTCAATAGTGTGGACATCAACTTGTGATCAATGCCGTTCTGTTAACTACTGTACAACTTAGCCTTAAAAGGTAAGTAACCTGGGGCACAGAGAAACTAAGGGACTTACCTAGGATACTACAGCTAATATGTGTGAGAAGCAGAGCTTGAATCCAGGTCTCCATCTATTATACTACACTGCCTCTGGGAGATACCAGAAGTATTTGACCCTGCTCTTAAGGATTATGAGGAACTTGAGAAGGATATATGCATGAAGTAATAGTGAACAATACAAACCAAAATATGGGTGTCCAAAAAGTCTTAGTGCAGTTTTAAGTCATTAAAAGCTATTTAATATGCTAATAGATATTTAATAACTTAAAACCACACTAAGACTTTGGGACACTTTATATCACTAAGTTGTAAAGAGAGATTATCAGAGATGATGATCGATGGCTATTGTAGTAACAGGACAAGAGTGATCCAAGGTTGGCCTTAGAAGTGTAGATTTTTTATGAATAAAGGAGAGGGAATGGTCACTTCACATGGGTGAAATAGTTTAAGTAAAGACAGAGTGGAAATGAGAACGGTACTACAGTAGAGAGAAAGCTGGACCTAGAGGTAGAAGACCTGAATTTAAATCCTATCTCAGATACTTAATAGCTCTGAGACTCTGGGTAAGTTCATTGACTTCTCTCAACCTGGTTTCTCTTCTGTAAAATGAGGGAAATCATATCACTTGTTTCACAGAACTGTTATAAGCATCAAATAAGATAATGCAGGATGTTCCAAAAGTCAGTGCAATATTAAGCCATACTAGATTAAAGCTGCTTTAAAACCTACGGAGTATCCTATATACATAAAACATGCTGCAAACCTTCAAGTACTACATAACTGATAGTAAGAGTAGTAACAATAAGCATGACTATTATTAATTGTTACTTTTTTAAGAGAATGAGGTTAAGCTTGACTGAAAGGATGGCATGTGTGAAATGAACACAGATAAGAGTGAATAGATAAGGTGAGTTCAGATTCTGAATAGCTGTATACACTAGTTAGAGGAGACTGGACTTTATGTGAAGGGCAAACGGCAGCCACAATTTGGTGTGCTTAGAGCTTTTCCTGTAGTAAACGCCCTCTGTACAAAGAGGCTATGTGGATCATGCCTCATTTCCCCTTCCTATCTGATGCTGCCAGGTGCCAGTTCTGAAACCTCTAGCAATTAGGACATGATGTTTTCACAGAACCTGTCTGTGGCTATCGCGATAGTTGCAAGCAATCTTGTTTCCTCTGTCCCTAATGCGCAAGTGAATCATTTTAGGGCATTGCTAAGTCAAGGTCAGTGTGCTTCCTAGACCTTATTTTTCTTTTCTCTTTTTAAAAATTTATTTACTTATTTATTCACTTTATTTATTTACTTTTAGTTTACAATGTTCAGTTCCACAAGCTTTTGAGTTCCAAATTTTCTTCCCTTCCCTCTCCTTCTCCTATGGCAGCACACAATACAATATAGGTTCTACAAACACCTTCACACTAAACGTTAGTCAGGTTGTAAAAAAAGGATTTTAACCAATGGAATGAACAACAAGAAAGAAGGAACAAAACAAAACAAAAAAGAGAGCAAGTGGTTTGCTTCAATCTGCATTCAGACTCTGTAAATCTTTCTCTGGATGTGGATAGCCTTTTCCATCATGAGTCCTTTGGAGCTGTTTTCCAACCTTGAATTGCTGAGAATAGCCTAGCCTATCAAAGTCAGTCATCACAGACATGATATGTCTGTATTGTGTACAGTGCTCTCCTGGTTCTGCTCCTCTCACTCAGCATCAGTTTATAAAAGTCTCTCCATATTATTATGAAATCAGTCTACTCCTCCATTCATATACCACAACTTGTTTAACCATTCCCCAATTGATGGGCATTCCCTTGATTTCCAATTCTCTGCCACCACAAAAAGAGCTATTATAAATATTTTTGTACATATGGGTCATTTTTTTCCTTTCTTATCAGGACCATAACAACCAGCTCTAGGCAGCCAGGTCTCAATGAAGCAAGTGGTTACAGCTGTTTACTAAAGCTCAGCTAGGGGCTGTAATAAAAGAAATGAGATACTGGTATCTCTCACTATATAGGAATAACATCTTTCTGAAAATCAACGAATGAAGTTCTGCACGTTGATGTCAAATAGAAAATAGACTGAAGATTCCTTGAGGGCCTTTTTTTTTTTTCATTTTTCTATTCCCAGAAGCTAGCACAGTCCCTAGAATAAAAACAAAGATGACTCTTCTACCTTGAAAAGCTAGAAGAATCATGGTACTGTTAATAGAAATGGGATGGCATAATATCTGCTTTGTGAGCAGGGACTTTTGGAGACAATTTAATATTAAAAAAAGGAGACAGGAACTAAAAACTGTATGTCAAGCAAGCTATATGATGTATTGAGAGAAGTTCTGTTTTTTAGCAATCCCAGCATCTGAGTCTCTATTACAAGTACAGACAGGCCCAATCTTTTGCACCACCAGGAGAATGTATTTTATTTGAGAGTATAAAGATATTAAATGTTTAATGTTTATGGAAGATATACTTGAAACCAAGATTACGACAACATAGTCAATTATTTTTACTTTGTGACTCTTTTTCCTTTACATAAATTAATTTCAATGTGTAAAATGTTCAAATTTTCCAGGTCCTCACTCTGTCAAGTTTCATTCTCATTCACTTTTCCTCTTGCATAATTTACATGAATTCTATTATTTTCATTCTCCTATTCTCAATTTCCAATATTTTGTAAAGCCTTCCTAGAATTCTTTATATTCTTCATACTCTTCAATCTAAAAGATGCTCTAGTATTTCATTAGAGAGCGTGAGGCTGGTGACTCTGCACAGCCCTCCCTCACTTAAATTCAATTCACTTTCAAGTCATGGTATTACCTTACTGATGTCATGGTCCCCTTCAAGAATGAAGGACAAACAGCATCAACAACAAAATATGCATGTACCAAAATTTAACTATTCTCCCATTGCTGAGCATTTGGATTGCTTCATTTTTTTAAAAAAAAGTACAAATAACATTGCTAACAAAATCTTCGAGAAGGTATCTTTTTGTTGTTGTTTAACTTTGCAAGGGTATATCCCCAGTAACGAAATTGTGAGCTGTTTGAACTTGCCCAAATTGGACACTTATTAACAGAAGTAAATATTTCACGCCTGGCTGTGGGGAATGGGGATATACACAAGACACACTTTTAAGTTCAATCTATATTATAAATGTTTTCTCCATCACTTTTTAAAGTGTATAACTATCAACCAACAAAGTCAAGCCCTGATTTCTACTGTTTCCTGATTTCTGAAATGTAAATACTCACACTAAAAATTTAACAACTGGGCCTCTCCCAATTCAAACTAAATCTAAGACTTACTGACTTTCTATATGACCTTGAATAATTTACTTTACCTCTGACCCTTAGACACTTATAAAATGAAGTGATGAGTCTAAATGGAATGGTCTAAGATATTTCCAGCCCTAAATACCAGGGTTTTCAATGTCTCTATTATATATCATCGTTTCAATGAACCAAGATTATCACAACATCTTCCCGATATTTCTTCCCATTTGTGGGACCTCAGTCTAATTAACTTGGGGGGAAACCTTGGCCTCAGTTTCTTCAAATGAAAAATTTAAGGGGAAGGGTTAGACTGAATGACTACTAAAGTGGCTCTAAGCTCTAGTCCTATGGTGCAGGAGATGGGGGGAAGAGGTAAAATGAGCAGTTATTAAGTACTTAAATATGTACCAAGCACTATTCTAAGCATTTTATAAATGTTATCTCATTTGATTCTCACAACAGTCGTGGGAGTTAAGAATTATTATTATTCTCATTTTGCAGTCTAGAAAACTGAAGCACATAGAAACTAATGGCCCCATAATCCTATAACCTACAATCCCAGGTAAGGCCAGGTATTCCAAGGCAGTCTAGGAGTTATCTAGTTGCTGGTCTCTATATGAATAACTTGGTGAAAAAAATGAAATTTTCACTTGTTTGTGATGAATTGTCAACCTGAAGCTACTTCTTGAAACGAAAACCATATTTCAACACCAATATTTTTCTAGTGAAATGTACTTGTAAATCATAGTTAAAGCATAAAACCAAAAAATATTTTTGGGAAAGAAATGAGTAAAACAGAGAGGCACCTATGTGGCACAATAGATAGAGAGCTCAGCCTGAAACAAATCTGGCCTAA
This sequence comes from Pseudochirops corinnae, assembly GCA_028646515.1. Classification (NCBI taxonomy): domain Eukaryota; kingdom Metazoa; phylum Chordata; class Mammalia; order Diprotodontia; family Pseudocheiridae; genus Pseudochirops; species Pseudochirops corinnae. Next base: position 94,553,977 of record CM053591.1, read on the forward strand.
GAAACTGTGACCCCGGGCAAGTCACTTAATCTGTTTCTGCATCCATTTCCTTAACTGTAAAATGTGGATAACAGTATCTACCTCTCAGAGTTCTGCAACTCAAATGAGATAATATTTGTAAAGTACCGTACAGTAGATACTCTATGAATGTTAACTCCCTTCCACCTAAAACACAACCAGGAAATGCATGATAAAAAAAGGAAAAGAGAATAATTGAGTCAATCATGTATTGAAAATCAGGAGTAGATGGACAACCAGAGGGCCACATAGATATATACCTGTCATGTAGAATGTTGGCAGACCTCCAGAGTTTGGGATAAATCTTTTATGGAGTATTGAGTTGCCTAGGATGGCCAGCTGTGGATGGGTGGTTATTGGGGCTTTAGAAATAATATTCCTATCAGAGGGATCATAAATCTCAGGAAGTAATGAAATATAATAATAACCCAACAAACATTTACATAGTGTAAATGTGCCAGGCACTGTGCCAAGCACTTTACAATTATTATCTCCTTTGATTCTCAAAACAACCCTGGGAGGTAGGTGTTGTTATTATCCCCATTTTACAGATAAGGAAACTGAGGCAAAAAGATGTCAGATGAATTGTCCAGGGTCACACAGCTAATAAGTGTCTGAGGATAGATTTCAATTCAGTCCTCCTGAGTGCAGGCCCACATCTCTAACTACTATACCACCTAGCTACAATATAATTACTTAAAGATTTCTCTTGTTTCAATACTTCTAAGATTTGTGATTTCATCAGTGTGTTGATAAGCTCACTAACACAGGTTAAAACTCTTCAATGCCTTGTTATATAATTTCCATTAGTTGCTAGGGGAAAATAACAATCACTACGCAGTGACTGATCATTTGGAGGTGAGTTCCTCTAAAAGCAGATGAACTGCTAAGTACAGAAGAATTTCCATTTTGGCAGGTCCTATCAGAGGTCATGCTTGGCTAATAAAGCCTTTGAGACAACTGCTTAACTTCATCTAGACACAGCACTCGAGTTGGGAATATTGTTATTGTTGTTAATGTTACTCCTTAGGAGTAAAATATAATTATACCATTACATTATTGTGATAATAATAACATAGAAGCACTTTAAGATTTGCAAAGCTCTGTAAATATGACCTCATTTATGCAACACAATACTGTAAGGTAGTAGCTATCATTATCCCCATTTTACAGCTGGGGAAGATGAGGCTGAGAATGGTTAAGTGCCTTGCCCAGGGTCATATAATTAATGTGTCTGAGGTACTCGAGGCATTTGAACTTAGGTCTTCCTGACTTCAAATACAGCACTCTTACCAACTGAGCCATTTAACTGCCATTGAGAATAAATCCTTTATTTCACAAACTTAAATTTTGTGATGCCACAAAAAAGGTCAACTTCGTTCTATTATTTTTGAGGTGTATTCACTGTTGACACTGGATTGTATGACACATCTTATTTTTGCATTTTCTTTAAGAACACAGGAGCTTAAAAGCTGGCAAAGTCAGCTCAACAGGATGTTTCTTTGTTGAAAGTCCTTGAAGAAATCATCCAGAAGCTTCTTTATTCTATTGACTCTGTTCCCCGAGTACATATATACAATAGATACAAGAATATGGGCCACTGTAAAGTCAGCACTATTCTAAACTCAACAGTGAAAACTAAATATCAGTAAGACAAGGAGACTGCACAGGTTGTAAGTACTGTCAGAAGGACAGAGGGTGTCTTTTTCTTTTCTTTTTGTCTTTGCATCTCTAATACCCAGTATACCATGCATAAAGTCAGTGCTTAATAAATGTTTGCTGAATTGAATTCAATCAGCCTGTCCTCAGATTCTGCAGGCTACACAGAATTTTCTAACTAGAGGCTGATTTACATGTGAAGAAAAGACATAAGCAAAAATGTTATTATTTGAGCAACCCCTCAACAAGACCTCCATTTCTTAGGTCTATCTTAATTAAATGCAACAAATATGTATTCATTACCTACTGTGTGCAGAGTACTGTATGTGAAATACAAAGTTTAGCTAAGACTGGATCCTTTTCCTCCAGGGCCATACTGGAACTTAAAAGGTATAGTGGATCATATACAAAGGATAGGAATAGAGACTAGAACTACGCCTCAGTAGAAGGAACTCCCTAGTAAGGAAATTCTCTCCCCCATTTCTCTACCAATACAAGCTAATATCTTCTCTGCCAATTATGGTCTTAGATGCCCAGTACATAGAGAGGTTGAGTGACCGTTATCCAGGGTCACATAGCCAATATATGTCAGAAATAGGTCTCAAAACCAAATCCCTTTCTGTTTTTTTTCCTTAATTTTGAATTTAAGAAATAAAACAAGCATTTCCTTAACATAGTTGAATGAGGCAAAAACATAATTGCATACAAAACTGTAAATCTATTATGTACAACTTATTGTTCCTTTTAAATATATAATAAAGTTATCATGTAACTTTTCCTGGCTTTGAGACCTGTTCTCCATTAATCATACCACACTGTCTCTTGACATGTATATCTATAACATAAAACCTGATCAGCATTCTGGATCTTAGGATTTTAGACCAGAAAAGGCCCTTCAAGAATATCAAGTACAGTCCCCTCATTTTACAGGTAAGGGAAACTGAGGCCCAGAGAAATTGTACAGCTTGCTCAAGGTCATAAAATAGTAAGAGTTGTAAGAAGTAGAGGTAAGGAACCCAGAGAACCAAAGCACAGTTTTATGTAAGATCCAAAGTGGCTGACAGGGGAGATCAGGGTCCATGCCATTGCCATCCAAGGCCTCTAATTCTAAACTCCAAAAATATTTAGTCTCTAATATTATGTTGGGAAGAAGTTCATAGGCTCTTGAGATCAAAAATCTAGAGCTGAAATGGACCTCAGAAGCCACCTAGTCTCATTTCTGAATTTCCTCAAAAGTCATCCCTTGGAGATGACTTTGCTTATAATATTTGAGGAAATTCAGTAAACATTGTTATTCAGTACATGCCAATGTATGAGGAAGGCACTGTGCTAGGGTATGATGGAGAGGTACAGATTCATAACTAAGATATGGTCTCTGGCTTACAGTTTCAGCTCAAGACAACTTGAATTTGGATATATACTTCATGTTTGTTTTTAAAATTCTGTCATATTACTTTATATTCTGCATACTATAACAAGGTATGATGACAGATTGTACACTGACTTAAAGCAGAAAGAAAATTTATATAATGTTCAGTGTTTTCGCTGTAGTGTTTTTAAAAAAATATATTAACATATTTTTTGGAGTTATGCCCTCCCCTATAATACATACAGGATAAACATATGACAGATGTGCAAAGTTATTCATTCATTAAAAAAAACTACTGGAGAACTGGAGAAGCAGTCAAAGAAGGAAATTTGAGAAAGAAAAAAGTGACTGAATCTTTAGGGCCACAGAGGCTAGGAATTCTTATTCTAAATCTTAATATTTTTATAAATCATGGTTAATAAGCAAGTCATTTTTTATTCTCTTTTCTTTAGTAATATCAACAACCTGACCTACATAATTGAGTTTTTAAAAGAAGTAATAAAAATTATGTTGGGAAGAAGTTCATAGGCTCTTGAGATCAAAAATCTAGAGCTGAAATGGACCTCAGAAGCCACCTAGTCCAAACCCTTATTTTATAAATGAGACCCAAAGAGGCAAATTGATTTTCCCAAAGTCATAAAAGGAGTGAGAATCAAAGACAAGGTTTGATTTTTTTGACATTAGGTTTCCTTATTTCACCAAGGTTAGAAGTGTAGTGGTCACTCAGGACTGAAGCTCTGACCCACTCTGTTTCTCACAGATTTAGAGGGTTTGTCATCTGTATAGGTAAAAAAGAATGAATGTCCTAAAGCAGAGGTCTAACCTTGTTAGTCTCCTGTTCAATAAATGCAGGTATTAAATACATACTTCTGTTTGGTATTCAATGCCCTCCATAACTTGGCTTCAGCCTACTTGCCCAGTTTTATTGCACTTCACTCCCTTTTGTGCACTCAGAAGTCTGGGCAAACTTTTTTCCTTTTTTTTTTTTTTTGTTTATGCTTCTTTTTGTTTATGCTTCTTTAGGCAGCTTGTACACCCACCCACCCACTCTGCCCCTCCAACCACACTCCCTGGGTTTATCATGTTGGTGCTGGACTTAGTAGGGATATTAATTGGCTTTAGCCCCACTGCAGCTCAGAACTCCTGAGCTCAAGCATTCTCCAACCTCAGCCTCCTCAGCAGTAGGCAACCATCATGCCTAGATAGAGGAAAGATTTTAACCTCCTCCAACTCCAGAGAGAATATTTTTTCCACAATTACTCCTCTATAAAATACTTTCAGATGTATCACCAAAACGTTTAAACTATCAATTTTAAAATCCAGTGTCATTGTCTAACTAATGAAGTAACTTGGTTAACTAAATCAGTAAATTTCTGAATCTCTGAACTATTCTGACAGCTCCTTCACATGTACCCTGTGGGATCCAGATGTCCTAGTAAGTTCTAACAGGAATGGTGCTGGGAGCTACAATCAATCCTACCAGCATTTGGCCTCTATAGAAAACCTCATTTGCAGAAAGAGTTCTTATGTCTTCATTCCTTTCCAAAGAGGGTTTTCCCACTTAAACCAAAACTTTTACAATGTTTCACAGTTTAACTACCATCCTCTCTCAGAAATATCCAAATTCCCACCAACAAAAATACTTCTAATATAGAAGATTCCTTGCTGGTACCTTGGTCTAGAGCTGCTTTGGAAGGAAAGGGAAAAAATGTCTACCATAAAATATATTTCTTTTTTACCTTCTTCCATAGAGACTTAGCATTATATCTTCATTTATTCAAATGTTGGGACCCCACTTTGTAAAATAATTTTTTTTTCTTTTTGTAAATACTCAGCTCAATCATATCACTGAACGATTAAGTGAAATGAATAAGAAAGTTGAGCTGGATGATATGGGAAATCAAACCAGCCTACAGATGAGACATTCAGACGGACAGAAGTATGTCCCTACTAAGTATGTATGTCCACCTCCTGATGAGGTGCTGACACAATTGTAAATAATGGAAAATCTGTCTTCATCATTCCATCACATTGTTTGCCACTCTTCAGCATTAGATATCAGGAGAAAATGTATCTGACACTCAGAGAATACAATAAAAGTAAATAATATAGAAAAAAAATGTGGAAAGTATGGTTTGGAGGTTAAAAACAAAACAATTTGAAGTTTTTCTTTTGGAATGGATGGTTTAAAAACTTCCTTCACTAAATTTTGTTCTGCTGTCATGCCATGGCCTGTAGGTGAGCCTATATAGAAATAAGTGCTTCTCTGATCATCGAGAGAGTATGATCTGAATTTTTCTTCAGTTGTTTTTTAGCCATGTCTGACTCAGTGACCCCATTTGGGGTTTTCTTGGAAAAGATACCAGAGTAGTTTGCAATTTCCTTCTCCAGCTCATTTTACAGATGAGGAAACTGTGGCAAACAGGGTTAAGTGACTTGCCCAGGGTAACACAACTAGTAATTGTTTCAGGCCTGATTTGAATTCAGGAAGATGAGCCTTTCCGACTCCAGGCCCAGACCTCTATTGACTACACATCACCTACCTACTGGATTTGAATGCTCCTGCCCCAGTTTCTTCACTGATAAAATGCAGATATTTGCATCACCTACTTCACATGGTTGTAAGTAAATCATTTTAAGTAAACAATTTATATGTGAGGCCTTAGTGTTATTTATTCTCAAAGACTAGAGCAGCAGGGCAGAAACAGGCAAGTACTATCAGGCTGGAAGTGCTTTGAGCATTAATTAGCCCAGAAATATACAGATTTTACATCGGTTTCAAGAAGCAAAATGCCAGGTGATTATTATTACCTCTTTTGGTCGCAGCATTTTATGAAGATAATCTAATCAGGTTTAGAGGGTTTGTCATCTGTACAGGTAAAAAAGAATGAATTTCCTAAAGCAGAGGTCTAACCTTGTTAGTCTCCTGTTCAATAAACACACGTATTAAATACATACTTCTGTTTGGTATTCAATGCCCTCCATAACTTGGCTTCAGCCTACTTGCCCAGTTTTATTGCACTTCACACTCCCTTTTGTGCACTCTGAAATCTGGGCAAACTTTTTTTCCTTTCTATACCTCTACCAGAGACTCTATCTGCTACCTCCATGCTTTTATAGGCAGTCTCTCTATTCTAGTCTAGTCTTCCCTTGTGCATCTTAGAATACAGTAACTATTTTCTTATAAAATTTAATTCAATGTTCACCCTCTCATGAAACCTTTCCTTATTCTACTAGCTGCTAATGGCTGTATGCCTCAAAATTTTTTTCCCTGTATTTACTTTATGTATTTTAAATTATGTACATGTTGTCTCACTTGCCATACAGTAAGATTCATGAGAGCAAGGACTGTTTGATTTCTGTCTTTCTATTTTCAAAACCTAGCACAGTGCCTGACACTTAGTAAATGCATAACAAATTGAAATCTATCGAATGCCCAGAGCCACAAAAGTCACACACAGATCCTTGAAGTAGTGATGTATGGACATTAGCTTATAGCACATTAGAATGTGATAACTAAAACCAAATTGTAGATTTACTAGAGATGTTTAAATCTTGTTAATATATATATATATATATATATATATATATATATATATTCATTCTAATGACCTGTTATTGGCCATTGGGGAAAATAAAATCTTTACAATTATTTTATCACTAATTTTTGCCAGATTGGTCTTTACCAACAAAACTACTACTACCAACAACAACATTTATATAGCACTTACTACTGCCGGATGTTGTGCTAAGCACTATACAATTTTATCTCATTTGATCCTCACAACAGCCCTGAGAGGTAGGTGCTATTATTATCTATATTTTTACAGATGAGGAAATTGAGGCAAACAGAAGTTAAGTGACTTGCCCAGGATCACCCAGCTAGTAGTGTCTAAGGCCATATTTGAACTAAAAATAGTGAGTCTTCCTGCCTCCAGGCCAGGCCCACTATCCACTGGGCCACCTACCTGACTTCACAGAAACAAGTGAATCCTCAACATAAGTTAAAGTCAAAGTACACTAACAGCTTTAACAGGAAGCAACTCTGCTCTGATGAAGCACCATTGAACATAAATATAATACAAAGTTTCCTGCTAATGGATTTACAATAGGAAAGACAGTAGAAGAGGAGGCAAGAGACAACAGTCATCTCATACTCAATCTGGCACAAAATGAACTTGTGATATTCCCCCCCAAAAAAATCTTTATCTTTTCTCAGCTTCTCAATTACGGTTGAAGGTACCTCTGTCTCACAACTTGGACATCACCTCAACTCCTAATTCTATCTCACCCCTCACTACCAGTCTGTACCCATTTCCTGTCATTCTACCTTAATAATATCTCTTATGTACCTATTCTTCTTCCCATTCTAACACCTTCACTGCTCAGGTGAAAGCCCTTAACACTTCACATTCAGACTATCAAAATAGAATCTTGATGGATCATCCTGCCTGAAGTTCCAGAGACAGACTGAGAGAGACGTATAAATAAAAATAACAGTAAGTAACATTTACATAACTGTTACTAGGAGTCAAGCACTGTGCTAAACACTTCTCAAAGATTATCTTGTGTGATCCTCACAAAAACCTTAGAAGGCAAGTGCTATTACTGATTTCATTGTACAGGTGAGGAAACTGAGACAAAGAGAGGTCAAATGAATTGCCCAGAGTCACATAGCTAATGTAAATATCTGAATCTGGATTTGAACTCAGATCTTCCTGATCCCAGGCGCAGTGCTCCATCCACTGCATCAGCTAGCTGCCAGTTTTTATATATTTAAAGGATGGACTCCATCTGAAACTAAATGGTTCTGTGTATGTTTGCTTACATAGTTAAAGCTGAGAATCACACTGACTCTCATAATTAGAAGAGATTTCAGAGTCCCTCTCCCAAAACACAATGATCCCTAAGATCAACCTAAAAAGTGGTCACACCGTCTTTGTACAAATTCCAAAGAAGTTGACAGAACTCCAAAGAAGGATGACATACTTCCTTCAAAGGAAGCCTAAAACATTCTCAGATAGAAGAATTTCTACCCTAATATAATATCTAAACCTAATTTTTTAGAAAGTTCTTCCCTGACTAGAACCTAAATTAATCTAGCATAATGTATGAAGCCATGGAATCACAAATATGTGCTTGCCATTTCCTGTCCTAGATCTTGAGTAACCATAACTTAGGTAATATGCCCTAGAACTTTGTCAAGGATGGAAGTTAAATCCATTGTCCCATAATTATAACTTCTATTCACTTTTTCTTTTCTTTTTCTCTGCTTTGGAGGAAATCAGGATATTAACCCTTCTCTAATTCTGTGGTACCTCTTTGATTTTCCATGTTTTCTTAAACATCCCTAATGCTTGAAAATTACATGGTAATCATATCTACTAGTTGAACCAAGGGATAAAGTTCATCTGGGTCAGATGACCTCAATTGATCATAGTTAATTAAGTGATTTCTTTTGTTATTACATACCTATCTTAGATTTCAACCCCATATTAGACTTAGTATCATACCAATCACTCTTATCAGCATGCCTCTCTCTTTCCCTCATTAGAACTTTAAAAAAACAAAAGCAAAAATTTCAGTAGGTTTTTTGGTCAGTCTTAGTTCATTTGGTGTTTTAACATTCCTCACTATGGAAACTGTATGGTCCTCAGTATGGGACTGTGCCAAACTTTTGTATCCATCCTCTCTTCCCTACTCTTGCTTAAATCTTCTGTATTAGCCTTAAAGGAATTTAAGTTGATTGACATGCAAGCACATTTACCTCTTTAAATGGTAAGTTTCTTCCTCATCAAAAGTTTCATCTGTGTGTCTTAGTACTCCATTACTGAGAGCTTCCCATCCTTCTTGGGTGTGGCTTCCCCTACAGAATTTTAGGACATGGGATTCCACCTATCTTTTCACCGAGTTCTTTAAAAAGCTGCTCTCCCAAAGCCTAGGTTACATGTCAGCCTATCCCTGGCTTTTCTACAATGTATGCAAATTCTAAAAAGAGATTGTCCCTTTTCCCAAAAATTTCCATCATTTCCAGCCCATCAACTAGCTACTAAAGTATCCTAAATGGTCTTCCCAACTCAAGTCTCTCCCCTTTCCAACCCATGACTCACACCATTGTCAAAATAATCCCCCTAATGTCCTAATCTGACAGCCTTGGTCTTAACCTTATTTCCCTGTATATACTATATGTTCTAGTCAAACTGGATTAGTTTCTCTATTTTGTCTTGCATTCCCCCAGTTGCATGTATTCTTGCAAACCAATGTTCATATCATGAGTACACTTCTTTTTTTAATCTCCTTCTGTCAAAATACTTCTCTTCTTTCAAAGTTCAGCTCACAAACCCCTTTCTATATGAAGTCTTCCTTGAACTCTTCAGCTTAAAGTCTTTTCCTCTCTTCTCAATTTTTCCTAGTGCATCTTGTTTAGATTTCTCCTTTAATCCTATAACAATGTGTCTGTACACATGCTGGATGATGTTTTAATAGAATGTAAGTTTCTATTGGGAAAGATCTATTTCTATTTTAATCCTGAGTCAAGCACAATACCTTGAATGCATTAGATATCTAACCATTTTTGTTGAATTTGAACTAGATCTATTACATATAACAGGGTGCTTACCTTTGAGATGGTACCTATCATCAGTGTCATATGCTCCTTTCCTCTCCATTCTCACTTCTATTACCTTTAGCTCAAATTCTAATAGCCTAAGACATAGGCTACTGTGATAGTTTGTTGCTTGTTTTTCAGGTTTTTTGTTCATTTTGTTTGGCTGTTTGTTTTGGAGACAATTGGGGTTAAGTGACTTGCCCAGGGTTACACAGCCTAGTGTTTGAGGCCAGATTTCAACCCAGGTCCTCTTTACTCAAGGGTCAAGTCCTCTATCCAGTGGTCTACCTAGCTGCCTCTTGGAATAACTTTTTAACTGGTACTGGTAAGCCAGAATTTTTTTAAAAAACTTTTTTTTTAACTTTGAAGGCAGTGTAGTGACTCTCAAATCAGGGGATCAAAGTTCAAACCTCAACTCTCTAACTGTCAATGTTACCTCGGGCAAATCAGTCCACAAACATGTATTAAGTACCTACTATTTGCTAGGCATTATACTCCACACTGGGGATACAAATACAAAAATAGAATGAAGAGAAAAGAAAAAAAGGTAGTTCCAGATCGCAAGTTCCTGCCGGCAATCTAATGTGGAATGACAATACAATCTCGATAAACCTCAGTTTCCTCATGTGTAAATTGAGGGGATTGGACTAGATGCCTCCTAAGAGTCTCTTCCAGCTCCAGATTTATGATTCTATGTCTTTCTCAAACGATGAACTTGCCACCAGACTTCTAAGAATTGGAGTCCAATTTGTCATGAAACAAAGTGCAAAAGTAATGTTAACTAGGAAAAACTTGGATAATTTTGTATTGGGCTCTATTCTTTCATACCTAGAAATAGGACAAAAGTATATACATGCCATCCAGTCACTGAATGAGTTGTTCCATCACAGGTGTCTACTCTGTTTCTGAGAAATGGTTTTCAGGGCAGAACAATTATCAGTCAATTGAGATATATCCTAGCTGCCTTTGCTTCCCTCAGTTTAGCATTTCTTATCTACACACAAATCAAGTCACAACTTCACATCAGTTAAATAAATTTGATTTCTATTTTCTAGGGTAGTACTGGCATAAATAGCTAGGTTTTTTAAAGCAATCCTGCCCCTTTAAAAGCTGGATGGCATACGTGTTCTTACTCCCTGGGAATACAGAGAATAGTCTTTTGAAACTTGCCATCTGGTTTCCTGTTCATCCGGAACACTATTTATCCTAATATTGTGGGTATTCACAGAGACCAGCCTCAAGTGTACATTGACTACATATTAAAAACACACACAAATGTATTTATCATCCAGGATATTTTTTCCATATCTTGTTTTTAGAGATGTGGTTGGGGCACTGAAATACACTGATCTTGGTGGGAGTGGTGGGGGATAGAACAGGAAGGGGAAAAAAAGTAAAAGTTTCTAAAAGAAAAAGAAAAAAACAACCCTCAAGAATTCCTTAAATAAATCTTAGAAATGTAAAATTCTATACTGTTTTCAACATTTGTTATCATTTTTTAAAGTAAAGTAAAACTAGAAATTCAAAATACATAGATACTATGATGAAAAAGAAAAATGTATACACTGAAACAAGGCCTGAACAGATAGAAGTAGAAATCAAAAGGAAACAGTAAGGGACTGATAACTTAATTATTTTCAAGTAGAAGGACATTTTTTTTTAATGTAAATCTTTTCAAATGCTGTTTAGTTATTTGAAGTGTGGCATAAATTATTTTCCTTAAATAAGCAAGCAAAAAGCTTTTGTTTCTAACAAATATTAATACTCCTCAATATGATCTTATGAAAATGATCTTTCTGTAGACACTGATTTCCCTTCACTTGTTTTTCCCTCTAGAACTTGCCAAAGAATTATAACTAATAAGGGCCAAGTAAGAGAACAAGAAAGGTTTTCAGGTAAATCTGACCTACTTCTGAATAAATCCTTCTCTAATGAAGCTCGTTCGCTGCCTTTCTCATTCCCACATTTTCTAAACATTTCTGAAGCAACTGAAATTGGCTAAAGCAAAACCCCAGGGCTAGGAAGCCCAGGAAAAGATCTCCTAGACACCAATAAAGGGCCTCTCATCATTCCATTAGATGTTGCCCAGTTTCTAGTATTAAAGAACTGTAGCTAAAAGCTTTTTAGGGGCACTATTCACTAAGATTAAAATTTTCCCATTCTCTACATAGCCTGTTGGGCAGCAGAATAGAGTATTTTGAATATCATGACCTATTCAGAACCTTGACCATTATATTTCTAAAAGCAATTAACATTTGTAGTAATACAGACACATGTTTCATTACAACTGGAGTGAGCTTGGGCAAAAACTAGAAGGTCAAGTATAAGACTGTCATTTCATGTCCACTGCTACTATTTTCCCCTCAGTTTACTTGGTTGAGGCCACAGGCATTCTATAACTACACTTTATGCTTCCTGTTCTAGGGCCTTAAGTTTTTTCACACCTAGACACCCAGAATTTGCCATTGCCGTATTGTCCCCCTCATAAAAATATACTCATCTAATATGGTGTGCCCTGTGTAATGTTAGTGATAGTCAACTGAGAAACTAACCTGTGCTAGTGGGAGAGGACTAAAGGAAAAGACAGTTTCCAAACCATCCTTTCTTATATTGTAAATATAAGGAATTTAACTGAATCCTAGAAACTTCGTCCCTACTTTGGTCATCCTACCCAGAAAGGTGAAGAAAGCAATAGAAGTAAAAGACCATATAGCAGGCATGAATGACCACAGCAGATCAATGGGGGAATATATATAGGGACTTCATTGTGATGCTTCCCCAAATCATGCCACTTTAATACTCAGCAGAGTCACTGAAGCCGAGAGCCAACTTCTGTTGTCATATCTCCAACATTCATCCTGTTGCAAAATAACAACAACAACAATGCCAATAATAGTAAGAATACATGGAACAGGATATTGACAAGCAAAGCTCTAGGATTAGAGTTCACGAGGCAACTTTGGTTGGAAATTGAATGAATGGTAGAAAACGCTCTAGAAGTTATATATATATATATATATATATATATATATATATATATATATATATATATCTGTGTCAAATGTTGGCCTTCTTTAGTGCAAGGTTGGGATGGAGGAAAACAACTTGGATGTAACAAAAAATAAATAAAATTTTTAAAAAGGTTATATCAATCACTGTCATATGGATCCACTTACAATTCCTGTAACCTTCCAAATCAACATACACCTTCCTGTTATTGTCCTATGTATGTTGTCTCTTGCTCTAACAGAATTCAAGTTCTCAGAGGGCAGAATTTGTCCCATATTCACTATTTGCATATGTAGCATATAAAGCAGTGCCTTGCGTATAGTTAAGTACTTAATTTTTTTTCATTAAATAACAGAGCAACAAAATTGTCCATGTAGTAAATACACAGCTTAAAGGCAGGAAAACCAGACTGGGTTCAAGTCTCACCTGTGGCATTTGCTAGTTGTATGACCCTGGGTAAATGTCACTTAATGTCAACATTCCTGAAATAGTTCCTTTAGGATTTGACCATGTTATTCCCTTTTGTGATTCAATAAACTCCAGTGGCTCCCCATTACGTTCAAGGTTAAACATAACCTCCTCTGCTTGATATTAAAAGTCAGAACATAGCTCCAACCTGTCTACAACTTTATCACACATTATTCCCTTCTCCACATACTATGGTTCAATCAAACCAACTATATTAGTATTTCTCATACCTGGCATTCTGTCTCCTCTGTGCCTTTGCTCTAGCTATCTATCCTCCATACTTGGAATCACTTCCTCCACAAATCAAGCTTTCCTAATTTCTAGTTTCCTTCAAATTTCAGCTCAAGTTCCAACTTCTCCATTTAGATTTTCTTGATCAGCACCCCAGCATCAGCCGCTGGTACCTTTCACCTCCGTACCACCCATTATTCATTTTGCTTATAGTTATATATTTATATGTAAGCGTAAAAAGTCTTCTCTGGCTAGACTAAAAACTCCTTGAGGACAGGGTCTGCTTTTACGTTTTTGTTTATATATCTCATAGTGCCTGGAATAAAATGAGTGTTTTAAAAATTCTTTTTGATTGCGTGATTGAAACTGAGGTTATGATCTGCACTGTGGAGAGTTTTTACATAATAAATCCCAGATCCTTCATGCTCCAGTATTATTAAGGTAAAGTGTATTTATTCAGGTAAAAATTATTGAACTAGAAGTGTTCTGATTCAAGAGAATCTGAGATAATTAGTATTTAACCTGAAAAATTTTCCAATGTAGCACTTTTCAATCTCCTTTCCTTTTTTCCATTCATTTTCTATTAAACTCTCTCAGTAGATCATTGATATTATCACACACACACAAACGTGCACACACACACACACACACACACATCTCACACATTAGAGTATCAGTACTAGAAAATTCTGACATATGTAAAATATACTGAATAAATAAAGAAGTTTTTCACTGTTCAATTGTCCAATGCAAGAGTGGGGACAGAGGGTGGGGAGGGAGACTCTCATTGTCTAAAATAATGGTTATTAATACTGAGCATTTCTCATAGAGATTATAATAGCACCTACCTCTTTGGGTTGTTATGAGAATCAAATGAGATAATATCTGTAAAGCACTTAACACAGTGCCTGGCACACAGTAGCTATTGCTATTATTAATATAAACATTATTATTATTTGTCAAATGCCCCCCCATCTTGGAAACTGGATGGTAGAAAAGACAGAGCATCATTTGTTTTCTATGAATAACCTTCCCATAAATTTGGAGAACAGAAACATGATGTCTTCTTTTTATTTTCCCCTTTTCAAAAGGTTATGCTATGAATTATGGCTTATTTTAAGTTGTACAGTATATGTGAGAGTCATGCATGACCTGGTGTGAGCCAAGGACCATCAGATTTACATTATTACCACTGGAATGTGGACTGGCTGTCATATATTTTATTACTTGACAAGCACAGAACGTTAGGCAAGTTATATATTTCCTTTCCTAGAATGTCTAAAATCCTGTGCAGAATGATTAATTTTTGCTTGAATAAAACTAAAACCTACCAAATTCCATAAATCCACTTGAATTATAGGATGTATTCATTGGTGGCTTAATAAAAGCCTTGATGATACTTTAGGATTCATTGGGATCTTCCTCTAACCTTTCTGCTCCATGGTACTGATCTAGCTAACTCTGTATTGGCTAGAAAGAGGTATGGATATTTCTACATATTTATCATTTTCATAACACACAATAAGACAGTATTTTTGTAAGAAATACAGGAGACTTTACTTGATTTCTTTTTACAGAAATAAGTAGTAAAAACTTTGGTACTCTACCTTTACTTTTAGTTTTGTGGAAGGCATAATATAGAGATGTTTTAAGGTTTGGGGTAGTATTAAGTGTTGCATTTCCCCATGACCTAATTAATAGCACTTAATTCCTGTTTTCCTGAGTTTTGTCAAATGTTTCCTGAAATTTAATTCAATATAGGATTACCTAAGACCAGTATATTTGGCAAAATTTCTTTATATTATAGAGGTTAAAACAATAGCTTTTCCTATACACAAAATCAGCTCTGATCATCTGTAAGCACTGGTCCATTGCTGGTTCTCTCTAATGTCAGCTCAGTCACTTAGAAGTTTGATCAATCCATCCATATGCTTTTATCTTCATGTCGACTTAGAACTTTTGGTCATTCATCTGGGGGAAACAGTTGACAATTGAGGACAACTGCCCAATGTGAAAGCTTAGTATGCATACCTATTTAAGACAGGCAGAAATTGGTCCTACGCAAAGTATTTCAATTCCAAAAGGGGACACCTAAAAAGGAAGGCAGAGACTCTGTCACTTTCTCCTTCCTATCCTTTATGTCATCTTGCACATAAAGAAAAGGAACCGAAGTAAAAACTTGTTGAATAATTTCAGTTTGGGCTGCTGTTTTGGTGTGGGGCTCCAGTGACTGGCCCAAGCCATATCAGATGAGAGGCAGAGGATCTGGAACAGCACAGGATACATTGCTACAACAACAATAATGACAATAACTGACATCTATATAGTACTTAAAAAATTTGCCAATACTTAGCTTAAGTGCTATTGGATGGGCCTTGAGTTTCTGGCTGCCTCTTCAGCTTTGTTTGCTTCCTGAGTATAGGTGACTAAAAAGATATCCTAAAACTGATCTTTCCAGTTTTAGAGACAAATTCGTGAGATGGAGATGTCGAATTCCTAGAATATTCAATCCAAACTGACTAGTGGCATGAAAAGAATTCTAAAATGCCCATCCATAAAAGATGGAGCCCACTCCTTGGCCTTACTTGTCAGAAAACATGGACTTTTGAGGGAGACAGGGTATAGAGTCAAGTTGAAGATGAAGTGCTATTTCACTAGATAGTCACACTACTTTATATTTTGATGTTTAGATTTACAGTAGTTATAAGCTACTGCTGCTAACCTGAAGTCTTGGTTAACATATGCTATTTGATATTTTTGATCACATTCTCTTAGATGCAATCTCTCCTCTGTTTCCACAATACTACTCTCTCCTGGTTCTCCATATACTGTTTTTTTATGGCTCCTTCCCAGTCATTTTCACTAACTATGGGTATCCCCTAAGATTCTGTCTTTGGCTTTTTTCTCTTTTCACTCTCTTCTACCTCATTAGGTTATCTCATCAACTCTCACATGTCATCTCTACACAGAAGATTCTTACATTCATCTCTCTCTCTCTCTCTCCATCTCCATACACATTGAGAAAAATAGCCATTCCTAATCAGTTTCCTGAGCTGCAGCCATACATCTCTAATGGCCTTTGGATATTTCAAATCAGATAGGATTCTCAAATTCAACATGTACAAAACAAATCTTCTTTCTTTCCCAAATCCCCTATTTCAAACTTTTCTATTACTGTCAAGGGCACTATCATCCTCCCAGCCCACTAGGCATTCAATATCAGTGTCATCCTTAATTCCTCATTCTCATTCAACCCACATGCTGAACCCATTGCAAAATCTTGTCACTTACTGCTTTATAGCATTTCTTGTCCCCTTCTCTTCTCTGATGCTACTACCATCACCCTGGAACAGACTGTCACCATCTCATACCAGGACTATTGTCTGCTGATTTATGTCCTTGCCTTGTTTCTTCCCACTCCAGTATATCCTCCACTCAACTGCTTAAGTGATTTTTCTAAATGTGATTTAGGATTTTCCTAGTCTGATCATGCCACAGCACACCACCTCCCCCTTCCTCACCTCCTGACTTACACACACACTTATATGCTATAAATATAAATGGATCTATTTTGCCACCAGGATCAAATATCAAGTTCTCTATTTGGCATTTAAAGCTTATCCAAACCTGTTCCCTTCCTATCTTCTAATACTATTCCTCTCAGTACACTTTATAATTCAGTTTCATTTACCTACATGCATCCTCATGCATAACGATCTCTTTTCTTCATGCTTTGGCACTGGTTGTCTTCCATGCCTGGGATATTTTCCCTCCTTACTTCCACCTCTCAGTTTTCCTGGTTTCCTCCAAAACCAAGTTCAAATCCCAACTTTTGCAGGACACCTTTGCCCATTATTCCAGCCACTACTACCTTCCCTCTTCAGATTACCTAAATCAATTCTGTATATATCTAGCATGAAGTTAGTTATTTACATCTTGTTTCCCCCATTAGATAAGAGACTGAAAACAGGGACAATTTTTTTTGTCTTTCTTTTTATCTCCAGCACTTGGCACAACATTTGGTATAAAGCAAGCACTTCATAAGTGCTTAATGACTACCTGATTACACTGGATATTCCTCATGCACAGAATAATTTTCTTTTTTCTTTTCAACTATTCTTTTTAAATTCTCTGGCTTGCTTTAAGACTCAGCTCAAATCCCACCCTCTACAAGAGTTCCTCCTTAGTCTTCCAAACATTCAGACATACTCCTATGAGACTATCTTCCATCTACTTGATAGATAGATAGATAGATAGATAGATAGATAGATAGATCTTATATGCACCAAGTTACTTATTTTCCTTCCCATTAGAATGTAAACTCTTTGAGGGCAGAAACCATATTTTTGTCTGTGTATCTCTAGTACTTAGCACAGTGCCCAACATATAGTAAAACCTAAATAAATGCTTGCTAATTGAATGCTCATAAGTTTCTTGAGTTAAGTATTCCTTTTTGTGTGGAGGAAATAAAGAGCAGAAATATGTGTGACTTGCATGGCACACTGAATGCCTTTCTACAATTTCCCTTTTGTAAAACAGTATAAACAAATCTAAAACTTTAAGAGATTTTTCTCTGAGGTTCCCAGGTAAGGGCATAAGTATGAGAATAAGTATAATCTCTTATAGCCAGGACCTCATGGGAATGAACTTGGTTCATAAGTTTTCCTGGAATCCCAGAGTTGAGTGAGACTCGTAGGAGGAAGAGGTCAAGTGCCCTAGCCCCACCAAGCTCTACAGTAGTTGGTGCAGGTGGCTTAGAAGAGAGACTGCTATACTTAGAGTTTGAATTTTGCCTCAAAAACCTCATAGCTGTGTGTACCTGGGGAACTCATTTAACCTCCCTCAGACTCATTTTCTTCATCTGTAAAATGGGGATAAAAATAGCAGCTATTTCACAGAGTTCTCAGGAACAAATGAGATAATACAAGTAAAGTGTTTTGAAAACTTTAAATTGTTATATAAATGTTGTCTATGAATATATTGATAATGATAATAACAATAAATAAATTAATAGAAAACTTGGCTGTAAATTAGAGAGTTGCCTAGGTTGCCTAGAGAGTTGCCTAAGTATCCAACTTAGATAGGAGCTGGGGTCGCTAAGCAATACATAAGGAACCCTGTGGGGTCTTAATGACAGTTTTAAAATGTAGTCTTGTCTATGTCTTACTGTATTTTGTTTATTTTGCTAAATATTTCCCAATAAAATTTTAATCTGGTTCACAACATATACGATGAAGTGTTATGGGCAGACACTTCTGGCCTGGGGCATTGAGAGGTTAAAGGACTTTCCCATGGTTACAGAGCTATCATCAGTCAGAAGCAGGATCTGAACCAGGCCTTCTTGGCTTAGAGGCTAGTTCTGTATCCAGCATGTTATGTTGCCTTCCTGCATCATAGCTATATTTTTGTCAAATAACCTACTCTAGAGCCACCTAAATAATTAAAAGGCGAAGTAACTGCTTTTAAAAATCACTTTTCTGCTAAAGTCAACAGACATTTATACAGCACAAATTATTTCCAAGGTTTAAACTAGATACTAGGGAATTGCAGTCCTTTCTCTGAAGCTTCCCCCAGTTAACCAAGAAGGTTGACAAGTACAAATAACTGCAAAGGAAGGTGAGAGAAACAAATAGGTGAGGTCAAACATATAGGAATGTGTAGTTGGGATGGGAGGATCTACATCTGCTTTGAAGAATCAGGGAAGGCTTTGTCAGGAGTAGTACCTGAACTGGGCCTTTGAAGAAAAAGTATTTCAATAGGCAAAGACTTCTATAGGAAATCCATTTCAGAACTGAGGAACTCTGCGTGCCTATGCTTTACAGAGAGTGCAAGAAGTATCGAGTGAATAATTTTCAGTTCATTTTGGTCAGGAAATACAGGGTAGTAGTATGAAATAAGACTATACATGTGGGTTTAAAGCAAATGAAGGAGAAACTTAGGCCAAGTTTGATTTTCAGCCAGTGAGTAGTTGGAATAATAAAGCCTTTTAAACAGACAAGTGGCTTCATCAGACCTGTACTTTATGAAAATTACTCTGGCAAAAAGTGTGACTTATGGAAAGGAAAAGTCTAAAGGCAAAGGGAATAGTTAAGACATAATTATAGTAGGCTAGATGAAAAGAAGAGGAAGATAAGAAGAATAAGATTGGTGGCCTTAAAAACAATTTGAAAAGAAGGGAGAGATATGGGAGATGTTTTGAATGTAGAAAAATAATGTAGCAGCTTATGGAATGTGATGAATTTAAAGAAGAATTTCAGAAGTTATTTGAAGCCAATTTATGGAACTCAGGGAACTCATTGTGATTGGTTAACAAGTTCAGTCACCTTACTAAGCTACCCTCACTTTCTGGAGCTTTCAGCTCTTGACAACTCAGCCAGTGTCTTTTCCTTCAGAACAAGGGGATTTCTCTCTCTTTTATCCCTACCCAGTCATAATAACAACCATTAATATATTTTGTCTATAATAAATTAAATTACAAATGCATACTTTTTTATAATTACAGAAAAGTGACTGAGATGGACCATATAAATGATAATCACTGTTAAAAAAAAATCTAGTCTTAGATTTAACAAAACAATTAATATCTAATTCTATTTGATAAGATCAGAACAAAACATTAGGATTGGCAAATAGCAATACCATCAATCAAAGCAAGCTGAGAGTTTGTGTCCCTGTCTGAATAATTAATTATTCCTTCAACACCACAAAACATTGAAAAGTTATGGGATTCATGCCAAATTAGATACCATGATTTTTTTATACTTGTCTCTACCCCAACGGCCTAATTAAAAAGGACATTTGAATGCTTTCGTACAAAAATATCTGGCTACACATTGACTCCTAAAAAAATATCTCATTGAATCTATTAAACTTCATTATTACAAATTATGCCCTACAGTAGAATCTAATCACTGGGTTAATTGCTTATTAGTTGGTTTAAAAAGATAAAAGCATTTCAAGTGACCCTTCACATTGCTGCATATGATTTTAATATTGGTTCTGTTTCTAGCTAATACAAAGTAGCAATAATTGTAAATTTGGTAAGAATACATGCTTATATATTACTAGCCTTAAGGATGTATGTTGTAAACTTTTTAAATGTATCTGGTTTTTCATTAGTATCTCCTACTTTTCCCTCAGGCACAAACCTGAGAGGAGAGAAAAGAGATAGTCCAAGAGCATACATCAATCTATTCCTAGTCTTCTCAGTATCCTTTTAGCAATTGGTTTAGGCAGTGAAAGAAGCTCTGTCTCTATTTATGGATGCCACATCCTACCTCACTGGTGAGTCTTCAATTTCTATCGGTCTATCTACCTTATCTATTATAACATGACTATTCTAATGTCTGCCCCTTCAGGCCCCACAATAGAAGAATTGGCCTGATACTAGATGCATATCGTATGCAAAAAGTAGAAAGCATATCCTATTGAATATTGTTGTATGTGATTTTATGATTTAGAAAGCTACTAATGTAATATTAGAATACATAGAGTAGAAGCTTGGGCTAGGGTCCCCCTAAGGTCTCCTCCAACTTGGTTTTATTTCCTTTTTTTTTTTTAAAAAAAAGAAAAGATGTTTAAATTTCTTCTGCATGTCATCGACCAAGCAGAATACTAGGCACATATTTAGCCTTCCATAAACATTTAGTGAATATTTGAAAAATAAATAATATATCATGGAACACTAAGATTTTTGTTTTCTCACTCTAGCAATATTCATGAAAACAATTTTAGGAATTATTTGAGTTTTGTTGTACTAAGAAAGGGGTTTTGGACTCCTCTTTATGTATCTTATTGATAAGTTATTTTACTAGGAATTTGTTTCAAGGTAGATGTTTTGTTGTTGTTGTTTTGAGGCAATTGGAGTTAAGTGACTTGTCCAGGGTCACACAGCTAGTAAGGTCTGAATTGAATTTGAATTCAGGCCCTCCTGACTCCAGGACCATAGTTCTATCCTCTGTTCCACTTAGTTGCCCCTCAAGGTAGAAGCTAAAGAAGATTCTTGTATCAGCCCTATGAAGCTGATGCTAACGCACATATCAGGAATTCAGACCTTTTACATATGCCTATTAAACAATATATGCAACAATGTAAGGGGAAAGAGAAGGAAGGACAAAAAATGAGTAAGGAAGAAAGAGGAAAGAGGGGAAGGAGAGAAGTGAATGGATAGAACAGAATGAGGGTCTTCTCCATTTTTGTCCCAACAAAATCTATCCAGTTTCATATTAATTAAATTCTATAGTTGATAGTTATCAAAACCTAAAATTTGAAATGGCATATCTAAAAAGAAAAATTCACTATCGTGTACTTTTAGTGCATTATGTGAACTTTTCTATTGAAAATGTTCATAAAATGCAATAACCATTAATTCAGAAGTCACTATTTGGTGCGATGATGTTAATAATGGAACTATATAATAATTTCTTTTTCCTAAACAGTGAATTTTCCTAATTCAACATTAGCAACTTACAAGACTTCAGTGGCAATTTTACATAATGAATATTATGTATCATTCACTTGACATAGAAAAATAGAAAATGTGGCTATTTTGCAAATTATTTTTATTAGTTACCTCAAAATTTCAGAGAGAATATATTAACTTCCTAAATATGAAATATTCCCAAACTTAAAGATTTGCTGCTGTCTAGTTAGGGCTGTCCTACAACTTACAAATATATATTAGCTTCTCCTATACATGTCATGAGACACATTAAATTGCTCTTGCAAAAGATTTTATGTCATAAATAACTCCCATTTTATTTAACTCTGAGACAAGATGGGTTAAAAAAAAAATATGTGTTATATAGTAATGGACACTCTCAATTCATGTCAATTTTGTCTTTGACAGAAACTACCCAGAATCATTGATTTCCATCAGAAAAGATTTGAGTGCATATTAATTTTAGATGTTTTCATGTAAACTTTTTTTTTTTAAGACAAAAAGGAAAACAATTATATTATTGACTCTTTGTCTCTCTTGGAATATATGATAAGATCAGATATATTAGATGAATATTTATAATTATAGATATTTAGATCTGAAAGTAATCTTAAAACTCATCTAGTTCAATCCTTTAATTTTGAAAAATCAAGGACCAGGGAGGTTGACTTGTGCCAGATCTCAAAATTAGTTGGGCATAGATCCAGAATTGGATTCTGGAGCTACTGATGCAGAATGTCTTTTTTATTCTGTCCACTATATTCCTGCCTATTGGAATTCCTTTTGGAAAAAGCCATAGCAAGAAGACTCTTTAAGGTGAAACATTTCTGGCTAAGCCAAGCTCTTCTAGAAAAAAGCTTTTTATGACAGAAATCAAGATCATAAAGAACTGATTGAAAGGTAAGTACAGGTTTCTGTCTCTCTTTATCTGCTTCACTAACTTTCCTCTTTTGTAGTCCACACAATTGCAATTTTCCACCCAATCAAAAATATGGTAACTGTCGTATACTGATCCCCAGGTTATTTTCCCTCATTTCTAAAGGGGATGGCTTTACACATGGCTTACCATCTTCCCCTTCGCACCCACTCCCAACTCCCGCACTTTGGCTAGGGGGCTTTAATATGTATGTTGACTCAACAATAACAACAAGATACTCTCTAACTTCTTATTTTCTCAATCTCTTTTAATCCCACGACATCACTTCATATTAACCACACACAGGGATTCTAGATATAGCCATTACCCACAAGTGTTCCACTTTACAAATTGCAAATCCTATGCCCCCTCCCTTCTACCCTTACTCTTCACCCTCAACATGATTGCTATTCCCTCCACCCCTCAAAACTTTCTCAGACCATTAACACTGTTCTGATTTCACTTCCCTCCCTCCCCAACCTCTACCAAATATTTGCCAAGATATGGGCAAAATGGATACATAACCTAGACATAAAGGGTGACATTATTTAAAAAAAAAAAACTAGAAGAAGATGGAACACATTACCTTATGGATTAGAGACTTATGGGTTAGAAAAAAATATGAATAAACAAGAGAGAGAAAATTGTGAGATGTAAAATGGATAATTTTGATTACATCAGATTAAAAAGTTTGTGCAAATAAAACCAATGTAGTCAAAATTAGAAGGAAAGCAAGAAATTAGGGGAGGGGATTTTACAGACAGTTTCTTGGATAAAGGTCTCATATCACAAACATATAGAAAACTTTGTTAAACTTCTAAGAATATGGGCCATTCCCCAATTGATAAAGGGTCAAAGGATCTGAAAAGATATTTTTGATGAAGAAAAAAAAATACAGACATACGAAAAATGTTGTAAATCATTATTGATTTGAGAAATGCAAATTAAAACAACTTTGAGATATCATCTCACACTGATCAGATTGGCTAAAATGATAGAAGAGAAAAATGACAAATGTTGGAGGGGATGTGGAAAAACTGGGATGTTAATACATTGCTGGTGGAACTGTGAACTGATCCAACCATTTTGGAGAGCAATTCATATTATGCTCAAAGAGTTATAAAACTATGACTACCTTTTCACCCATCAATGCCACTGTTAAGTCTGTTTCGCAAAGTTATTAGGGAAAAAGGAAAAGAACCTTTATGCCCTAAATTATTTTTATAACAGCTCTCTTCATGATGGCAAAGAACTTAACTGAGTGTATGCCCATCAACTGGGCAATGTCTGAACAAGTGGTAGTATATGATTGTGATGGAATACAGTTACTGCTCTGAAAGAAATAATGAGCTGATTGATTTTAGAGACACATGGAAAAGTGAAATGAGCAGAACCAAGAGAACATTGTATACTGTAACAGCAATATTGTTTGAAGAATAATTGTGAACAACAAAGTTATCCTGAATATTATAAATACTCAAATCAACTACAAAGGACCTGTGAAGGAAAATGCTATCTACCTCCAAAGAAAGGACTGCATAGTATGGTTTTACCTATATTAACATATATTTAAAAGCCTGGGTCAAATGGTAGCCTTCTCTGGTGTGGGATGGGGCAGGAGGAAGAGAGACAGTTTGGAACTGAAAATGTAACCAAATTTTTTTTTAAATTTAAACTGAAACTGAACATTGTGTAACTAAAAATGAGCAAACCTTCCTTTAAGAAGAGATGAAAAAATACAGCTATGTCCTTCCTTTGAAGAAGTTAGTAAAAACTGTCCAATGTCCCACTTCCATTTCCTATTACTCCTCAGTCCTTTGCAGTCTGGATTTTGACCTTTTCATTCTACCAAAATCACTCTCCCCAAAGTAACCAATTATCTCTTAATTGCCATCTCTGATGATCTTTTCTTATTCCTCCTCCTTGACCTATCATTTGCATTTGACCTTGTTGACCATGTTCTCCTCCTTGATACTTTCTCCTCTCTGGCTTTATATGATTCAGTTCTGTATCTCTCCTACTGCCTCCTTTGCAAGCTCAATCATTCCCTAACTGTCAATGTTCTCCAAGTTTCTCATCTGAAGCTGTCCCTCTCCTCTTCCTCTATCTCATTTTCTCTTTTCTTTCTTTTCTCTCTCTCTCTCTCTCTCTCTCTCTCTCTCTCTCTCTCTCATACCACACACATACACACACACATACACACTTCATCAGCACCTATGGGTTTAAAATCTCTATGTAAATTACTCCCATATCTCATATCTACCTTGTCTTTTCCCTTAGCTCCATTCCATGGAATTTCAAACTGAATGCCCCAGAGACATTTTAAAACCTCACATATCTGATAGAACTGATTAGCTTTATCTCAAAAAAAAAAACAAAACCTGCCCCTTCTATACTTATTTACTTCTACTGAAACCATCACATTTCTTCCAGAACTAGGTTTATAGTTTTGCCATTATTCTTAACTCACCACCCCTCTTCACCCTACATATCCAATCAGTTGCTAGATGTTGTCCTTTCTGCCTCAACAAAATCTCGTGTGAGAATCCTTTCTACTCAAATTACCACCATCTTAGTCCATCTACTCATTATCTTTTGACTGGAATATTTCAGCAATCCCCTAATTGGTCTCCCTGCCTCAAATCTCTAACCATTCAAGTCCATCCTCCACACCAATGCCAAAGTGATTTTCTTGAATTAGAGGTCTGACAATATCATTTTCCATA
>CM053591.1:94579919-94614383 GCA_028646515.1 Pseudochirops corinnae
TCCTCCCCTGTTCTTGACATAACAACACTCCCTCTCCCATATCAATGCTTTTGTACTGGTTTCCCTCATCATATCTGAAGTGCACTATCTTTTCACCACTACCTCATAAAATCCCTCTCTTCCTTTAAGAAGCAGTTCAAGCACCATCTTCTGAGTAAAACCATTCTTGATCACCAACCTGCTCAAGTACCATCTTCTGAGTGAAGCCTTTCTTGATCCCAGCCAAATGCTAGTGCCCTCCATCCCAAATTACCCTGTATTGAAATACTTTGTTTGCATTTATTCTCACAATATTTATTCTCTGATTGTGTCTATGCATTTGTTTCTCCCCCATTAGAATGTGAGCTCCATGAAATAAAAGATTGTTATCTTTTAAAATTTTTTGTATTCCTAATATTTAGTGAAGTGGCTAACATGCAATAGGTACTTAATGAATTTTTTAATGATTGACTTTTTTATTAAATGACTAATAATAAGGATAGAATGAATGAAAGGATATTATGGACATATAATAAGTGAAACAGTACCTAGATGGAGACTAGAAGTAACAGAGAAGAATGATTCAATAATAACGTCAAGAAATGTCCATAAGACATTGGGTAAATCATGATCCTACTGGTAAAAATTGTGAAGTCACAAAGATAGGTAGATTTAAAGAAAAACAATAATAACAATGGTTTGGGACAAACTGAATTTGAGGTGTTAATGTGATTTCCAAGTAAGAAATATCCTATTTGATTCAGGTCTCTGATATGAGAATGAAATTGTAGATATAAGAATCATTTCTTCAAAGTTAGTAATTCACATCTCTGGAGTCTCTCTCATCCAAAGAGAGTAAAGATTGAGAGAGAAATGAGCCAAAGACTGAGCATTAGGAAGCACTCTTTTTTTTAAACAGTATTTCATTTTTCCAAATTACATGCAAAGACAAGATATGATTTCTAATTCCAAATTTTCCTCCCTTTCTTCTTCCCTTTTCTCCTCCCTAAAATGGTAATTAATTTTATATAGGTAATATATGTACAATCATGTAAAATATATGAGGGAACACTCTTACTAAATGCCTTAATCTTTATTTCCATGAAGTTTTTCTTCATGTATAACATATATCTCCTATGCTATAATTAAAATCTTTTTCCTCTTTCTTTTGCCTTCTGGGAGTAGAATGCAGAAATTTACCTTCTTTCATTCAAAAGCAATAACTTTTCAGCTATGAAATCAGCTACTTATATAAATAAATAAGCCATTCTATAGCCAACTCTCATAGTGCATCTTAAAATTAAGGTAATAATTGAAATTCAGCCCAAGTTCGCCCACTTAAGTTAATGAATTGCTCTTTATTTCACTATTCAGAGAAAATTAATGTTTCGCAAATTTTGATACTAATAGCAAAACTACAGGGGATTTTTTTTTCAGCATTTTAGCTTGCATCATGGTATAAAAGAAGAAGTGACTTAGGAGTAAGGAAATCCAGTCTAGAAATTAACTGGTTATATAGTCTCTGAGAAATCACTTCTCTGAGAATCATTTCCATCATCTATAAAATGGGGCTTGGATGCTGTGGTCTTTAAGGCTCCTTTCAGCTCTAATATGGTACAAGTCTCTACTTCTCAAAAAGCTTACTTAGTAAGCAAAATGGACATGGAAATTGTGTATAAGGAAATCATTTCAACAGAAGGTTGTTTTCTGAAATAATCAAGCTATAGAGGCATTAACAAAATAAGGAAAAATCTTTAAGTTTAAGCAGGAAAAGAAATCTGAGTTCATTTGAATAAATAATATTATCACTGTAAGAATAGTTATGTTTTCAGCATTAAATTGCCATGTGGGGTTGTAGAATTGCTAGGCATACAGAATGCAAGCTCTTAAAGATGCTTTTTGGCACTTAGAGCAGCTTTTTACATCTGCAAAGTGCTTCACAAACTTTAACTCCCTGATTAAAGGGAAGCAAGGAAAATACCTGTGAAGTACCAATGATTACTTTCATTCTGCAGAGTAACATCCATGCCAAATCAGAAGTGGGAAATTAGCTGAGGCCCACATATTAGCTAAAGTAGATTAGTTCTACACCCACTGATAGAGATTTTGGATAGTAAGAAAAAAATGGAAGTGATGCTTGGATCTTAGCCAGGGATGATGATGATTATGAAGATGGTGAAAATAGCAAGCACTTTAAGCTTTACAAAGCAATTTACATATTAACTTATTTGATCATAACAATAATCATGGGAGATAGGTGTTATTATTGTTTTCATTTTACAGCTGAGCAAACTGAGTCTGAGTGAAATTAAGTTATTTGCTGTGGGCCATACAGCTAATATGCATCTGAGATAAAACTTAAAATCAGCTCGTCCTGACTCCAAGGCTTACACTTTTATCTATTGCACCAACTAGGCACCAATGTCACTTCTTTCCAGTACTTCTCCTGAGTCACCAACCTTTTCTTCCAATCCAACATGTAATGGCTACATCATTGCTCTATGTTGAGGTTATTCATGAACACTCATTCCGCCACTGAAATCTTATCCAGTCTTCATCATGGAGTAAAGGTAACCTGGCTTCTCCAAGGACATGCCAGGGAAGTTCCAGCTTTAGCATGCCCTGGGGACATTTTGTGTGGGGATCTACTAACAGGTTGTCGATCTGTCACTCAGGATCAAGCCTGGTTAAGTTCAGAGAGTATGATCACTAGGAGGTAGCTCTCTAGATGTTGACATTTTGTATTCTGATCATAGTAACTTAAATTGTCTACCAAGGCCTGGAGGTGCTGGGATCTGCACAGGGGGTGTGAGGACCAGTACTGATAGAATAAAGAGAAGAAATTAAAAGTATAAAGACTAAATAAAGACCAAAAATGTATTATGATTTGGAAATGCTCTTTTCAATGTAGCATATTGAAGAAGAGAGGGGAGACTCTGGATTTGTCTAGAAAAATCTAAAGAACAAAATTAGCATTTGTTTAGCTTAATAAATAAAATATAAAGTAGAAGTTTTCATTAGGCAGCTAGTGGACATACTAGGAGGTATAGTAGTAGAGTGCTGAATTTAGAATCAGAAAAGCCAGAGTTCAAGTCCTGCCATAGATACTTTCTAGGTGAGCCTGCGCAAGTCATTTAATCTCTCTCTGCTTTAGTTTCCCCATCTGCAACATGGAGATAATAATAGTACTTACTTTGCACAGTTTTTATGGGGCTCAAGTGGAATAATACATATAAACAATATGTATATAGGCATATATATGTATCATATTTATATAATATATTAATAGTTAAACTTTCATTATGAAACAATGTTGGCTGCACAGTTGTTTAAACTGTAGAAATATGTATAATCAATGACATCAAAATTACTTTGTGCTGATATCAGTACAGATTCTATTCAATATCTCCAAATGCACAAAGTCATAAAAAATATTGAAGTTATCATTCTTTAGGCATAGAGCATTGATAGATATTTGGAAACTAAAACCACAATAACCAACCAAGCTTTTATTTTTCTAAAATATAAAAATGTAACTATCCTTTTGTTTAGCTTCCCTCCTATTAGCAAATTATCTCCAAAGTATTTTTTTTTTCATTTTTGTCTTTCTTTGGCCCAGATCTATAATTTCATCCATACTGGAAATTTCAAGTAGAAGATTCATTTTATTGATACAGATTGGCAACTGTTTTGCAACTTTTAGTCTTAATAAATTACCTGGGATATTAAAATGTTAAGTGATTTGTCCAGGATTACATAGCCAGTATTTACTTAAGATGATAGAGTCATAGATGTATTGTTATGGGGGACCTCAGAGGTAATCTAATCCAATCCTTCTTCCCCATTTCTAAATGAGAAAAGTGAGACCCAGAGAGGGTATGATTTACCCAAAAACACAAGGGGAAAGGTAGAACTTAAATCCAGGTCTAACTCCAAATCCAGGGTTCTTTCCATCCATTGCCCTGGTATCAGAGGCAGGAACTGAATCCATCTTCCTGATTCTAAAGGCAAATTTTTATTCGCGATGCTACAGTGCCTTTTCATTCTCTTCCATAAAGTCAAAAAAAAAAAAGAAAGGTCCTTTACAGAAAAGAAACTATCAAAGAACAAGTCTCAAAAGACTAGATTGTAGTCTAGTTTTGGTTTTGTTTTGGTCTTGATTAGCACCCAATTATAGAAAATGTGTATATACAAAGCACCCAGTTATAGAAAACGTGTATATGTGTGTATATATATATATATATACATATATGTATGTGTATATGTGCATGTGTTTATATATACACCCATGTGTATATATGCATGTACATATGTCTATTCATTATGTGTAGATGTATATGTATGTAAATTCTGTGTACACATACATGTTTGTATATAAATGTGTAAACAGATATACATATATGTGTATATAAATATATACAAAGATATACATGTGTATACATATATGCGTCAAATCTACTTTCTGGGAATATTAATTACACTATGAGATTTGAACCATTCTCTAAACTGGATGGGTGTCTAAATTAAAAATTATTCTCTTTGTGTTCTGGTCTGTCAGAAATGAGAAACCTAATGAAAACACACTTTCCGTGTCTATCAAGTACAGAAAGAGAGAACCTTGACACAAAAGTAAGATAGCATAGATATACATGGGAATTTTTCATAGAAAAGGATGCCAAGAGCAAATGAATTTTAAAACAATGTGCATGCGGGCACTATACCAACATAGGGTGCCATGTTGGGTCACTGATGAGCTGAGTGGTCAGTGTTTTATCATAAAAGCTATTTTTTTCTTATTGACATATTCTTATTACCATTTTAAATTTTGATTTAGGTAGCCATTAGGTAATTGGGCAGCTAGGTGGCACAGTAAATAGAGCACTGGGCTTGAAATCAGAATCATCTTCATGAGTTGAACTCAGACTTCTGACACACTTACTAGCTATGTGACCTGGACATGTCACTTAACCCTGTCTGTCCCAGTTCCTCAACTGTAAAATGAACTAGAGAAGGAAATGGCAAACCATTCCAGTATCTCTGCCAAGATAAATGAAAATGGCATCATGAAGAGTCAGACATGACTGAGATGAGTGAACAACAGCAGCCTTGGTACTAGGACAAAATAACTATATTAATTTTTTTCTTCCACTAGGAAAGCTTGGTGCCAACTCACTGACATTGCCTTCAAGTACCAAGCTACTACCACTTTTCTTTGCTTTGGCACCAAGAGTGTCAAGTTGTCTCTAAGGACAAGATCACCGTGTTCCCTGATAAAAATCATACCAACCTCTTAGATATTTTTCTTTTTGAAGCATTTCAAGGGATTATTGAAAGTGGGTAGGAGGATGAACACAGGTACAGATGAAATGGTTGACAATGTACAGTTTACAAAAGTTCTTAAAAGCATTTAATAAGTGCTTTTTTGCTCATTAATACTGGGTCATAACTTAAGAGCTAGTAACTCTCAAATTCTTCCTCTCAGTCTGGGACTTTTTAATAACAGCACTCTAGTCCCACTACTGGCAGTCAGTAAATAAGTGCCTATTATATGTCAGGCACCATGCAAAACACTGGAGATATTAAGAAACACTGAGGACACTTCCTGACTTTGAGGAGCTCACAACCTAACGAAAAAGACAACATTCAAAGAATTATATATACAAAGCAAGCTCCATACAGGATAAATATGAAACAATCAATAGAGGGAAGGCACTAGAATTAAACAGGACTAAGAAAGGCTTCCCCGCAGAAGGTGAGATTTTACCTGGGACTTGATGGAAGCTAGGGAAGCAAGGAAGTAAATATGAGGAGGGTGAGCATTCTTAGCATGAGGGATAGTCAGAGAAAATTACTGGAGCTGAGAGGTGAAGGTCTTGTGTTGGTAGAGGAAGAACAAAAGAGTCAGCACCATTGGACTTGATCAAAGTATATATGGAGATGGGTAAGGTGTAGGAAGACTGGAAAGGTAGGGGGAAGGAGGGTAACTTATGAAGATCTTTGAACACCAAACAGGATTTTGTATTTCATCCTGCAGGTGATAGGGAGCCACTGGAATTTATTGGGGCAAGAAGGGTAGAGCAAGACTGTTAACATGGTAAGACAGACCTGCACTTTAGAAAAATCACATTCCTGGCTTTCAAAAAGTTACGTCACTACCTCCTCAATTTGGGCCAGAGGAGACTGAACCTAGGCAAGAACTTCCCTTCTTCCCCCAGTGCAGTTATCCTAAATTACTTCATCTTCAACTCACTAGCCGCGTCCCAAGGAAATCTACTCTAGCTAACAAACTCCCAAAGAGAAAGGTCTTTTGTTTCTCTGGCCCCCAAAACTATCTCCTTCTTACATTTTGTCATTGTCTCCCATCCCTCCTTCCTGATATGAACCCACTGAAAGCTGTTTGCCCTCTCACCTTCTTATTCTGACTATTACCCTAGGAGAAATTCTACAAATCACTTTCTCCAGCTAGTTGTTCCCTTGGTTTAAAAGTAAAAACAAAACAAAAGATCTCTTCCAATACACCAGAAAGACACAGGGCATAGGGCAAGCACCGAGTCACTAGGTTTCTTAGGAGCCCATCCCTCTAGATCCTCACTACTTGATTTCCTGCTCCAGGTCACAGTTCATTCAAGCTAAACTTCAGCCCACAAAGGGTGCTGTCCTTAGCTTCACAATGCTAAGGTTTTGGGAGGTGTTTTTTTTTATATATAATACATCTTTAGCTTTTACATTACCTTCAAACCTGAGAACTACCATATTAGAGTTGATTTGGATCATAGATAAACTGAATCAAATTTTCACTCAGGTAAATATTTCTTGAATACCAGTCCTGTGATAGGTTACACTTTCTTTTCTCCTTACCTCTCTTTGCTACACTTTGAAACATAATAATGGACACTTCTGTTCTTGACCTTCTCCTACATGAAAACCTTTTTCCCTGCCTCATATATAAGGTCTGTTAATTGAATGACTGATATTTAAGCTCCTCCACTGCATGGTCCTAACCTACCCTTGCATGGTTTTCTTTTTAGGACTGTCCACATACCCTATGCTACAGCCAGCTACTCATCATTCCCTGAATGTACCTGCCTTGCTGAGCTTTCACTAATAGCATTTTCTCCAGCTATAGTACCCTCTGCACTTACACCCACCAGACAATTTCTCTCTGTTCCTCAAGACTCACCTCCTCCATGGAACTTGTACTGATCCTCCAACTGCAAATTTTCTCTCTCTCCTCTGAATTCCTAGGGCAACCTCTTCATATCTTTCCTGACAATTATCACAGTCTATCTTTTGTTAGCTAGGCTTTTGTCCCTGTGTTTCTTATCTCTTCTTCTAGACTAGAGAAGTTTCTTGAGGGCAAGAACCATCAAATCACTAATCATCTTCATTTTCTAGAGTCCCTAACGAAATGTCTTCTGCATAATAGGTGTTCAGTAGATGTTTGTTAAATTAATAAATGAAAAGAGAGGGGTGTGAAAAGGTGGTTTCACTTAAAAAGAAAAAAATATAGCCTAGACCAGGGCTGGGGAACCTGGGCGTATTGGTAATGAGAATCTGAAGATCTTTCCCTGCCCCTTGACCCCTTTCAGTGGTTCTCAACCTTGCTAATGCTGCGACTCTTTAATACTCAAATGTGGGTGTATCTGCATGAGGGCGGACCCGCCAGGAGACAGATAGAGGAGCAGTGTCTCGGTTCCTAAGACCATTGGAAATATGTGTTTTCAGAT
The DNA here is from genome assembly GCA_028646515.1 of Pseudochirops corinnae. Lineage (NCBI taxonomy): Eukaryota > Metazoa > Chordata > Mammalia > Diprotodontia > Pseudocheiridae > Pseudochirops > Pseudochirops corinnae. Next base: position 94,587,626 of record CM053591.1, read on the forward strand.
GGTCTTAGGTGCCTCCTTTCAACCCCCAAAGGGGTCGTGACCCACAAATTGAGAACTGCAGGCTTAAGTGAATCTGAGAACCTTCCCTGATTTGATAATATACTCTGTCCCCTAATAGGCTGAATGTGGTCACATGGAGCCTGTGGTGGGAGGCTTGTTTTTAGGAATGCCCACACCTTGTTACTTTGTGATTAGGCAGTGGGTCAAGAGAGTTGTGACATTCTGATGTGAGGTTTTGCTTTGGGGCTCACTTTGGGAAGAGTTGTGAGATTTGACCAGTTGAGACTCTGGGCAGCCATTGAGCCCCTGGCTTTGAAAACCCAAATGTTGGTGCTTCCCTCTCTGGTAACTAACTAGGTATGGATGTAATGGTCAGACAGCTGGAAGGCCTGTCTGCTTGTCTGTTTCTCTGTCTGTATTTTTTGTCTGCTTGTAACTTCTGTTTGTATTCTCTGAAGTTCAGGATGCTGACTTTTTCCCCTGAACTAGGTAAATGGTATATGTTTGATTAAAGTAAAATTGTTAACTCCCTTTTGAGTTGCTTTCCTTTAGAAAAGCAGATCAAAGAACCTGTGCTGGCAGGCTTCCTGGGTATGCTAGGGGGCTTGCTCCTATACTGGGGAAAACTTTGAGTGAATTCACACTTCACAGAAGAAAATTCCCTTAATAAAAGGTCATACTTGAGGACCTAGGGGATCACACATGGCCTCAAGGGCACAGGTTCCTTATCACTGGTCTAGACCTCAGAAGCAATAATGAGATTTTAATATGGTTTCCTTGTTTTTTGCTTCTTAACTGATTCTTTTAGGTCTTTGTATGCGCTCAAAAAACATCTGCTTAAAGATGCTTATGAGTTGAATTAGGTTACTGGCAAAAATAAAGATTGCTTAAAAAGATATATTAGATACAACAAATAAAACCAAATGTGTTCACTTCTTTGACATCTGCTTAGTTACTTATAACTCCATACCTCATAAGAAAACCAGCAATGTAAGAAGAAAGAAAAATGTATAAGAAACAGTACCTTTCTTAGATCTCTCCAAATCCTTTTAGTTCTGCTCTTCCTTTAGCTCAAAGGCATTTATTCTGCGTGAACCTGCTTTCTTTCATGTTAAATAAACACCTCACATTCCTAGCAGTTCTGGAAGCTAGAAATTTGCCACAAACATGCCGAATACTTTTTTGTATCTGTCTTGCCTATAAAAAGCTATTCAATTGAAATTTGCTTTAAATATTTATTTTAGCATTATTAGCTAGGATTTTTATATAATTTATATATTAGTAGGAAAATATATGGTCACTATTAAACATTGAATATGAAGCAATACATATCTTCTTTATTGCTTATCACACTGGGTATTTTATTAAAAAAAGATAATTGCCCAAATTTTATATCTCATGAAACCCCAAATAACTCCATTTCTATGTATGTGGAATAACTCTAACTTCCTTATATTCATATGGCTAAACAGATCAAGAGGAAACAGGAGAAACCTAATTCTTTGATCCAAAAAATGATCACTAACCATACAAGATTAAGTAAAATATTTTCTAATGATACCTCATCTTGACTGTCTGAAAAAAAATGTTTCAGCCTTATTGAGTTGATTCTGTGACCCACATAATTCAGTTTTTTTGTCTCTGTGGCACCAATTTATTTGGAGAGATTAGGGACACAGCTCCCCCTTACCCCCCATCTGCTTTTTGACAATGAAAGAAAAGTAAAGTAAAACATAATCCTAGTGTGAAAATGAATCTAAAATGATCTCAGGGTAATTTTTTCTCCAGAGATCTGATACTTAAAAAAATAAAATGGCTTGGAGCTTTCATGCTGTTAGCAATGGTTTGTAAAAGCATAGAATCATAGAGACATTAAATCTAAGGGTTGAACAAAATATGAGAGTGTACTTATTTCACCTTATACTTGTATCATGAATCTTCTCTACCATATCTCTGACAAGTGCTCATCATAGTTATATTAGCCCCTTAGAAATAGGCTGACTTTACATTTAGGTAATCATGTTATGTTAGAGTAGTTGATAGAGACCTGTGAAAATCAATTACCTGGAAAGGTCCACAAGAGTACTCCAGAGAGTTAATATATGCATGAACATGGCTACTCCCTTCACTTCCATTAGAATTTTATGTAAGAATTCAAGAACTAGAGTTTTAATCTTTGCAAACTGAACACACCACAGATTACAAAACAATAAATTACTTTTATTTAGTTATACATAAATGTAGGAAAACAAAACCTACTCAATTACACAAGTGTTTTTGAGAGCATAAAATAAAGAGTATTTATCATGAGGAAATTTCCACATTCAATTAATATCTTTCTCCTTGTCTTTTCTGAGAAATTGTTTTACCTTCTTATTAAATTCACCCTTTACTGACACAAATTGCACGGCATATTTATGACATGGCTTTTCCCCTCTACTACCATACTTTAGCCTGAATAATGAATGAAGGGGGAAAAAAAGTATATAAACAAGCAGAGAAAGGTGGGAGGGCAGAAGCAAGGAAATGTGGGAACATTTGCTTGCCAAAAGCAAGTTTACTGTTTAATTATAAATAAGTAGTTACAGAAAATTTGTTATTGTATTTTATAATACCAATGATAGGACCTACATAATGTTTAAAATAAAAACAGAGAATGGACATGACCAAGTTGGATGATTCACATATGGAGGATTTATAGAAGGCTGAAGAGAAGATGAGACAGCATGGAAGGACTAAGATTTGCACCACTGGAAAAAGTAACGGGGGTGTGTGGGGGAGAGAGAGAGAGAGACAAAGAGAGAGAATAGATGTACATACATATATATGAATGCATGTATGCGTGCGCGCACACACACACGTACACATGAGTCCTTTGGTATAGTACAGTCCTGGCACCATTTTCTCTCTCCTTTTCTAGACAGGTTTGAAGGAAAATTCAAAAGCTTTACCAAGTACATCTGACCTGTCCTGACCAGTACAAATAATGAATTCTGCTGAAATAATGGCATGTGTTTGAATCCACACTATTCAAAGTATAGTAATTTGAAATATGGTAATTGGTTCCAGTTCAATGAGAATATTCAGTGTAAAATCTGAATAATGTGACCACTTCAGAGAATTCAATATTTGCACTAATCAGGACCTAGCTAAGATTTTACCTCTATCACAGGCTTTAAAATTTGTTCCATTTTTTGGATATTTTCACATGTGTATATATGTATGCATGTGCATGCATACATTTACACAAGTGCATATGTATGCAGGTATGTATATTTCTTGTTATTCAGTTGTGTCCTACTCTTTCTGATCCCATTTGTGGTGTTCTTGGCAAAGATATCAGAAGTGTTTGAAATTTCTTTCTCCAAGTCATTTTACAGATGATGAAACTAAGGCAAACAAGGACAAATGACTTGCAATTCACAGCTTGTGACAGGCCACAGCTAGTAGTTGCCTTAGGCTGGATTTAAACTAAGGTCTTCCTGACTCCAGGCCCAGAGCTCTATGCTATACCACCTAGCTGTATAATGTATGTGTATGTACATTTAAATATATACACATTTACATATATACATACACACATGTATGTCTACACACATATACACACAGTTCAGTCAAACTGATCTTCTTACTGCTCCTTATACATAGTACTATGTTATCCATATCCTCATGTCTTTGCACTGACCATTTCACATGCCTGAATTATATACCTCTTTGAATTTCTAATTTCCTTCAAGATTCAGTTGAAACAGCAAATTCTACATGAACCTTTTCCTGATCCCTCTAGATACTCTTGTCTCCCCTCCAACCACTAGCCCCCACAACAATTAACTTGTACATGTTGTCTTCCCTGATTGGATATAAGAACCTTGAGGGCAGGGACTGTTAGAATTCATCTTTGTGCTGGGAACAAAATAAGTACTTAACGAATGTTTCTTCACTTATTAGTTCTATAACCTTCTTTTGATTAACTTTGATAATTAGTCAATACATATTAATTAAGTACCTATTAAAAGTCAGGTACTGAACTAATTTTAAGTAAAAGGTAAAAGGTCTAAATCAAGTTTCAAAATGAAAAACAATACATTAAATGTGATCACCAGAACAAAACGACAAATTTGTTCATTTACTGAGTTTTTAAATGGGAATAAGAGCAGCTTTATATGTATATGTCAAGTATAATTTTTTTCACGAGGGAAGAACAATTAGCATAATCATTAATTAGGTTCCCCTTTGCAGTTCTAACATGAAATGTAATTGTTAGCTCAAATAAGCACCTAAGCCTTGACAATAAGTATGGTTATGTGAAAATACTGGTAACTGTAACTTATGCTTTGAGACATCAACATACTTGTGAAATTCCAATAGTATCATTTTTTTTTTGTATTTTAATGAAGGCAAGGCAACTTGTGGATATAAATAGCACCCTAATTAATGTACTCAGAATTCTTTCCTATGACTCTGATGAAGGGATATATAAATTCATATGCTCGTAAACACAGGAATTTTCCTGTTTAATTTTGGCTTCATATGCATATCAATTAAATATCATTTTATGTTACTATTAACTTTATAATAAGTATTTGTCCATTTCTTCCTGTCAAGAAAATTATAAGCAAGAATTTTGGATGGCGCATAGAGTTTAGTAAGTATTTCTTGACTGGCTGATGAGTATTTTAAGCTGAGGAAAATTTTTATAAGTTGCAAATTACTTACTAGGCAATCATTATGAATATCTAATTGCAAAAGAAATAGACATGCACCTTTGCAAATTCCTTTGAAATACCATTTTCCTGCTTAAGCTAATTCAAAAGAAATTTGCTTCTCATATTCTAAATAGTGATTCTTCTATAGTAAATAATAGTGCCTCATAGTAGAATTTTTATGATTATGAAATAAAAAATACTAGTGATCATTTAGTTTGTTATATTACCTATCATAATATAATGACTTTTTAAAGAATTAAAATTTCTGCCTAAAATAAACAGAATTTTCCAAGTAAGAGTTATAACACTCAAAACTCAGAATGGAGTATTTGTATCATAGAATTAAAGCAATAAAGCACTTAAAACAACTCATTGTACAAAGGAGGAAAACAGAGGTTTTGGACAGTTGAGGATAGTCGGTGTAAATACCAAGGCATCTCATTTCAGTTTCCTTTTTTTTGTTCAAATTCTCTCCCTCCTACCACTACACAGAGGCCTGAAAATCTATGAACCCTTCCCATCACTATATTCACTCCACTATCATTGGGGTTTACTTGAAAGGAGAAAAAGGAGAAAATTAGTTAAGAAAAGGAAAGTGTCCCTGGACAAGGGGATATAGCATGAAAGAGGAGCACAACTTATTTTTCTCCTTTAAGACCAAAATAAAAAGATTAAAATATTTTGGTAAGAGCCTTTGCCAGAAGGGATCTATACAGTATGGTAAAGGAAAAAAAATTAAATGTTTATAATATTGCTAAAGAATGATTCTCTTCTAGTGGAAAAGAACCACGCTAAACTTTTAAGATCAAAATTCCATCTCCAGGGAAAACCCCAAGGGTTGATCATTCTCTATGAGTTCTCAAAAAGAAGTCAAAATGTCATAGAATACTATATATATGTACATTTTGACTTCTTTGGATCCAACTCCTATTCAGTGGAGGGAAAAAAATCAACATTTCCTCTCTTTTTTTGGTACAACTACATTCATATTCATAAATCCTTTGTTTCACACCAGTCTCTTCTTACAAATACATTTCCTAAGCTCTCTCCCAAGAGATGGACATAGTGTTTAAATGAATATCTTTCTTTTAGGTATTTGCTATAATGTAAAATGATTATCTGTATTCCATATCCCCTCTTTTTCATAAGTGAAAATCCCATCTATTTTGTTGATTAATGCTTGATGGATTTGAATCTCTTGTAAGAGGATAAATAGTCCATTAAGTTGACTATACTTGGTATACAGTATAAATAATATACAGCACATATGACAAATATATATTACATATATAGTTTGTGTATAAATACATGCATATATACACATATATGAAAATTCATCTTATTTCCAAAGAAGCTCAGTAGTGCATGAATTAATGCTTAATGAAGCGAGCAGAACCAGGAGAACACTGAGCACAGTAACAGCAATATCGTGTGATGACCAACTTTGATAGACTTCGCTCTTCTCAGCAATGCAATGATCTAAGACAATCTCAAAAGACTCATGATGGAAAATGCTATTCACATGCAGAGAAAGAACTATTTTCCCTCTCTCTTTTTTCTATCTTGTGGTTTTTCCCTTTCATTCTAATTCTTCTTTACAACATGATTAATGTTGAAATATGCTTAATATGATTGTATGTATATATATACATATATATGTATTCTGTATCAGATTGTATGCAGCTTGGGGAAGGAGAATGGAGGGAGGGGGAGAAAATTTAGAACTAAACATCTTATAAATGTGAATGTTGAAAACTAAAAATAAATAAATAATAATTTTTAAAAAAGAAATTCAGTAGTAGAGGTGAGATTAAAGAAATGAATTGAAAGTAGAACTTTTGCCTCAGTGGTCAAATTTTTGAGCTACTTAAGGTACTTAAAATATTAAAATATTAAAAATCAATACCACAAAAAGTCACATTAATACAAACATTAGCAAATGGCAGTTCACTACAAACACTTGTAACAAATTACAAGCATGTCATTGCCTTCCACAATTTGCATACTAAATTGACTCTGATGAAGTAGTTATAATTTATATAATCAACTCTTTAAGAATCATCATGAAGTAGAGGATAGAGAAAAGGCCATCCTTAATATATATTGACCATGTGACCATTGGCAAACCATTTAACCTCTGAGTCATTCAGGTAACTCTCTTTAAACAATATTTTATAGAGTAAGTACTTGTCAGCTTTGGCACCAAGAATTTCCTCATTGGGAGTTCCCTCAACCAATAAAATCACAGATTGAGTTTAATAAAAAAAAAAAAAAACTTCACAAAAATTAGGGCCAAAGGTATTAAGCAATTTTTTTAATCAACAATTCACATACTTATTGTGAAGAGGTGACTTAGAAATTATTATCACCTTAATTTCACAGATGAGGAACCTGAGACACAAGGACAAAGAACTAGGAAGTGTCAGAATTTAGACTCAAATCATCTGATGCTGTTCAGTTGTTTCAGTTGTGTCCAAGTCTTTATGAACCCAATTTGGGTTTTTTTGGCAAAGATACTGGAGTGGTTTGCTATTTCCCTCTCCAGCTCATTTTATAGATAAGGAAAGTGAGGCAGAAATGGTTAAGTGATTTGCCCAGGGTCACACAGTTAGGAAATATCTGAGGCTGGATTTGAACTCCAGTCTTCCTGACTCCAGACCCAGTACTCTATCCACTTTGCCATCTAACACCCTAGACCCAAATCTAAGGTGTTCTAACTCCAAGTCTATTTTTTCCCCACTCTATTATGCCTTCCAACCCAGCTTTACTCATTAGTATCATTGTCCTTCCTAACTATTATGCTTCTTATACCTATTGGAAAAATACTTCACAAAGGTTATTCATAGAATTATTCATCCTCTTTTATTTGGAATACACAAAGATTTGGAATGAACCAATGCATCAACACTGGGGATTAAAGTGTTGGACTAGGGAGTCAGGAAAACCTGAATTTGAATCCTATCTCAGATATGTCCTGACTATATGACCTTAGCAAATCACTTAAACTTTCTGTGCCTCAATTCCCTAATCTATAAAATGGGTAGAATAAGAGCATCTACCTCTCAAAGTTGTTGTGAGGGTTCAATGAAATAATGTTTGTAATGCACTAAGCACAGTGCCTGGCACATCATAGGCATTATACACATGCTTGTTCCCTCTCTTCTTTCTCTGCCACCCTCCATATGTAAAGAGCTTTATGAACCTTAAAGTGTTATAACTATTATTATTAGCTATTATCAGAAAGAAAAATAAGGGAGGGAAACAAGTGTGGAAAATATTAAGTACAGAACAGGTACTAAGACTTCGAATATTGGTAGATAACAATGAAAAAATGTGCAATGGTATGATTATTCATTAAGAATTCTAAATTAAACACGATTTACCATCATCCAAGAGTTTTATTGTTTCAGGTCATGTGCTAGAGTGAATAGACATCAATTTGAAATGGTGGGGGGACTTGGAGTAGAAATCCAGAGTCATTGGTTTAATTTCAAAGTAGTATTTAAATCCTCTGCACCTGACTGTTCCAAATACTAGACCCCTAGTAAGAGTAACCACACACCACATGTTAATGCTATTTAGTTATGCATTGGCAAATTTCATCTTGGCAAACATGCTCCCTTCTTGTGATATAGGGTTGGCAGCAATACTCTGGTCTGATTGTTAAAACAACATTGAAACCAATTTGAGGCTATCCTTTATAATTTCTGACTGTGAGCATCCACATTGTGAGTACTGAACCAGAAATCTCATTACTTTAATAGCAATAAGGCAAATGGCAAAATAAGACTCAGGAAGAGCAGCTCTATTAACAGTTATCTCTTTCCCCCCTCCCTCCTTACCAAACCATCCATAAGTGAGTTACAACCTTTAAGAATTTAATTCAGTTCAACAAGTCTTTAGTGAGCACTTCCTATGGGGATTCAGAGAATAAGAGGTGGGAAAATTCCTTTTCTCAAGAGCTTACTTTCTCATCAGAGAAACATGATACTTCTTATACAACAGATTGCCAACAAGAAAAGAGGTGTTAATGCCAAAAATGACTGGCACGGAAAATAAATGATAATATTGTATGAGTCAAAAAAGGGGAAGATCTTGTTGACCTGGACTAGTCCAGGAACTCTTCTTGGAGGCAGTGAGAACTTATCTGGCTCTTGAAGCATAGATAGGATTTGAATGGAAGGGAGGAGAGTTCATAGGATATTCTAAGGAGGTGAAACAAAAAGCACAAACACAAGGATGTAGAATGAATTAAACACACAGAGGAGAGACAGTTAAAGAAACTCATAGCTTACTTAAAAAAAATACCTATGCATATATCATTTTACCTTGTTTTATTCATAAAATCATTAAATTTAAGAATTGGAAGAGATCTGAGAGGTAAAGTAGGAACAAAAACATTATGGAACTGACATCAAACTAAATACTAGTTCTCTGGAAAGACTGACAAATTTAATCGAACTTTAACTAATCTGATAAAGAAGAAGCTAATATTTGTTTAATGAATAAGGCAAAATCACAACTGAACCATAAGAAATATTTTATATAAATTTCATTAGGAACTTATACAAACAAAAAATGACCTAATATCAAACTTTTTATAGCACTCCAAATTTTCTTCTAATCCTTTCAATGTACAAATAGCAAACCATACAGAGTAAAGGAAATTATCAGAACCTAGAATGTACAATTATATGGGTAACTAATATTCTCTGACCCCAATCTCTCAGAGCTGGATGTACTACTATATCTCCCTCCTCAGGATTCTCAGAGATTCTTATTCTCTACTACCAGCGACTGGAGTCCCTGAATATTAAGAGGCCATGGACTAGCAACCCAGATCTATTTAACTACTCAATAGCAATTAGCTTAAAGGAAATTTACTTCAAAAACAGACAGAACAACCATACCAATATTTCTCCAATCACCTTTGGGGCACCATTCTCTACATCTCTCCACTACTAGTACCTTCCCTCTGAAATCATCTCCCACTTACACTGCTTATATCTATTCTGCAAAGAGTTGTTCCCATATTGTCTGCAACTGTTAGAATGTGCATTCTTTGAGAGCAGAGATCATGCTTTTGCTTTTCTTTGTACTTGCAATGCCGAATACAGTTCCCAGAAAATAGTAAGTCTAAAAAACGCTTGTTGACCAGGAATCAGATTCTCAATGGATCCATGGAAAGATCTCATTGAATCTAAGAACTTGTTCGGGAAAAAAAAAAATCATATCTTTATTTTCACAAATCTCTTACTGAAGTTTAGTATATCTTTTACTTAAAAACAATTCTGAAAAGGGATCCATTGGTTTAACTCAAAACTTCACTATATTTTTATCTTTCTTTGTATGCACAGTGCTTATCATAGTGCCTGGCACATAATAAATGCTTCATAAATTATTGTTGACTGACTTATCACAAAACAATAAAAATGTCTGTTGTAAAATAACGAAGAACAATCTTTCCCCAAAGAAGAGATACAAGAAACACTATTCTTCCTCCTTTAGAGGTTGGGGTTCATGAGGGAGGAACATGTATATAGTGTCATTTTTTTGATGTATTGATCACTTTTACCAATTTTTTTCTTTCTTCATTTTTTTTGAAAAAATTCTGTTATAAGCAATGTCTCTCTGAGAGGGGATAGAGGGACAGATACGATAGGAAATCTAAGCAATGTAAAAGCAAAAGATATCAATATAAAAATATACGTTTTAAAATAACTAAATGATACCATTTTACCTTGTTTTTATTCAGAATCATTGCATCTCAGAGTTGGAAGGGATCTCAGAGGTTATCTAGTTAAATTCCTTGCCTGAAGTATGAATCTCCTATTCAACAGGCTGCCTCGTAATTATAGCCTGGCAGAAAGTCCTGCAAAATTCAGCTTCTACCCACCTTTCCAAATTTATTTCATGTTATTCCCCTCCATAAACCTTCCATTCCAGTTAAACCAGTTTGCTTCACATGATTCCTTTCCCCTACTCAAAATTAATCTCTGTTCACAGCACCTTTGTATAACAGGTATCCCCTCACTTCTCTCATACATAGAATTCCTAGCCTCTTTCAACTCATAGCTACCTACTACAGGAAGCCTTTCCTGATCCCTCAAGTTAATGACAATCTATCTTGCAAGTATTTTATATCTTCTAATTATTTATTTAATTGTAGACAATTGTATTTGCCAGAAGGGTGTAAATTTCCTGAGAACTGTAATTGTTTTATTTCTGTCTTTGTATCTCCAGCACCTAGCATAATGCCTGTAGGTGCTTAATAAATGCATGTTGAATTTGATAGTGTCTTCCCAATAAGTGGTCATCTACCTCTAGCAGCACACCTTTAGTATCTGGTAACTCACTGCTTCCTGTTTAGCTCTTCTATTTAATTAGTTAAGCGACCCTAGGCAAATAATTCAATCCCTCTATGATCTTAGTTTCCAGAGATCAAATACAGCCTCAGTCACTAGTTGTGTGACCCTGGGCAAGTCATTTAATTTCTATTTACCTCAGTTTCCTTCAGCAGTAAAATGGCAATAACAATAGCACTTACTTCTTAGAGTTGTGAGGATCAGATGAGATAATTGTTTTTGAAAAATGCTTTGCACATACTCTTTGCAATATAAATGTTTATTCCTCCCTCTCTCTCCCCTCCTTCCCTCTCTTCTTCCCCCATTGTTCTTTTGTTTTACACACACACACACACATACACACACACACACACACACACACACACACACACACACCCCTCTATTTGGGGGGGGAGGCAAGATAATTGGGGTTAAGTGACTTGCCCAAGGTCACACAGGTAGTAAGTGTGTCAAGTTTCTGAGGTAAGATTTGAAGTCAAGTCCTCCTGACTGCAGGGCCTGTGCTCTATTCACTGGTGCCATCTAGCTGCCACTACTCCCCATTGTCAAAAAAAAAAAAAATATATATATATATATATATCCTCTGAATATTTTACATTTGAAAGAAGGACTGGAGCTGAAGGGTAATGTAGTGTCTTACCATAACCCAAGGTCCAGAAATCTATGAACTGCAAAAAGAATTACAGGAGAATTATTTGTGGAGCATTTTTTTCATAGTTTAATAATCAGGAATTAACCTTGTTATGTTTCAGATCCCAACATGATAATGAAAGGACAAAGTCTTCTAGAAATGCTCATAGACTTAACTTACTGGAGAATATTATCCATTATGCTATGATTTTAAGACTATAATTTTTTTTTTTTTTGCTTTTTGGGGAGGGGAAGGTAGGGCAATTGGGGTTAAGTGACTTGCCCAAGGTCACACAGCTAGTTTTTTTTGTGTGTTAAGTGTCTGAGGGCAGGTTTGAACTCAGGTCCTCCTGACTCCAGGGCCATTACTCTATTCACTGCACCACCTAGCTGCCCCAAGACTATAAAATTATAATAATGGGGTTACATGAAACAGATATATTAATCAGGAATTTTGTTAATTTGGGCCTAATTAGAACATGGCTATCCCATGTAACCCTAAAGAACTGAACTTTGATACGATCTCAAAATAGAAGAGAATTGATACTTGCAATGAGTAGGAATTTATACAACAATAATAATGAGAGGTCACATTTTTATAGTATTTTAAATTTTGCTTTCTTTACATGTATCTCATTTAATCATCACAAAATCCTTATGAGAAAAATGCAATTAGTGTACCCACTTGATAGATAAGCAAATTGAGACTCAGACCAGGGTCACACCATTGGTGAAGGATAAGAAATTCCAAATGAAGTCTTTCTCACTCAAAGTCCATTCATTATTCCAGTCACTATATGACACTGTCTCTCTGTTCACTGGATTTAACAGGAGAAATAGACAAAAAAAAAAAAAAAAAAGGATGGGTGAGGGGAGGGGAGGTGAATAGAGCAGAGGGAAGGGGAGGAGACGAGGGGAGTTAAAAGTCAAGAGAGATAGAAAGAATCCAAAAGTGAAAATGTCGAGGTTCAGAGTAGGGAGAGCTGGTTCAGATTTTTGAAAGAATTCAATCAGACCTTCTCTTTAGCCAAAGGGAGCTTATGCAAAAGCATGCTGCCCGAAGACTTAGCAAGGAACTAAACAAAGCCATTGATATAGGAAAAGGACCAGACCTACACAGCCAGAAAGCTACACAGCCTGTAGGATGATGATGTAATTGTAGGATTTCTAATGGGGGTTGGAGATTTAGGGACAGGATGAAGAAGATGGATAACACAAGATAAGGGAAAAAGGGGAAATTTTATGACCCAAGGAGTTTTATGGTCCAGGACAAGGGGGAAGTTTTATGGTATTCAAGATAAAGGAAGAGACTTTAGGACACTCTCAGGCTCAGGAGGGCCTCAAAAGCAACCCTTAATATTAACCCTTAGGGCACCTTTGTATCCACATCAAAAGGTCAAACAGAGCTGGTAGAAATTAGGAAACTATTAGGAAAGGACAAAGAGTTAACTCACAGTTAACTCACTTGGCCTATTGTCCCCTTTAAAAAAAAAGTTATTCAGCAAAAAAAGTTATTCAGCACTCCCCTGGAAATCTAGTTTCTTTAACACTTAACCCTTTTACATTTTTAAAAAAAATTTGCGTTATTTCAAAAAAATGTTTTTTTTTTTAAATGATACATCTGAAATTTCATAATTTATTGTAAATTTGTGGGAGTTTTCCTGCATTGAAATTTTGATGATATAATATTGTATCATGTAACATTTATTTGGATCTTAGTTTCATTCATTCCATTCAACTTAAAATTTTAATAAGAACCTATCACATATAAGAAATACACTAAGGATTGGGAAGACAGATGAAAAACCATGCGGTCTTGTCCTCAAAAGTCTTACAATGAAAATGGAGCATGTGAGGTGTACGTAAAATGTATACACACATATGTAGAATATTACAACATTTACAGCACAAGGTAGAATATTACAATAAAAATATGATGTGAAAAATTATTTTTAGCTAGAGGAATGAAAGAAACCTTCATGGAAAAGGTGATTGATATATGAGCTCGTCTTTGAGGGGAGAAATACTTCTCATAGTTGGAGAGGATAAGGTGTTATGATCAGAATGATAAAATCTTTTAATGGTATGTTGTGTACCTACAAGTTCCTTTCTCACACTATTAGCTATAACTTTTCCTCTCTTTATATGTATTTGGTTTTGCTTTGCTATTTTAAATTTCTGAATTCTTATATTCTTTTCCTCCATGTCTTTGTCGTTCATTTTGTTTACATCATTTTCTTTGAAAAATTATTGGCTGTGTCACTTCCTACATCTTAGAAATGATTAACTTACCAGCCATTTAGACCAACCAAACTTAGCAAATTGATAGACTTGTGATGTTTAAATGATCCTTAGTTAATATGGTTAAGACAACTAAGTCTATTATGATCAATTTATATGTAACTGATGGAACTTGATAAACTCAAAATATCCTGCAACTAGGGAAACATGAAGGTAATTGATGTATCTAAAAAATTTTTTTTCAATCTGAAGCTACTTAGAAGTATATTCTTACAGGAAATAACTCCATTACTCAAATTACTAGCAATAGAGAAAACCACTGCCTTCTCATCATGTAGTCACCAAATTGGTTTCATACGTTCCCTATTTCATGGATACTGAAGGACTTTGAGTAATGTCTAATTAACAAGTAGAGAAGTACAGGAAGGCCCCAGTCTATTCAACAGAGCACCATCCAAGTAAGTAGTTGATAGCTTTTATTAACATTTTTGCCACTGAGTGAAGCACTTAGATACTTATAAAGTACTTCGTCCTCTTAGAGAAAAGGATGCTATGAAAGCAGAAGGGATAATTGTTTTTTGTGTCGGTCTAGTATTTTCTACTCCTGTTAACCTCCATTTGCAAAAAATATCTTAGAAAAGATTGTATACCAGTACTTACCCAAAGTGTCAATTAGCAAATAAGCTCGAAATTCATGTTACAAATAAAATCTACCTCATTGGGGGGGCTTATATTTCAGTTTTAATGGTCTGAATTTCTGCCAGAACGGTAACCTTTATGGCCTAATGTTCAAACTATGCCATAATATAATTTACAAAGTTTTATTCCAAGAAAGGGGAGAGAGAGAAAAGGAAAAATTAAATTACTTTGAGATATTCTTTTGTTTTTTTGTTTTAACATCTGAAGATCCTCCAAAAGAATTCAATAATCCTCTGGATTGCAGCATAGCCTTTGTCTGTGTATTGAAACACCTGACAAATGAGTTTGCTTTATTTATTCCAAGACGTTTCTGCTCTTTTAATAACCAAACTCCTTTGGGTGGGCTCCAAGATGGACCTAATTTATATTTCAATTTCTTTTTATAGGACATAGTGTTTTAGTTATATTCTAGTGTATTTTAAATGGTGATACACATACATGTATATATATGTGTAAATAATACAAATTATATATTCAAAAATTCCAAATGTAAAAAGAGTATAAAGAGTTAAAATTCCATTCACATGTAATAAAAAATAAAAAGGAATTCAAGTCTTCTAATTGCTCTTAAAATAAAAATTAATTGCATATTTAAAATTTCAAAAATGAACCAAAATACTATTTTTTTTCAATTTCAAAGTAGAATAAAAAATTTCTGCTTTATAATTTTGCTCTGTATCTTTTTTTCTTCCCAACTTCATGGACACAGCCAATTCTCAATAAGTACTTATAGCAATGAAGAGGAAATCACAATAATCCAAATCCTTCCCCCAAATTGCTCACCAAAACTACAGACTAGCACCTGCTTTCTTTCTCATCTCTATCCCCTGAGGGAGGAGTTCATGAATAAAATCAAGAGGGGAAAAAGGCAATTTACAGATGAAAAGGCACTTTATAGAAAAAAAGAAGAAACAAAGAAAACACAAAGGCAGGATACTTAGTTCCTAAATAATAGAGAGTAGAGTTTGCATGGAGTTTTCCATTCCTAATTTCTTCATTTAATTATCAACTTTGAGATTCAGCTGCCTAAAAGCAAAGAACAAACCTGATGGTCCCATTGTCCTCTATGTGCTAGACACAGGAAATAAAGAAACAAAAGTGAAAGTCAGTAGCCAGAAGGAGTTTACTTTCAGTAAAGGAAGAGTGTGGTGTGGGGTGGCATATATACATAAAAGTAATGCAAAAGTCTGTACACAGTAAATAAAATGGGATCGGGGAGGGAGCATTAACACCTGGGGCAGGGAGGGGAGAGCCAGAAATACTTTAAGTAAGAGGCAGCACTTAAAGGGAGCCTTGATTGGGGCTCAGTTCCCCATTCCAAGAGATTATAGGAAGAAGGGAGCTTATTCTAGGTACTGGGACAGGGACTAAGCCAATTTGATGGAAATGCCGAGCACAGGAAGGAGAGCAGTGTATAATATCCTTGAAAAAGTCGTCTGGAATCAGTTTTTTGAAGGCTTTAAAGTCCTGACAGGTGTTTGTATTTTATCCTGGAGGCAATAAATGAACTGTTTGAACAGAGTAATGCCATGGTCCTGACTGCGCTTTAGGAATATCCCTGGCAGCTGTGTGCAAGGCTGATTAGAGAGGGGAGAGACCAGGGTGAGACTAATTGGGAACCTATTGGACTAGTCCAAATGAAAGATAATGAGGGTTTAGGGGTGAGCTGTGAGGAAAGAGAAGGCAACACATTCCAAAGATGTTATCAAGGTAGAATCCACACACACACACACACAAACACACACATACATACATATATACACATATATGTATGTGTATATATGTGTATATTATATGTGTGTGTGCTATGTGTATTTGTGTGTATGTATATCTACACATACATACATATAAACATATATGTGTGTATCAATAAAACTAACTCTAGTCTCCCTCCTGAGTTTTAATCCTACATATCACTGTCTACTTGGTGGACAGTTCAAACATTATATACTCTGTAGGAATCTTAAATTCAATATATCCAAAGCAGAACTCATTATCTCTCTACCTTTCCCCAAATCTACGACTTCTTCAAACTTGCCTATTTCTGTTGACATTCCCATGGTCCTTCCAATCACCCAAGTTTCCAACCTCAGTTCATCCTTCTCCTGTACGACACATTTAAATTCACTTTCCAGATCTTGGTCCTAGCTCCACAACATCTCTTAATTTGCCCCTTTCTCTCTTTTTCAATAACAGTGTCTTAGTTGTTCTTCTTGCCACCCTCCCTCCAACTCTTTCACCACTCCAATCTTCCCTTTATACAAAGGTTATTATTTTCCTGAAGCACAAGTCTGACTAGATCACTCCTCTAATCAAAAATTGCAGAGGGCAAATAAATGTTGTTTGATTTTCAAAACCCTTTCAAACCTGACACTAGCCTTGTTCTGCAGGACTCCCTGCTCCTCATTCAGGACTACAAGCATATCAGGCTTATTTATACCCATCACAGAACACTCCATCTCCTGTCCGTTCCTTTGCAAAGACTCTCATACCTGTTTGAGGGATAATTTCTTAGAATGAAATCCTCCTCAAAAGGGTTAATAGTTTTTGTATTATTGAAACACAGTTTAAACCATGCTTTGCTACACAACCTAAACTGTGCACTTTTGCAAACTCTTACAAAACTTGCCACCTTTTCTTGCCTCCGGGCAAACTTGTAACGATCTGAAGATCTTCCTTGGCCCCTTGATAGGCTTAAGTGAATCTGAGAATCTTCTTTGATTTTAAAATATACTCTGCCCCCTAATAGGCTGAATGTGGTCACATCGAGCCTGTGGTGGGAGGCTTGTTTTTCAGGAATGCCCACACCTTGTTACTTTGTGATTAGGCAGTGGGTCAAGAGAGTTGTGACATTCTCTGACCCAGGAGAAGGCTATATATATATATATACCCTGATGAGAAATTTTGCTTTGGGGCTCACTTTGGGAAGAGTTGTGTGATTTGACCAGTTGAGACTCTGGGCAGCCATTGAGCCCTCTGGCTTTGAAAACCCAAATGTTGGTGGGTCCCTCTCTGGTAACTAACTAGGTATGGATGTAATGGTCAGACAGCTGGAAGCCCTGTCTACTTGTCTGTTTCTCTGTCTGTATTTTTTTTTGTCTGCTTGTAACTTCTGTTTGTATTCTCTGAAGTTCAGAGTGCTAACTTTTTCCTCTGACCTAGGTAAATGATATGCTTGAATAAAGTAGAATTGTTAACCTATTTTGAGTTGCTTTCCTTTAGAAAAGCCTATCAAAGAACCTGTGCTAGCAGCCATTCTGGGTACGCTAGGGTGCTTACTGCTACACTAGTGTAACTGCCTTTGTTCTTTGTTTCTGGGGAAGATTCACGGGAATAGATTGTGCCCCCTGAAGACCAGTCAATTTGATAAGGGGAAGGAGGTTGGGGAGAGGGGCTCATGTTAGGGTATAAAAGGACCTTGCTTTCTGGAATCGTTTTGTACTTCCCTGGTCCATGCCATTAGTGACGAGAGGCAGTACCCTTTCTCATGAGAAAGCAATAACGTCATTTCTGCTTTCAAGCTCTCTAAGTCCTTGATTTTTCTAGTAGTGGGCTCTGTCCCACACAGTTTTGGGGTCCTTGTCCAGGATCCCTCTTATTTGGGGAAGGGTCTCCCAACCAGCCCTTGGACAGTTGCCTGCCAGCCATTTGCCAGCAGTCCCGGGAACAGTCTAGGAGTTTCCTTTGGCTTTTAAGGAACGGACCCAATGAAGGACAGCTACCTGAAAGCAGAAATTTTGGAAAGGGCACGACAACCACCACCCACTGAAGAATTTGAGTTGGTCATGTAAATTCTGTGCTCACAGACCCAGGTAAGACAAAATTGGTGAGCCCATATAACAGGGGCAAGAACGAGTGAGTCTCTGAGTGACTGGGAAGGGGAAACAAGGCTGAGCTTGGTGAGGTAAGAAGGCAAGATTGGTGAACTTTCTACAGAAAGCAAGAACTTGTGAGCCTTCGACAAGATCTAGCCAGCCTCCCCTCCCATAAGGGGGCAACACTGGTGAGTTCTTGATTGGGTTTGATGCTGCCTTTTGGGAAGATTAACTAAGCCATGTGGAATTACTGTTTTAATCAAGCATTAAGAAAAGCATATTTCTGAAAGGAAACTTGATAATTATGTGAAGAAAAAGGTCTTATGAAATCCTCCTGTAAGTTTTGTCAATTAACCCTTCCACCTTTTTGTGAATATAGAAAAGGGAAAAGCCCTGAGAGTCCTAGCCCAAGTTCTTGGTGGACAGAGACAACCAGTGGCGTTCCTTTAGCTATACTCAATCAAAGAGCAGGGCAGTGACATACAGATTCAAGAATATGAAAGTATGAGGCCATCCTGATGGAAAAAGATGATCTAATCCTGTCCATGAAATAAAACCAGGATCAAAAAGAAACACACTATGTATGGAATTAATTGACTACCAGACTAAATTGAAGGAGGACCTACAGGAGTCCCTGATTCCTGGAGCAAGCAATTGCTTTTATTGATGGGAATAGATTTTTCTCTGGTAGAACAAGGGGCACTCCCCCAAAATTGGTCAGCGCAAACCTATGATGTCTATGCTCTCATGAGAAAGCAATAAACTCATTTCTGCTTTCAAGGTATCTAAGTCCGTGTATTTTTTTTTTGGTAGTGGGCTCTGTCCCACACACCTAGAACACACAACTTCCTCGCTCCTACCTCTTAGAATCCATTAAAACTCAGTTTAAACACTTCCTTCTACATGAAACCTCTCCTGGTATGCCCTGCTGCTAGTGACTTCCCTGCCCAAAATTACATTATAGTTTCTTGTTGTTCAATTGTGTTGCAGTTGTCTCACTCTCCATGACCCCATTTGGGGTTTTCTTGGCAAAGATACTGGAGTAGTTTGCCATTTCCTTCTCCAGCTGATTTTACAGATGAAGAACCTAAGGCAAACAGTTAAGTGACTTGCCCAGAGTCACACAGTCAGTAAGTGTCTAAGACCAGATTTGAACTCAGGAAGAGTTTTCTTGACTCCAGGTCCAACATGTAATCTACTGGGCCACCTAGCCCACCCTGTATTTATTTTGAACATATTTTACATATACTTGTACATGTCTCCTCCTCTTGTGTCCACTCCTACTGTCTGTGGAACAGTAGGTACTTAATTAATGCTTGATTGATTGACATGCACAGTGAGAAAGTGAAGAGCTTCTCTCTCATAGGTTCTCCAAGATCTTTTATCTGGTCTTCATAGAGAACCATGAATTGCAAAACATCCCTTATATGTCTATGGCATTCTTTTCTGTTTGTGTAAAAATGTAGATTCAAAAAAAAAAAAAAAAACAAAGAGAAAGGAAATAATGAGGGAAGAATGATAGAATAGTTGAATATTTATACTGGATATATCTATAATTTAATACTAATATTCAGTCCTTATTCACTTTGCTGGATCAAATGAGATAATATTTGTAAAGTGTTTACTTAGGACAATGTCTGGTACATCCTCGTCTCCTCCCTTACTGAGTGGAACAGGGCTAGATTTGTGATTTCACTGGATTTCATTGTTAGTCACCTAACCCTATTTACCTCAGTTTCCTCATCTGTAAAAGGAACTGGAGAAGGAAATCTCAAACCACTCCAGTATCTTTGCCAAGAAAACCCCAAATAGGTTTACGCAGAGCTAGATATGACTGAAAAATAACTGAACATCAGTCTTAGTTGTTTGAGGGCATTGAGAGTTTAAGTAGCTTGTACATTGTTCTATAGCTAGTGGAGGGGACTAGAATCAATGTTCTTCCTGATTCCGAGGCCAGATCTTTCTCTACTAAAACAATTCCTTTCACATTTTCTTTACTAAGATGTAAGAAATTAATACAGTCTGACTTGTTTAAATTGCACGGCCTTAGTAAAAATTTTGAACTCCAGTGGTCAGCTTTCATTTTATTACTGTCTTGTCCTCCTAACCTCTTGCTGAAGTATTCTCCTGATTTGAGAAGCCTATTGTCTGATGTCTTTGCTGCCTATTTGTGTGCACATTTGTTGATACTTTATTCTGCCCTGGCTTCCCATATCTGTGCTTACCCAAGTCATTGCTAAACCCCACTATTGCTAAGCCCTACTATGGTAAATATCTATGCTCTGTCCACCTTGCAAGATACTATGGCAGGAACAAACAATATAGCAGTCCTTTCCCTGAATCATTTACCAGTCTAGAATGAGAGATAATATAAACTTAGAAATAACCATAACACAAGGCAGAATTTTCAAATTTGATAAGAGACCACAAGATGCCAAAGTAATCAAGAGAAAGGACTTTCCATTACTCAATACCTGACTTGTATCCTATGCCTCTGTGCAAGCAAGTACTGGATTCCCTCTTCTATCACACTATGGATTGTATATTGCTGGCAGATAAGTAAATGTTTTGAAAGCTAAGTCTGAAACTGGGAGAGAAGCAGTCCAGCATTTCATCAGGTTCTACTTGAATCTTAATAGTTTTCACTGAAAGAACAAATATCAAATTGCCATAGGCAATCTGATGTAATTGTATATATTTCACCCATATCTGGATGTCTGAACCTCAGTTTTCTCCATTGTCTGTCTTTTCGTTAAGGTTCTTGGGGATATTTTGAGACAAAAGTGGAAGAGACAGAAAGAGATGGAAAGAATGGAGACATTAATTGTGCCAGATGGGATCAGCATGAGGAGTAGGTGAAATATGCAATTATCTTAAGACATTATTTGAGATGGCTGAAAAAGCCACGTTTATCTCTGGGTCAATTAGAACAGCACCTGAAATTCTACCATTAGCGCTATATAGCCTTAGGTGAAGCATTGTTCTCAAGTGATCTATAGTAAAATGGCCAAACCAAGTTAAGCACAAATAATGACTAACATTTATTTAATAGTCACTCTAATATAGATATATTAATAGAAGCAATAGTGTTTAAGTAGGAGTGAATTAGATGTCATAATGGGCTGGAACTGTGGTTTGTGATTTTCTGCTACTTCCTACCCTTGTGATCTTGGGCAAGCATTTAGTCTCTCTGGGCCTTGGTTTCTATATCTGTAAACATGAAGGGATTGAACTATATGAGCTCTGAGGTTTGTAAATTTAATCAATAAAATTAATATCTCGACAGGAAGTAGGCTATCAAATAAGCTTAAAGAGGTCACTGTATGCTTTTGGTATAAGACCTAGAAGAAGGGAGAACTACAAAGAACAAATGGATATGCCCAAAACAAACTGCCAGCTTCATAATTTCACCAAGCATTGGCATAACTAAGGTATGCACTTGATAGAATTTTTTCTTAACAAGCAATTTTTTTTCTTTCCCACTAAAAAAAATTAAAATTAATTTTTTGTAACAAATTGCATAGTAAGGCAGAATAAATCCACACTATTGATCCTGTCCAAACGTGTATCATTGCGCATCTTAACATCCACTACCTCTCTGTCAAGAGGTTGTGTTGTGTCTGACTCTTATGAATCAATTTGGGGTTTTCTCAGCAAATGTACTGGAATGGCTTGCCATTTCCTTTTCCAGCTTATTTTACAGATGAGGCACTGAGATGAACAGTGTTAAGTGACTTACCCAGGGTCACACAGTAAATGTCTCAGGCTAGATTTGAACTTGGGTTCTTCTAACTCCAGAATCAGCCCTCTATCCACTGCACCAACTGGCTAGTATAAAGGACTTTAAATGCCAGATTGTATTTGATTGTAAATTCAATAGTGGTTCACTGAAGCTTTCTTCACAAAGAAATGAAATTATTAGATCTTATCTTCTAGTTAGAAAAGAGCTTTATGCTATGGCCTAAATGTTTAATATTGGTTTGATTCTTCTGTCCCATATCATAATAGACACTGCTAGGAATTCCTAGTTTGCCAGTGTGTCAAGCCCAAAATGACTCATCTAACTTACTCATAGTTAGTGTAACACTTTGTTAGTATTTTAATGCTAATTCATGAGAAACTGAATAGGGCAAGATTTGGTTATCAAGTAAGTCTAGGAGGTGAGTGTTTCCCTTAGCAGCAACAAATATCACCATAAATTGTAATTACACCATAAATACTTTATTCTATCTATGCTTATGCATTTTCTCGGTGCTTCTATTTGCAGGAAACTTCCTACTTAAAAATGCTTGTTGGTCAAGTGATCTTCAGAAAGACAAAGATACAGATCAAACCATATGACAGGGCAAGAATGTCATGCAAATTGTACCAAACCACTGGGTACTGAGAAGGATGATTTTACAGATTCCTTAAATTATTGAAGTTATCTTCATAGCCTTAAAGCACAAAAGATTTTGCTTCAATATAATGCACTTCTCGCAATTACAGCTGTATGAAAAGTAAATGGGATGTATTCTAAGACAATGAGCTCCCATCACTGGAAAGGCTGAAATAAAGACTGGTTGATAACCTGTCAGGAACATCCACAGAGGAGATTCCTGTGTGGGACAGAGTATTAGAACATATCAGAGTTGTCCAGTTCACTGCCCATATGAATCCAATGTAAATAGGAAGTGATTTAAAAAAAAACAAATTAAAATACTATACAGCAAAGATAATGTTAATTTGTGGCTTTCTAAATTAATATGCAGCAAGAATGATGCCTTTCTCTTTGAATTTGACACAACTGGACTAGATGACCTACAATGGATTTTCTGACTCATACATTTCAACGACTGTTCGAATATTGTACTAACTTAAAGCTGGGTATTGACAAAATGTAAGATACTAAAGAAGTAAATATAGTATAGTGGATAGAGGGCTTGATTTGAAATCAGGAAGAGTAGGTTCAAATCCCACATATTGTGTGACCATGGGTGATTAATTTAACCACTCCAAGTTTCAGGTCGATTATCTATAAAATGGAGCAAATTAATACCTGTAGTTCTGAGGCTCAAATAAAGGGTTTTCTTATAAAACCTTTGAGCTTTGCTCCTTTTAATTGCTTCATATATGTCATTATTGCTGCTGTTTTCCTTTTAAGCCACTGGAACCCTAAAGTTCTGTTACTTAGGCTCCCGAAGCCATATAGCAATGCTGCTGCTTTCTGGCCACCTGTCAGCTACTGAACTTGTTTTAACATCCATGCCAAATTAATCAGAAAACAGTGTTCCATAACAAAAGTGATAAACATTCACTGTGTTTTAAAACTACTTAAAATATCAAAGGATGACTTCATTCAATTATAACTGAGACATTGGTAAGACTTTCATATAAATCCCTAAGTCATGAGTTACACTGACAGGAGAATAGAGCTTTTATTGAATAATGAAATGAGAACTGGCTCCTCTTGCATTATGAAGGGAGAACTTCTAGAGTTTAACACTCCAACCTTATGCCTTTTAGTATTTAAAACTTCTTATAAAAATTAAAAGTAGGAGTAGTTGTTTGTTTTTAATGTTAAATTTTACATTGTAAATTGGACACTGTTCTTTATCTTCTCTAGTATGCACAATATTTTCAAAATCAAAATGCAAAGTTCAAAACAACTCTCGATTTTCTTTTAAAAAAAAAATCTTTGAAAAGGATGCAATTAATAACTATCTAAGCCACTGCCTCACTTTCATGATAACCCCTAGTCTTTTCCTGCTAGAACTATTGAGAATCAAGAATCACACATGTGCTATCACACTACCATTCTAATCAGAACCTTGAGGATTATTTATTCCACAAACTTCTGCCTACCAAGAATTTTCCTTTTCCTTATCAGTAGAAAATTCTAATTCCCTTGCCCCATGACCCCTGTCATTTAGAACTACCATCTGCCTAAACAAAACTTTTCCTTACTACTTCATTCTATTTCATTATTACACAGCCCTCATTTTACCTTGTATCTATCCTCTTCTGCCTACCCCTCATTCTTTAAGCTCTCTGTGAATATCATTCTGCTCTAATTCTTGTCAATGGCAATTACTGACTCTTGGGTCACTTTCTCACTGTCTTCAAAGACTTCAGTTGACTTTTCACTTCAAACTGTATCTCAACCTTGATGAAATCAATATTCAGGTTTTTGATTCTTTTAACTCCCTGTCACACAATTTCATTAACCTTCTAAATTTCTATCTCCTTCTATCACTATTCTACAACCACCTAAACTTTAGATTCTTTAGATTCTAAAGAGTCAGATTTTAGACCTCACTATCACCTGGAAATGCTCCATAGTGAAGACCCTTCTTTGATTATTTCTAAAGGATCATACTGAAGCAGGCATTATGTTCAGCTTCTTATCCTGTTTGGCTCTTTTCCATGTCCTGCATAAATCCATTTCCAGATGTCCACCTAATATGTGGGAAGACTTTCTCTATATCTCTTGACATTGCATGGATAGCAGTAGACTACATGGGAGGATACATCAATTGTCCTTCCCTATTGATACATGACAGATCCACTTCATTTTCCCATCATACATCTCTTTTGTGATATCTTTAATCCTGCTTGTTCTGAACTGTTCCTTATTAATAAGTTATAGCCTACTCATGTTAATAATGTACTTCTCCACTGACTTTTGAGTGACCTTCAATCTTCTTTGTATGTGGTATTACATGAATAAACCATATAATATAACTAAGAAACTTGAGGTCACTAGGAATACTGTGTAATTTCCAGTCTACTGTTATCTTGTTTAATTCTGGATCCAAGTTCATTGTTAAGTCACAATGTCTATTCAAAACATAGGTACTGAAGGAATAGCTCCTGAATTGTTAATTCAACTCTTTATTACTTTCTATGAGAGGGAAGCATGTCACTGTCTCACCTTACATGTTAATTAGTCAAACATTTATTAAGTACCTACTGTGCCATGGACACTATGCTAAATGCTTGGGAGAGGTGAGCATAAGGGGAAGAGACATGTATAAGTACATATAAAATATATTAAAAATAAATACAGGGTGGGGCAGCTAGGTGGCAAAGACAATAGAATGCCAGACCTGGAATCAGGAAGACTCTTCTTACTGAGTTCAAATCTGGCCTCAGACATTTACTAACTCTGTGTCCCTGGACAACTCACTTAACCCTGTTTGCCTCAGTTTCCTTAACTATAAAATGAGCTGAGGAAGGAAATGGAAAGCTACTCCAAAAATTTTACCAAGAAAACCCCAAATAGGGTAATAGAGAGTCAGACATGACTGAAAAATGACTCAGTAACAAATAACAACAGTCTAGCTCCACTACAGTTTTCAAGCTTAGTATACATTACTCCCTTTATACAATCTATTTTCAGGTCAAATTTCCCTATTTGCTTTTCCTGCTTCCATCTCCTGCTCCTGTGATACTGTGCATGCATTTTCCCATTCCTAAAAAGCTCTCTGTGCTCACCTATGCCTCTTGGAATACTTCATTACATTCCACTTAAAAACTCCAGTCCTTCTTTTTAATAGCATGAGATCCTACAATCTTAGAGTTAGCAAACATCCTTAAAGATCAGTTAGCCCAACCTCATACCCCATCATGAAACTCTTTGTCTACTTAAATCAGTGTGTAAGATAGAAGTTGCCATACTGAGGAAAACTAGAGAAACACTTAGAAAAGGAATAGTACATAAAGGAAAACTTAAGGGAACAAAAGAAAGCTCAGTGTCAAACCTACCTACTAGTTTTTAAAGAGGATGCCCCTAGAAATTAGTCACATGGAAGCTATTTTTTATAATTTTGTAATTTAGGGGTGGAGTTAATAAATCATCAACATTTAAATATTGAAGGAAGAATAATAGGCTTCCAGCAGATGACAATGATTGGAAAAGAAAGTTCAGGTGCCTCATGCTGTCATAGCCACACATGCTCATGAGAGTTCCTTTAGTCTCTGATGTGACCTTGCAGTTGGAAAATGACTTTAAGGTCCAAAAACTTTTTTTTTCCTTTCCTGGATTCCTAAATATTCATATTTACTTCCCATCATGCACGTGGACTTAATATATAAGGTATGAGACTAAAGCAACCTGAGGGGGAAATGCTATATGTATTGGTGGTATTTTCCACTTTTGATTAACATGACATAAAGTATGACTGTGTTATGGGAATCTGAAGATCTTCCCTGCCCCTAGGTCCTTTGCTAAAGTGGCTACGTGACTCTGAGGACCCTTGGATATTTGAAAGTATACTCTGTTCCCTAATAGGCTGAATGTGGTCACGTGGAGCCTGTGGCA